>CM034155.1:223169561-223769561 GCA_019776745.2 Taxus chinensis | reverse complement strand
GGTTTTGATTTGAAACTTAAATTTCTTTGACTAACAATTTTATGTTTAGGTTAGTGGTGCCAAAAAAGTTCCACCTTCACGTGGTTGGCACTGTTAGTAGAGAATTTTAAATTCTCGAAGCTAAGAGAAGCTTTCATTGTTTGAAAAAGTTGTAAATTTTGAAAAAGTCAAGTAAATTTTGAAAATATTGTAAATTTTGAAAATGTTGTAAATTTTGAAAAAGTTGTAAATTTTGATGTTGTAGTAGGTTTTGAAGGGACTCCCCGAACGAATGCCTGGAGGTGCCACATAAATTTCTTTGTCACCCGTCGAAGTTGAACGATATTTTAGTCTCAGGGCTCTTAAGGGACTACGCCTGAACAAAGTAGCCCAGAAGCAATGACCCTTTTCGCCACCAAAAAACCACCTCCTCTAGCATTCACCTAGCACCCGGATGTGCTGCCGATTTAGTCGGTTTGGTGCCACGACCCACCGTTTGCAAAATATAGTGTTTGACAACCTTACACTGGCTCCAACTGCACTATTTCACGCGTTTACAAACAGTAGGACAGCGAGAGCACCGAAATGAGAAGGAAAAAAATGAGAGAGGCTATTGTAGAGGGTCCCTATGCTAAGGTTTGATTAGACGAGGCCTCTCTAGGTGCCACATGGAGTCTGAGTAGTCACTCGTCGAAGTTGAATGATATTTTGGTCTCAGGGCTCTTAAGGGACTACGCCCGAACGAAGTAGCCCGGAAGCAACGACCCTTTCACGCACCAAAACACCACCTCCTCTAGCGTTCACCTGGCCACCCAGACGTTCTGTCATAGTCAGTTTGGTGCCACGACCCACCGTTTGCAAAAAAATAGCGTTTGACAACCTTACACTGGCTCCAACTGCACTATTTTACGCATTTATAAACAGTAGGACAGCGAGAGCATCGAAAATGAGAAGGAAAAAAATGAGAGAGGCTATTGTAGAGGGTCCCTACACTGAGGTTCTCGAGGCCTCTCTAGGTGCCACGGAGTCCGAGTAGTCACCCGTCGAAGTTGAACGATATTTTGGTCTCAGGGCTCTTAAGGGACTACGCCCGAACGAAGTAGCCCGGAAGCAACGACCCTTTCGCGCACCAAAACACCACCTCCTCTAGTGTTCACCTAGCCACCCAGACGTGTCGGCGTAGTCGGTTCGGTGCCACGACCCACCGTTTGCAAAATATAGCGTTTGACAACCTTACACTGGCTCCAACTGCACTATTTCACGCGTTTGCAAACAGTAGGACAGCGAGAGCACCGAAATGAGAAGGAAAAAACCAAGAGAGGCTATTGTAGAGGGTCCTGTACGCCGAGGTTCTGGATCAGACGAGGCCTCTCTAGGTGCCACAGAGTCTGAGTAGTCACCCGTCGAAGTTGAACGATATTTTGGTCTCAGGGCTCTTAAGGGACTACGCCCGAACGAAGTAGCCCGGAAGCAACGACCCTTTCGCGCACCAAAACACCACCTCCTCTAGCGTTCACCTGGCCACTCAAACATTTCGGCATAGTCGGTTTGGTGCCACAACCCACCGTTTGCAAAATATAGCGTTTGACAACCTTACACTGGCTCCAACTGCACTATTTCACGTGTTTGCAAACAGTAGGACAGCGAGAGCACCAAAATGAGAAGGAAAAAACTGAGAGAGGCTATTGTAGAGGGTCCATATGCTGAGGTTTTGGATCAGACGAGGCCTCTCTAGGTGCCACGGAGTCTGAGTAGTCACCCGTCGAAGTTGAACGATATTTTGGTCTCAGGGCTCTTAAGGGACTACACCTGAACGAAGTAGCCCGGAAGCAACGACCCTTTCGCGCACCAAAACACCACCTCCTCTAGTGTTCACCTGGCCACCCGGACGTGTTCGCATAGTCGGTTTGGTGCCATGACCCACCGTTTGCAAAATATAGCGTTTGACAACCTTACACTGGCTCCAACTGCACTATTTCACATGTTTGCAAACAGTAGGACAGCGAGAGCACCGAAATGAGAAGGAAAAAACCAAGAGAGACTATTGTAGAGGGTCCCTACACCAAGGTTTCTGGATCAGACGAGGCCTCTCTAGGTGCCACAGAGTCTGAGTAGTCACCCGTCGAAGTTGAACGATATTTTGGTCTCAGGGCTCTTAAGGGACTACGCCCGAATGAAGTAGCCCGGAAGCAACGACCCTTTTGCACACCAAAACACCACCTCCTCTAGCATTCACCTGGCCACCCAGACATGTCGGCATAGTCGGTTTGGTGCCATGACCCACCGTTTGCAAAATATAGCGTTTGACAACCTTACACTGGCTCCAACTGCACTATTTCGTGTGTTTGCAAACAGTAGGACAGTGAGAGCACCGAAATGAGAAGGAAAAAACTGAGAGAGGCTATTGTAGAGGGTCCCTACACCAAGGTTCTAGATTAGACGAGGCCTCTCTAGGTGCCACGGAGTCTGAGTAGTCACCTGTCGAAGTTGAACGATATTTTGGTCTCAGGGCTCTTAAGGGACTACGCCCGAATGAAGTAGCCCGGAAGCAACTTATCCCCATTTTTTACATTAATGACAAAGGCATACATTTAACAACATGTTCTTCATCTTTCTCCTCCTGATAGGATCACCTCTTCATTAGAAACATCAACCAAATGTCTTAAATAAGCTCAAAATCTTGAAATTTCACTCAAAAACTGATTTTAGCCTCTTTTCAAGCATAGAGACACTAAGCTCCCCTGGGAATAACATATGCATGATCTGAACATGTTGAAAATCATTGATATTTATCATCATCATAACTTTTCTTTGAGTAAGAGCACCATCATTCACCTTGTAGGTATGCAAAAAAATTCATTCCTCACAAAAGCTTTTTTTCACCTTCAAGAATCCACTATACCAGACCTACATACCTAAAACAGTCATCTCTATAGAAAAATGATCCTTCTTACCTTCATCTTTGGGCCAACTCTACTTGTTAGGCACCAAAACTTGATTTAGTCACATGTTTGTAGCCTTCATGTATTGGGAAGAAATAATGCATTCATGACTCATACCTTACTTGTTCTTGGAGAATACACTCATCACAGACCTCAAAAGCCTTTAAATAAACAATGTCCCCCTGAGTGTTTTGTATCATACACATCATCATATAGCTCTATAGAATCTCCTTTTCATATCATTGTAAACTGATTATCATAAAATCATCAACCTTCCCTCCAAATCTAGCTTCATCTTGTCGAAAAAATGCCTTTCTAGCACACGAAATCACCTAGAGTACCTTCAAGAATCTATCATATATGTACTCCTGTCAAGATTAGGCATTGAGCATTTTTTTCAAGCACTTTAAGTAACACCTACAGGCATGTAGGTTACAAAATTAGAGAAAATTTGAAAATTTCAAGTCATGTAGCACAATGGACACTAGACAGATACTTGTATTTTGGAATGTACACATTTCACCTGTGAAATATTCTTTACAGACGCATAAGCAAATTATATGTATATACTGATTCAAGAAACCTCAAGTCATAGACCAAACTAGCTACCTGCCTCACTAGCTTATTCAAGTATAATCATCACAAGAACAATTCTTGGAGCATATTACCAATTTAAGAGTATACTCACCATATTCTTTAAAATAACGCATGCTCTACCTCTTGAAAACATTTTCCATAAGTTATCAGATAATCCCTATAGATCTATTGGTTTGAATATTGCACAAGTGAATGATGCGATATGTGAATTGTTCCAAGACAAAACAATGCAAGCATCCAAGATTGTAAATTATGAAAATACAATCTAGATATAATTAACTGTTTCAGTTTTACAGATCTAGCATCTTTATACCATTTCCATTCAGAAACTGATTTGGGTACAAAAACTATTATAATCACATCACTTGTATTATAATGAAGAGTGAGAATCAATAGGTACTATAGTGGTTCCAATATAAATACCTGGCCAACATATATCATGATCTAAAAAATTCCCTATCCTTAGGGTACCATGGCATGATGTCATCATGTCATCAAGATCCATAGTATATTAAAGTCCACTGCATGGTATATGTCATGGACCTTATAATGGATTCAAGGATGCAAAATCAACGCACAAAGAAGGTTCCAGAACCTATTCCCATTCCTTATTTTAAATTGAACTTGAACATGGCCTTAGAATCAGGCCCCATAATGATCCACCTTATGAGATAGACACAACCTATTCAAAAAATGAGGATGGCTCATCTCATTTTGACAACGTGATGCATATTCCCAATGGAGGTCCTATACGAGGATCTTTACTCAAGTAACATATTTCCTAATTGAGTTCTTTTTACCTTGTCATATAATTAGATACTCCATCCAATTGAAAATTTACCCTACTATATCCTGAACCGATAGATTGGAATAAAAAATTTCACATGCCAATTTATTTCTTTGATCCAAGTGCAAGAAAAACAAACATAAGTCTCATAGTGAAATCCTCAAGTTGAGTCATTAGTAAACAAACAAGACAAAGAACATATAGAAAAATTGGTATATACCCATTCAAAGATGATGATTAACCACGTTACACTGCTTGTTAAAGAACTAAAAAAGTCATAAATATGATTTAACCAACACACATGGATATATATATAAGAATCAAACAAAGTGTGCTCCAGACGCACGTCTCTGAAAATATATATGTACATAAGTTCATAATGTATGTGTACATCTCGAACTAAGCATGTGTCATAATGTACATATGGGACCACATGCGGTCGCAAAAGGCTATATATATACAATGGACTGTGAATCTACTCATGACCACATATGTACATCCAGGTGGACTATAAATCTACTCATGAAACATCTTCCCTCTCTTCGCCCTGCTAGAAGTAGCACGTCCACGACCTGGGGATGTAGTGGAGGGAGATGCCACTACGGATTTCATCTGTGTGGTCCTAGGTGTCTCTAAGCATGCCTGCAACCTAACCTGCACATTCATAAACAACAAGTTTTTAACACCCAAAATTTTAAAATACATTCAAAATTTAGAAACTTGTACAATTTAGTTAAAATGCATGTGAAATCTTACCGCAATGTCATGATCCCTATCAATTTGTTGTTGACGCGTCGCAGGGACAACAATAGACTCACGAGGGGTAAGCTACATACAAATAATTAATTTTCAAATTAAATATTTCACATATATACCTACAAAATTTGATATTGTAGATTTAAGTTTAATAAGAAATAATGAACCTCCAAAATTTAACAAATTTAAAAAATTGTGTACCTCAGTTAGTGGATCTGCAGATGCTATGGCAGTATCTACAGCAGCCTCCACAGTCTGCATATATGGAGGAGTCTCTCTAGCAGTCATAAGCTATACAAAAAACATGTACAAATCAATATTAAAATCTACATGACAGAGGTCCAAAGCATGCAATCCGTGCGTGAACTTCCAGTAATTAGAAACAAAGTGTAAAGAGATTTACTAACCTGCGTAAAACTCATGTGAGGCATGCCAGTAGCCTCAGTTCCCTGAGCAGATGATGACCCGCCAGGCTCCTGTGTATAAAAGAGAAAAATATTAATACATGTACAACATACACGTGAAACAAATTATAATAATAATCTAGTGCAATTAAATGATTTATTAAAAATGTAAGTTTGTACAACTTGAAACTTACGTTTGAAACACGCCTAGCCATAGTAGCTAGCATGTCGACACTGGATGTTTCCTTCACCGGCTCTTGCTATTTAAAATAAAATAAAAAATTAGTTTTTTACATGTATGTACATGACGTACAATCATATATATATATATATATATATATATATATATATTAATATCTCAAACATGTGAATTAAACTATTGTATATATATATTATTTAAATTTATTTGAAATTTACCTGTGAAAGACCAATATCAGTGGCTCCAGTTCCAAAAACATTCCCCAGCATCTCATCTATAGAAAAGAAATCCTGTGAACCAGCAAATGATGTCTCGCCTGCAGTGCATACGGCACCACATGATCCACAGTGGTGTGGTGCACTAGAACTGGCACCTCCACCAACATCACCAGATGCAATCTGGGTGCTATGCTGGGTGAGAGTGTCAGTGAGCTCCCTCAATGCATGCAATGTATCAATCTCCACAACCTCCTTCACTGTAGGAGGGATAACTGAAGGCAGTGGGGGTTTTGGGGCATGGGGGATCCTAGGCTGACCTACGCGTGCACCAGGTCTGCTCTGTGCAGAGCCACCTCCTCGACCAAAAAAGTCAGAAAAGTCAAAATAATTCGGGACCTCATTGAGCACAAACTCACAATATAATTTCTTCAAAAAATAAAGAGGAACCTCATTGTTGTTGCATGGTGGATAATCAAAAACCATCCACCATCGGTCCCAAAAATTGTTTTTGATTCTGTCATCATGGCACCAATGGATTGGGAACCGTTTGCAAGTAACTGCAGGGGGGGCATTGGTTCTAGGGTCGGTAAATAATGCACAAATGAGGTCTTTTCCAATTTTTTTGTCTTTGACGGCCGCATGGGATAGTTTATCCGCATACCACCACCTACAGTCACTTCTAAAGGTGTTCCATCTATGTATTTGGTTGGTTGCAGACTCGACTTCGCCAATCAATGTTTGCAATGTATTGGCTAAAGTCATGCGGGATGGATTTGTAGCATGATTTTGTCTTATAGTTTGAATTAGGTTCTCAATGACAATTTTATTTTCTTGGATTCTTCCAATGATATTATCTTGCATTCCTGCTGGCTCAGTGGGGACAGAAGGAGCCACAGGAGGCGGATCTATGTTTGGAGGAGGGTTTTGAGGAATGTTCGGAGGGTTTTGAGGAATGTTCGGTGGGTTTTGAGGAATTTTTTGATGGTTTGCATGATTTCGAGCTTGCCGACCAACTGATAAAACAAGAAAATTGTATACATAAACAAACATTTCAAAAAACCCATGAAAATGCAAAAAAAAACCTAAAATGCAAAAAAAAAACCTAAAATGCAAAAAAATGATTACAATCGGGGACTTACCTCCTCGTCTTGGCGGCATGGTTGAATCTATCGCTATCCAGAAGTCTGATGAGCAATTTTGAGATGGTATTGAAAGCGCGAGTGAAAAACGTTTAGGAAAAGTCACGGTTCGAAATGAAAAATGAGGAAAATAACAAGTCGCGGGACTGTTAAATTTTGTCTCAGAGTTTCGTGATCGTGGTTTATAACCACGCTCGCGGTTCTAAACCGTGATCATGGTTTTAGGTTCGGTAATTATCGAACCTAGAATTCAGGAACCGCGATCGCGGTTCCTTTATTTCGGGTTTTTATGTCCACAAAATTGTCCACCAACTTCGTGCACAAATTCTCCTCCATCATTTAACTCAACATGTTGATTGGAAGCTAGCTTCTCACACAAACCTTTTTCATGGACCAGCTTGGTCACCTTGATTTCTATGTCATATTCCATCACATGAGTGATCCAACCTGCCCTTTTCTCATTCAAATATTTGTTTAGGAGAAAGCATTTTACCCCAACATGAGACACTAACTGGATTTTGTTGTTTGAAACCAAGTGTCTAAATTTTTTCAGGATCCTAATAACAATAAGGACATGTTTCTTAATGAAGGAGTACCTCACCTCATAATATTCCAAGATTTTACTGAAGAAAACTATGGTATTCTCTAAACCTTCCTTATTTAGTTGTACCAAGATGGCAGAGATTGTATCTGAACCACCAAATGCATAGAGGATGAAGTCCTTAGAGAAGTTTGGATAAGTGAGTGTTAGAGCCTGGGATATCGCATGTTTGATAGCCTCAAAACTCTCCTTTCCCTCTGATTGTCCATTTGAATGCCATAATTTTCTTCTAGATCAATAGTCAATGGCTTAACGAGAGTGAAAAAATCAAGCACAAACTTGTGGGAAAAATTAATCCTCCCTAAAAAACTTTGAAGAGCCTTCTTGTGATTTGGAAATGGTAGAGCACAAATAGCTTCAAATATCTCGAGATCAATGGTTAGTCCTTCCTTCGAAACAATGTGACCCAAGAAATTTCCTTCATGAGCCAAGAATATACATTTTTTAGGATTCAAAGATACTCCAAACTTCCTACATCTTTGGAAAACTTTCCTGAGGTGAAAAAGGTGATCTGCTGCATTCTTGGAGAATACAGTGATATCATCAAGATAAACAAGCACCATCTTGTTAATCATCCCCTTGAATGCCATATCCATTGCTCTTTGGAAAGTAGCTCCAGAATTTGATAGTCTAAATGACATCTTATTATAAGCATATGTGCCCCATTTTGTGGTGAAGGATGTTTTGAACTGGTCTTCCTCTTTCACCATGATCTATTGTAGCCTGAGTAACCATCCAAAAATGAGAACCTCTATGAACTAGCTACTACTTGCAATATTTTCTCCATGGAAGGAAGTGGATAATGGTATTTGAGATAAGCTCTATTCAAATCTTAAAAATCCACACACAATTCTGATTTCTCTATTTCTCTTCCTAACTGACACCAAGTTTTCAATCCAACTTGAGTGCTTAATTGGAAAAATGATGTTTGCATCTATGAGTTTGTTCAATTCCTTTCTCATGAGAGGCTCAATATGAGGATTCACCGTCCTTTGATTTTTCCTAATGGGCTTGGATTCTAGATTCAATTCAATAGTATGTTGTGCCAATCTTGGATCAAAGCCTCTCAAATCTTTATAATTTCCAAGAAAAGATATCCTAAAAGTATTGAAAAAGTTGGATGAAATCAGATTTTTCTTGAGGAGTACTTAATTTTCCAATTTGGAGCACTTTTTCTTCTCTAATTGTAATTGGTTATGAGTCTTCACCCTTGACCTAAGTGTTTTCTTTCTCCTTCCGGAACTGGTCATTGGGGTTGAGTATTGACTCTAAATTCAGTAAGCCTTTTAGGAGTTTGTTTTTTCTTAGCTGAACCACTTGATCACCATAGTGCTGCTCCAATCTATCTTAGTTTCTAGCAAAAAAATCAGCTTCCTCTCTCAAAAAATTTATGATTTGTTGATCATTTTTAAACACTTACCAACTAGTGTTGTTGTCCAGAACAACTAGCCTTACAACCAATTTTATGTGAGGCTTAGTTTGATCCTTCTTGATGCTTTCAACAAAGTTAAACACTACCTCTATTACTACAATTTTGTCCACGACCTCATTCTTCTTCCTTGGGATGGAATTGATGTTAAAATCTTCAAAGTCTTCAATGAGATACCATACCCGGTTCTTTTAACTCTATTAGAATATCATTCTTGACAACGTTGAGCCCTCTAACTTAGTTTACAACTAGCTGACTATCTCTAAAGACTTACAAGCTCTTAACAACTTTATTTCTCACCCAATTTATTCCATGGATCAATGCTTCATACTCAGCCGTGTTATTTGAACAACTAAATTGAAAGCAGAAAGTTGAGTAGTATTTTATACCTTGAGGTGACACAAGCATTTCTCCTCCTCTAACACCTTGTCTACTCCTTGAGCCATCAAATAATAGCTGCCAAACTTCATTATCATCTTTGTCATCTGGTTTGGTGATGCTAGGGAGAGGTGGATTTTCTTCATGCAAGCAATAAATTCCCAACTCAGCTTCTTCCATCTCTTTGTATGGATCATAACCATGTATCTTGTTTTCCCATTCATCAAGAGTTAAGTCTGGAATGCCTCCAACCTTGGTATTTGTCTCTGGAGTTCTTGGGCAGTCTTCTTGATCAAAAGTTGAGAAATTTGCATTGATTGGGCTTAATACATAAGACTCAATATGAAATTTTGTAATAGGTTCATATCTGATTTTGGCCTTAGATCCATATCTTATTATGAAGAGAATATGTGACTAGTCAATAAACAAGTAGCCTCCAATCTTAGCATGTGAAGTCTCTTAATAAGCATAAACCAAGAGTGGTGGACAAGTCAATAACTGATACATCTTGTAATACTGTGACATTGGGGCATGCATGCAGTGTAAGGCTCAATCCTTTGATTACTCCAACTATTCCCATTGTTGTCCCATCAAGTTCTCCTTTTGACACAGGCTCATACTTAAGGCCTAATTGATCAACTATTTTTTTGGGCATCACGGAACTACTTGCTCCCGAATCAATCATGCAATTGTGTACAAGATTGCTCCCAATAATTAGAGATATATAGAATGGAGGAGGCTTCATATTTTTACCTTGTTAACCTCCTTCCTCCTTCTTATTGATTTGTATTGGTGAACACCTTCTCTTGATCCTTGGATAACTCATTTGATGTGGAGCAATTTTCCATGGCTATTTACAATATATATATTTTGCCCAGGATTGCTAATGACTCCCACATTGAGATGTTTACATTCATTTTCTTCATTTTCTCTATGATATTTAAAGGAGATGATTTGTCCTTCTACCTCCCCTTGGCATAATTTTCTCTTGAACATGAGTTTTTACAACTAGTACATGAGCTAGTTTGGAAGGTGGTTTGGGAAAATTTTATACATTTGGGGCTGCACTCAGATTGCTAACTCCTTGAGGTGTGATAGGAGGTTGAGAAGCACTTGGATTAGATGATTGTCCTTCCTCTATATTCCTCTTCTTATACCTTGTGTTGGCTACCACACCTTGAGAAGGATCCTAATTTATACCATAGAAATCCTCAACTTGACAGTTCACAAGCGTAGTTTCAGTTGGAGGTATTTCGTAAGTAGTTGTTTGTTATGGACTTTCTTCTTTATTTTTTTCTTGAGACACACCAACTGTTGGCACCATTAAAGCTTGATTTAGAGCACCATTAAAAAATGTTGCTTAATTATGAGGTTGATTACATGAGAAATACCATTCGTACTCTTGTGCCATGTTGTTTTGAACTGGAACTAAGGCTCTAGATGAAGAGGCAACATTAGGATTATAAGGTTGAAATGGTCTAGCAACAAGAGGTTTTGCTTGGCTTTGATTTTGTAGCTTAAGAAGGTGTTTTACTTGGCTGATATGGAGGTCTATTGGGTGGGGCTTGAGGATGATAAGGCCTCTGAAATTTTGAGCTTTTTTCCTCTTGAGTGTTACCAACTTGTTACCTAATTTTTAAGATTGTTTCATGACCTCTTTGAGATCATTTTAGGTGATAGAAGAAGAGGTATAAGATTCATTAGAATTATGATTTTTTGGTGTGGTAATGGGGGCTATTGTAGGGGTTTGACTAGAACTTGGATTCCCTATTTCTGGATAAAGAGGCATAGGTGGTCTAGGTGCAATTTTACCAACTCGGATCAAGAAATTTTCAGCTCTAATGGCTATATTATAAGATCTGCGTAATGTTGTTCCCCCTATAGATTATATCATCATGGCTATATTAGAATTAAGAGCTTTTAGGAAATAGAGAAAAGCACCTTCAACTGCTAGTTTGATGGAAATTAGAATCCTATCCCACGTTCTTTGGAATCTGAAGTTAAAATCAAGCCATTTGTTCATTTGGTGCTCTCTTGATTGTAGTTAAATTCTCCAATAGAGATAATTTATCTGACTTTTTCGCCAAACCGGCCATAAAGAGTTGTGCACAATTGATCCCAATTATGAATTGATCCTGCCCCTAAGATTATGAACCATTGTAGAGATTTTCCTTTGAAAGAAAAAGCTAACAATTTCACTGCCACATCCATCTCAACAACCTCATGTATAACACAAAAATTTACAATGTCCTGAATGTGGTGAATGGGAGTTGTGAAGTTTTCCCTAGTGACGTGTGAAATGTTTTTCAATCCTGCCATTGGAATTGGGTTTTGTGCATTAAGAGAAAATGGGATGCTACACGTAAAATTGAAAAAAGGATTTGGTGGTGGTTGATGAGCCATTTTGGTTGGTCTAAGAACCCTAGTTGATTGGAGAAAAGGTCTACCCAGTGGAGGGGTTGAAAGAGTTCTATTTGGTGGAGATGGAGATCTTTGAACTCTTCTTCCTCTTCTTAGAGATAGCTGTAAATACTCAAAAATACCTTCTTCTATAGTCCTTGACCTTGTTTGAAATCTTCTCGTGAACTTAACAAACTTGGGCTTCTAGAACCATTGGATTTCACCATTTGGAGTCACCAAATGTGTTGCTACAAAGCCTCTAAAGGCTGGAATTTACAAAAAGAGCACACCAATCTTGCTGCAATGAAATAAAGATCAGATGTTATGATGAAATACCTACAAAAATTACTTCTTGTGGTCCCATCAGACTTTCCATAATTGTTATTATCGAGTCACAACACCCTTTGATTGCTTATCATGTGAGTGTGTCAACGAAATAAGTGTGACTTGCTAACATGGAGTTTCTTCAAGGTGTGGGACCTTGCAGATGAAACAACTCTTCAGAGAAGGCCAGTTCTTCTTCCTAAAATAGTGCAAAAACTAACTCTAATGGAGAAAATTATACTAATTAATCCTAATTTATGACTTCCAAGGGATCGTGGAGAGATAAGGAGCATGAAAATGAAATAAATATACACTAAAAAAGGTGATGCACCAAGAGAAGGGTGTGGAAAATCTCTCCAATGTGTGAAAATGAAATAAAATACATATTAGAGAGGGTGGAAGTAATCACCACAGTCCAACAACAACATTGACACTACCATTTCCATAAAGACATAACAATAATAAACTCTGTAAGATGAATAAACGATACACAATACACCTGTAACTAAAATGAAATGGAAAGAGAATGCATCAAACACAAGCAATGGAAGAAATATATCCATAAACTCAAATTTGTTGCTTCATTAGTTCACACAGTCCATTTCAATGCAAGAGCAAGGCTTGGATCATCATGCAAGAAGTCCAAAATGAAGGCTTGCAACACATTGATGTTCCAAAACAATTTTGGCAGAGTTTTGTTATAATGAGAATCCCCCCTTTCACATGAGAGGTCACTACAATTTATAGAAAATAGGGGAAGGAGAGAGAAGTTGCAAATCTCGAATTTCTCCTTTCACCTACTTTAAAAGTACCATAATTGGGTGCAAATCATGATGGGGAACCTGTAATAACCATCCCATGTTGTCTTGTAACTTTTAGCAGAAGAATATGGCTACCCATGCTCATTAAATGCCCTTTCAACCACTGGAAATCATTGTTTGAAAATGGGATTGTTTTCTATAATTTTTACCATCATAAATCCATAAAATATTTAATTTATTGATTTATTAGTGTAGAGGATGGAGTCATGATTCAAACAAGTCCAATTTTACGTGATTTGGCTAAGAAATGAAGAAGTTATGATCATTTGAGTGTAGGCAACTTCCTACACATTCCCATGCTTATCCACTATTTCATGGGACTGCACATTAAATTTTGGTTGCTAAGAGTGATGATTTTTACTTTCCCCCCCTTCAATAATGTTTTTGTGTTTATAATATCTTCATGGAGGTATTTAAATGTCTATAGGTCCCACTGATTTTAAATATTCAAATGAGGGGAAGCGGTTGAGTATTTAAAAATTTTGAATTGGAGGCCAATGCGGCCAGCTTGTCAGTTGGCTCGCCAAGCTGGCACTCCTCTCTTCTTTTCCCGAGCCTCATTTTCATGTCAGGATCCCTGATCTAACTCACCATGTATGTATCTTCAGCTCAGTGCTCCACCGACTTGGCGCTAATTCCCTCTAGCTCGGCACGGGCCCGAGTTCCTTACCTTTGCATTGTGGGCATGACGACCCTGTGGGGAACTCCCCTCCACGCTGGCTCATTCCACCTCAATCTCGATCGACTCACATTACATCACCCCCATCCACATTGACCTTGATAACTCGGGGATCCTGATCCTCCATGTTGGCAAGCGACTCCAACTCAGCGGGCGACGTCTTTGGCTTGCAAGCGAGTCGGGTTCATGGGGGACTCACGTCCCCACGGCCCAAGTTCTTCATATACCTCTTGCGGCCAATGTAGAGGCATCAAGCCCTCTTCCCACAACTTTCCTACATTCCTCCATCTCGCATTGGATGTGGAAAGTGACTCCCGCCCGCATCACATTGAGCCATCTTTGTATTGCTGCGAAAGTGGGTCCTTAAGGCACATAATGCCTGAGTTATTTCAGGACACATGAATGCTAAAATCCCGCATCGACCACCGATGCCTCACCATGAACCTTTCTCCGACTCATCGAGTTAACTAGGTCTTCCAACCTCTAATTCTTCCGCAGTTTTTCTAAGTTTCCCAAGTGATTTCCATGCATCCCTCGACAATTAAGATCCGAGCTCATCGAGATTCAACCCTGCCATTGTATACTCGATCTCGCCCTGAACTTCCTACCTATGACTTGACCTTCACTCCTGGCTCACAGCCTCAGCTTGGCCTTCATTCTTATAATACCCTCATTCAAGCTCCCTATGGCCCCTCAACACAACTCACCAAGTAACTCACCACGCTACTCAGAGAGCTCTCCTCCTGCACACATCTCCTAGCTCAACCGAGCTTTTTTTTTAGCTCGATGGCCTCCTTGAACCATCCTTTGTAAATTTTTAGCATTTTTTGGATTCTTGTGGAACTTTTCAAACCCAGGGGATCATGAATATGATAGTGAGATTTTTGGAGGCCATTTTCCCTAGCTTTCCTTTTTATCCCATCTTGGCCACCTACAGGGGCCTACCGGGGCTTACTTTTCTCTTTCCAACCAAGCTCTTAAGCTTAGAAACCCGGAAGAGGAAAATCCTCTTATGACCCCAAATCTCCCAAAAAACGTTGTGAATGCCCCCCAAATCATGGAATTATGCCTGTATCCCTCTAGATTTCTCTATGAACCCTTGCAAAGAGTCCAAGCATATCCTCCCAAGTTGGCTATTTTTACCAGGGGATTAAAAATAGATAACAATAATCAATTACTTTTAAGACCCATTTGTGACCATCATTTGATGGAGGATTAATCATACCAATGAATTAAAGACCCCATTGGGAGAATGGATGGTATGCTTGGATTGGGTGGAATGAAGGGAAAGAAACCTCTTTTTACCAGTGAAGAAAGAAAATTCTTTACATTTTCCGACCCATTTATGAGCATATGCAAACAGTGTGGGCGAGAAATATCCCACATTTATAATTTTCATAGTTCATGGGTCCATGTAGTCTTTCTTTTGGGATTGTTTCACCTTATTGTCTAAATGTGTCTTGTAATTTTTTCCATTAACAATTATCTCCAAATTCACATGTAATCAAATATTATCTTACAAACCCTACTCTCTCCTGGATATTAGGTCTACTTATTTATATATAAATTGGAATGTGTTATGGAATATATTATAGTGGTTATAACTATTAATGCAAAACTACTTTCTACTATCTAGAATATGGAGACGAGGGTTGGCTTAAAAAATGGTATTACCAAATAAGGCTAAGTGTTTTCTTGGGCATGTCATTTATGTGATTTATGAACATTGTAAACAAAGTAAAATGGGTGTTAATATAATTATCGAACATATTTATAACAAGTTCATACCTTTGTATTATAGATTGTATTAATGATTGACTTGTAGATAATAATATTAATATGATATGTCCACAATAATTTGTATGATTCAGTTTTAAGCCAGACAACTATTTAGGTGTTTTTTTGTTTTTAATAGTAAAAACTTGTAAGTTTTTCAAATTAAAGTTTGTCATTATTTTATTAAAAATATATAACCATTTTTTGTATATATTCATATACAAATTATACTAGTGTGCGGGTGTGTGTGTGTGTGTGTGTGTGTGTGTGTGTGTGTGTGTGTGTGTGTGTGTGTGAGAGAGAGAGAGAGAGAGAGCTAAATAAAAATTGTTGTACTTGTACAATTTGAACAATAATACCAAAAGCTAGTCACTATAAATTGTCTCATAACTATGTTGAAACATTATATATATATATATATATAATCACAATCACAATCAAGGAATAGGTATAGCATGTAAAATTAATATAAATTTAAATAAATAAGTCCTTAGTCATAACAAGTGCTACCACATTCACATTGAGAAATTCTAAAGGAAGAATACAAATGAATAGAGAAAACAATTTTTGTATTTATGTTCTCAATAGAACTATAAATTTTGGAGAAAAATGTTATAAAAATCCAACAAACAAAACTTTTTATTGATTAAAAAATCATCTTTTAATTCAATTTTTATATATTATTGTTTTTTATGAATATTAAATAAATAAAATACAAAAAAAAAAAAAAAACCAAATCATTTTTTTATTTTTTTTGTTTTTACTGGTTGATTGACTTCTTGATATTATTGTTAGGTTGTCTACCGATCAAAGAGTACCAATTCATTCAAATGTAAAGTTAATTTATAAGGACGGGTACCATATATTCATGTGAACATGTTATAATCATCTTTTGGTAATGGACACATTTGTTCCCCCAAAAGTATACAAATGTACTTTGATCACATGTACTAGAGTTATGTCTACGTCCAACTAAAACTTAACTATATATTGTACGGCGAATAGATAATATGATGACACCATTTTTAATAGATATTCCACCACACAATCATTTTGAGAGGATAGGTCATATGATGTGAACTTACACTTTTATAACTAAATACAATTTTCTCTATGTATATACAAAGATTATGAAGGGTAAATCAATGCCTATTATTGGTGTCT
The DNA here is from genome assembly GCA_019776745.2 of Taxus chinensis. Lineage (NCBI taxonomy): Eukaryota > Viridiplantae > Streptophyta > Pinopsida > Cupressales > Taxaceae > Taxus > Taxus chinensis. Next base: position 223,752,968 of record CM034155.1, on the reverse strand, counting down.
AATGATGAGAATCATATGATCATAGCGTGTCAAACAAGTGACAACCAACATACAATTATTATTTGGCAGTTGCCACTGAGGATATGAATTACAAGCACAACATACACCATGAAATTATGAAGTCTACCTTAAGGAAGATTAACAAATTCATATATTTTTATATACAATGTTTTAAGGCTCTTCTTTCAAAGTGTAACATACTTCCATGTGGAGAATATGGTAGAGTGTATTCATCAGAATTTTAATGTTTTAAGATAAAATATTTGTTGTAGTGAATAAGAGTTATTGAGTGGTTATTGAAAGGATATATTGTTTTGCTATATTTAATAATTATTATAATCATTAACAAATTGTTCCTCATATTTATGTATATGTATATACATATATGATATATGGGTATACATGTATGTATATACGTATAGATGTGGGTGGTTATTGAAAGAGTAAGTTGTTTTACTATATTTAATAATAACTATAATTATTAACAAATCATTCCTCATATTCATTTATATGTATGTGTATATGGATATTAATGTGTGTATATATGTGTAGTACACATATGCATATGCATACATTTATACACATATGTACATACATGCATACATATATGTACGTCTGTATGTATATATGTGTGCGCCTATATGTACATATAGACATACATATATGTACATACACGCATACATATATGTATGTCTGTATGTATATATGTGTGTGCCTATATGTACATATACATATACATATACATACGTGTGTGCGCGCACACACAAGGATGATGGTGAGAGATAGAGTACATCCTTATAATAAAGAATTATTTAACATAAAAAATAAACATATATTACTCTTTGTCATTAGTTCCTACCATATTGTTATCTATGTGGTGACTTATTTTATTTTAGTATAATTCCAATAATTTCAAAAAATAAAATACAAATAACTATTCTTGTAATTGAAAGGATTTCCTTTGTAACTTCATAAATGGGCACGGTTTTGGTTTTGTTTTGTTTGTTTGTCTATTATTAAGGAAATCAGAGTCAGATTAAAGGTTAGGAGCGCCCTAGGAAATTATTGAAACACACGCCCTTCTTACAATTTTAGTTAATAATTTTCCCCATCAAATAAATAAATAAAATCTACGTACATTATCGTATTTAAAAAATTGCATCAAGGATCATAGTAAATCACTAATTTAGAGAAATTGATATACAAAAGGAATAAAAATATTCTATAAAATTATCAAATAAGGACAAGTAGTAATCCATGGATGAAGAGAATTAATCACAGGAGGTGCTCATAATGCAACAAACACAATGCTTTATACAAGGTTGGTTACTCGTCTTATTTACCAATATCAAGTAGGTGATGGGACTCAAAACTGAACAAAACACCATTTTTTTGTAAACCAATAAAATTTTTGGGCATCTCCCATGGTAATTTGAAGAGTGGTATTTAGATTGAGCCTAATAATTCCTCCATATAAAAAGAATATGATGCCCCAAAATTTCACTCACAAAACAACTAGGTTAGAGGTGGAAAAGTTATGGATTTTTTTTTAATTTAGAAAGGATTAAATGGTACAAAATTTCAAAGCTACGTTATTTATTTGGTTACTGCGGGTCGTTTCACGATACCACTAAATTTCCGCACTTGCGAGTTATTCACATGGTGCATCCGAGCGATAGATGGATATATTAGAAAAGCCAATAACCATGAAGCATTATCAATTTCCCATGGCAGACTACTGGTAGTCACCAAAAAATCCCACGATGACACTAACTATAAGTCGTGTCAAATTCTTTTTTTATTTTCTTCAGCGAATAATTACTTTCAGTTTAAATTACGGCTTTTGACCCCATATTAATAGTCCAATATTGATGACACATTATCCGCTAGCACGATTCTATAAAATTGATTTGTCGACGTGGTCAACAAGTGTTTTACCCATTAATCTATTAACCGAAGGGTCCAAAAAGGGTTCCAAGGAGTAACTTGTACTCTAACTATAAAAATCATATAATCATTTATTGTTTATTCTAGAACATTAGCTTGTAATAATAATTATAATTATATTATCTAAAGGACATCATTTATATTATATAAGTGTCATTTGTCTCAAAGGAAGTAAATAAGACTTACCCAAACAATTAGTTATATTATAGTCTATACTAATATTAGCACCATAGTTATAACTAGAGTAATATAACCTATTTATAACTAAGGGCACCTATCAAATCACTTGGTCAATTTGACCAAAGTGGAGGGGGAAGATGTAATTTAGGCCCTTAGATTGGGCCAATCCTCACCCTAAGATCTAGGTCAACATAGGGAACCCTAAGTTTTACATTCTATTTATCTATTTCTTCCATTCTCATTTTATTCTCTATAGTTTCTAACACTTTCTATTTCATTTCTTGTGCATATTTAATGGTGGTTTACACTCATATAGTTTCAAGCATCCCATAAGAGGGTGTATATATTCATTCACACACACACACACACAAAATTCCATTTATTATTAATTATTACACATATTTCGTATGGGGGGAATTAGTCGAATGGGAAAAAGGATATACATATTTAGATATTCGGCCCCATGTCCTGTGTGTGAAGTTGGTGACAGACCCATGGAGGGCGGCCAAAGAAGGTTAAGGGTACGACTAAGCCGCTTGGTTTTCTTTTGAATTTGGGTGAGAGGGACCTGAAAGGTCGTAGTGTAGTAGGGAGGGGAACGAAGTCAAAGTGGCTATGACAACCAGGAGAGGGGAGTGAGGGAGGTAAGGCAGAAGGAGGGTTGAAAGGAAGTCGAGGTAGGGGTGAGCGTGGGGTGTGGGGACGGCTCAGCTATCCCCCATTGAATTGTGGAGATTGGGTCAATCGAGGGTTGACCATGGGAGAATGGTATGGGGTGGCTCGTGGTCATGGTGGTCGGGGCCCAACGTTCCCCTTTATATATATAATTGGTGCCCTTAATAATTAAAACAAATTTCAGTTATAATTTATATATATAATAATATGCATGCGTGCATGTGCGTGTGCGTGTGCGTGTGCATGTGCATGTGCGTGTGCGTGTGTGTGTGCGTGCGTGTGTGTGTGTGCACGCGCGCGCTTTGTATACAATATGTATATGTGATTTGTTATATAATATTTGTTTATAAATATCTATCTTTTCTTTATATAAGGAGCTTAAACTATGATTATTTTTATAAAAATGTAATCGCTTCCAAGCTATTCAGTTAGCGTAGATATACTAAAATTTAGTTTCTATAATAACATGACTTAGAATAATACCTTCAATATAAATATCTATATAATAAGACTATATTAGTTTCTAGGTGGTTTTAGTCAATAGAGTTATATATAAAGTTCTAACCCTCAAAGTAATATGGCTTCTAATAACATATTAGATATATATCTAGTTTTAAAATGGCTCATTTACCCAAATAACTTATACATATTAAGTTGCTAAAACCTTTGATTCACAAGAACATTGAAACCACCCTTATTAACAACTTTCAAAGCTAAGATCACTCATTCCTTTAACTTAACAAGTTTATTGTGGAAACTAGATACTTCAATTTTGACTACCCAAGGTTTTCTCCATACATTAATTTAACTAAAAGGGAGAAATGCAAAGTTAAACCACACTTTTAAAATTTTTCCACTGAGCAATCTAACAATGAAATCAATCCTTTAAAAAATGGACAAACCACAATGTAATACTTTAGAGAGTGAAAAATCAAAATGAAAATTTCATTTCATTTATTTAACCACTTTCAATTTCAACTAAATAATACATTACAATTTTTGAATCACATTCCAAGTACTAATTTTAAATATTGGAAATAATAAAGTTCCTATAATCTCTTAGTTACACAAAGTTTAAGTAAAACAGTCACTTATCCATTTACTTCTTAGTATATATCATCTTCCTTTCTTTAAATGGAACTTTCAAAATTTCCTAATGAGCACACAACAATGCTTTCATCCTTTATTGAGTGAACAAAACATAATGCAGACAATCAAGGAAGAAAACATAGCCAAAATTTTCATTATTCTTTGAGTCATCATACAAAATGTCCATAAAAGATACATCTATTTCCTTGAACCAAATACACATTTAAATATCACAACGAAGTTCTCCTTGCTCAATCACTTGAGACACATTAATAATATCAAGAATGCAAACAATAAATCCTTTATTTTCCTTTAATGCAATGTTATATACTTGTGTAAACAATTTTTCTAATAAAGTAGAGAGAAATAAAAATGAAAATTCACTTCGTTTTCATCAACCATTACAAGTACCACTTTCAACACAAATTTTGTCCACATACAAATTTCAAATGTCACATTACAAAAAAAATCCCACTTGCATTACAAATCGCTTGAGTATTCACAATAACAAAACTGGACAACACTTTATAAGGTTTTCAAATGGGTCAAGGGCATAAGTTGCATGAATCCGAATATGCACTTCTATTCACAACTACATTCAACTCCAACACATTTCATCAAGACACTCCCATACTAAAAACAAATGAGCAATCCGGTGACACTTACCGCTCAACCATACAATGGGGGAATGATCTCATCCCTATTGCCCCACAAGCTCCCTAACTCCATGTAGGGCTCAAGAACTAACAACCGGGTTTATGAATAAACACAACAACCAAATCACACACAACCATGCAAAAAAAGTTCACAAAAATCAAGCAAGTTAAGAGGATAAACAACAAGGTATGTCAATCACAAAAGGGAATCAATAGACATGATCAAATCAACTATGGTTTAAAATGGGGAAGGAAATACCAACCTATACCATTTATCACTCCACTAGGAGAGTGTAGCCATCTCTTGGTTCCTCCACAAGAAATAAAAACAATATTTGGATCCACACTTATACCTCTCATGACCACAACCACTTATAGCACCACTAGGACTAGTTGCCCCTTCTTTTGGTTATGCAAAAACAATACCTAAAGAGGGAACATATCCCTCACTTCAAACACTACTTATCCCTCTAGTGATAGATCACATTCCCCTACACAAAACAACACTTGCATGCCCACAATGGAATTTGTAAGCTTTAAACACAACACTTATACAAAAATAAGCACATACCCAAGTGGGTAATTAAAATCACAATTTCAAAATTAGTTTAAGGATGGAATTTACATGACAAATAAAAAAACAAATGTGTAAATCATACCTAATAAATACTTGTCCCATGATATTATTCAAGTAAGTATTCCAAGCACCCCAACAATCCTTCCAAGAAAATCCAATCCCACAACACCTCCCTAAGACTAAGTGAACTCCCCTAATACAAAGTAAAAGATTCCAATTTATAGGAAAAATTCAAAGTGGAGGATCCCTTAAGATCATGCCATGTGGCATACTCCATCTCCAAAATAACTCCAATCCCCAAGCATGACAAGAAGACCCTTATACATTCACATGGTTCCTCCTTAAAAAACCATCACTTCAAATCTAACATGACTTAACCCATACTCAACCATTTTCCCAAAATCCTCACACAAAAATAAATAAATAAAATAAAAAATAAAATAAATGAATCACATCCACAAAACATGATTTTCAAGCAACTCAAAATGTCAATTCATTAAATCATGATAAATAAACTCAAATCCCATAAGTCAAAAAGTAAGAGAAGTACATACACAATCTCATTTTGAAAAGAGAGAAAGATCACAATCAATAAATGATGTACAAAAGAGCCTTCCAGTGGCCAAAGTGTCTTTAAAAAATACACCTACTCTATGGGTAGGTGTATGGGAAGTTTTCATATTGTGGGATAAGGTTTTCTTGTCCCAACACACCTTCCAAAATTTCCCATAAAAGCCTAAATGGAAAAATTTCAAACCAGAAAATATGAGCCCAAATATCCCAAAAATAAAAAGGGGATCAATTTAACAATCCAATTTACAATTTAATTAAATAAAATTATCGAAGATACATAAACTAGTCAATCTAAAAGTAAAAATGAAAGGAAAATAAACTTAAATCAAAGAATAAAAGACAACATTAACACCAAGGTCACATTACACAATTACATTCCCCAAATCAAGTTCTGACCCCAAATGACCCATTGTTGGGAAATAAGTCCCATGTGAGTTAGTCCCCCTTCATCCTCCTTTATTTATTTTATTTTAGTTTATTTTGTGGTTCTAATCTCTCGAACACTTGTTGGTCATCGACAAATTCAACAAACACATCATATTTGCTCGAAATGATATGAAAATCATTCTAACTATTGCACAAATACACATACACACATCAAACAATTTACACACAATTCATATATATAATTTTCAAGATCCATTTCTCAACATCAATTAAGTTCACCAAAATTTCCATGGATACACATTCCAATAGAACACAAAAAAAATTTCATAATACTAATTTACTTGCATCAATTATCCATCCACTTATTATTTTCTATACATCATTTAAGACAATAAAACACGCACACATACCATATTCTAAACATTAGCTTTTGTTAATAAGTTTACATAATATAATAGCTACTAATCAAATTCATGCTTGCAATTCAATCCAGAATATATGTAAAACACAATCTTACAACATCAACCACACACACACACACACACACACACACACACACACACACACACACACACACACACATATCAAAATAACACTATATCAATATTTCACGCCACATCCATACTATTTTGATCATAAGGTTGGCAACCCGTGCCAAGTCAATGTCACAAAAAGGACATACTCTATAAAACTACAAGTATGGGAACCCTATGCCAATACAATGCATATAAAGAGTTATATTAAACAAAATATAAATGAAAGAAATTATCTCTAAACAGTGTCTAAGGCAAGTAGGAACTACAAAGACATTACCCCAAAACATTAGGAATAAAGAATTAAATAATTATTTCCTTTAATTACACTTGCCTCTACTGGTTATACTGGTGACATTTTAAAAATACATGAAATTTTTCCTGAGAAAAATTATGCACCTGAATTATCTAGATCTACATTAGAGAATGGGCAACAATAGAAACAAAATCGTATGAGCTTAAACACATGCATATTAATTTTACTTACAAAAATATGATAGTACCTTTTTATGTGTATCCGTGAGATTTAGGTTACTTTATTATAATATCAATAAAATGGTCAATTAATGTTGACTTGAGTAAATTGTTTCAATGTTAAGTACTAATAATAACCTAAAAAATTAAATTATTTATACTACAACGCCCCTGACAGTTAGCACCCTAGGCAACTACCTAGTTTGCCTAGGGATTAATCCCCCTGAGGGAAATCTTTATTTGAGTGCAATGTTGAATTTGATATGAATGTCGGATGAGGATAGTGCTTTTGATCAACTTGATAACCTTCAATATATTTATTTTTCCCTTCTATAAATTTATTTATTAATAATTTTAAAATCATTTAATCATAATAATTATTTAAAGTAATAATTTAAATTATTGATATTAATATGAGATATTGTAGTCTTTGTGTTAATATAAAAATATAATGTTTATGAGAAAGGATTTTTGAAATGGACGAGCTGTTGGAGGTAGGGTTTCAAGGTGGTCGAGCAGGTGTAAGCCAAGAGGTAGACGACTCTTTTCCCCAGCATCATTTTTTGCAAGTGTCATCCTCTGTAGATTTCCCTTGCTTAGTGGTTGTGGGAATAGAAGACGATCTTGGGGCCTAGGTGGACCTTTTTTGTAGAAGAGCCCTGGTAGCAAAATTCCTTGGAAGTAATCTTTTTACGAATGACATTTGGAGTTGGTCTGAAAGACAATGGGGGAGCGGTCTCCGATTTAGATTCTTGACAAACATGTATTTTCTAGTGGTTTTTAGGAGCAAATCTCAAAAAGAGGAGACCTTGCTTCATAAAGAGTGCATGTTCATTGATGATGGGCTCCTCATCTACAAATGGATTGCTAATTTTGATCCTAATGTGGTGGTTCAGGAAGAAATGAAAATTTGGCTTAGGATTTATGCTCTTTCGATTGAATACTGGAACCCACACATTCTCTCTAAAATTTGTGGATCCTTGGGAAGAGTAGTAAGAATAGATCCTAAAACCCTGGAGGGTAACCTGACAGCTTATGCTAGGGTGTGTATTGCAGTAGATGGGTCTTACCATTTGCCTGAATCCATTTCTATTATTTCTCCTAAAGGGAGATGGGTTCAACAGGTGGAGTATAAGAGGATCTTCTTCAAATGCTTCAGATGTCATCAAATAGTTAATCTAAGGAGATATTGGAGGGAAAAACTTGTCTCCAAAGCGAATAGGGGGATCAATCCCTTGAAACAAACAGTTTCAAAAGATAATGACGGCCAAAAACAAGACTCTCCTTGTTCAGGGAGGGCGAACATGGAACCCAAAGTTTCTTCTAACAAGGTGGCAAAAATTTTTCCGCAGACCCTCCTAAAGGAAACCTCCAAACTGGTAGTTGATTCATCTCAACTTCTGTCCTTGTTGTAGGAAGGAGTGGAAACGGGTAATGGAACTTCCACTTCCGATCTAGATCATTGGGTCATCAATAGAGAAGAAGCTAAGATTGGGCTAGAAAGGGAGGTGGAGGAAGAAGATAGAGCCCCTCTCTCACCCATTAGTATGGATGAAAATGAGGATTTATTTATTTCCAAAACCCCTGGCATTCATTCCTTTAAAAGTGGAAAAGAATTTGGGTTGGGCAGGCCGAGCTACAAGAGGAAAACTAGATGATATGTTGACGCAGGAAAGAAAACACAAATGAAATCCTTCTATAAACTAGTCAGTAGGACGGGCTAGTCCCCCCAAAGAGCCAATGAAGATGGTCTCATGGAATGTCAGGGTCTAAAACACCCTTGATAAACAATGCCTCGCTATGCATGTGTTTATTAAATAGGGAGTGAATATTTTTTGTTTTCAAGAAACTAAGATGTCTAGAATGGATTGCTCTTCATCCTAGTTGTGCAAATGGAAAGGGTGGAAGGTTTCCTTTGTTGATGCTCAAGGTGCTTCTGGGGGTTTGGGTGTGGTGTGGCTTTCAAGTAAGGTGGAGGTAACCTAGGTGGAGGCTTTTTGGAACTTCCAATGGTGCAAGGTAGAGGTAAAGTTCTCGGATAAGCTATTTTTCCTTTGTAATGTGTATGGTCCTACTAGAATTTCCATGAAGAGGAATTTGTGGGCTTCTTTACTAGCCTTTTTGGTTGATTTGGGAGATGTCCCAGTGGTCTTTGTTGGTGATTTCAATGCTACAGCTTCGGAGGCTGATTATGGGGGTTTTTCTCGAAGTAATCCATAGTCTCAAAGACATTTCTCTTCCTTTGTGGAGAATGCGAACCTTTTGGATATCCTTTTGAAAATGGATGGATGACATGGTCCAATCGACACATAGGATCATGATGAATTGTTTTTTTATCTTGATAAATTTATGGAAAATACTCACTGGTTGCATTCTAATATTCTAATGGAGAGTGAGGTGCTTCCTTAGTCCGGTTCATATCACTATCCTATTGCTTTGCATATTGCTATTTATCTAGCCCTGAGAAACTCTCCTTTCAAATTTGAGCTAATGTGGATGAAAGACCTTTCATTTAAGGATCTTGTGAAGGGGTGGTGGTCATCTTTCGTAGTGAAAGGAAATTTTCTGTTTGTTTTGGCTAAAAATATGGCTCTTCTTAAAAAGGAAATCCCAGAGATTGGAATAAGTCCTCTTTTAAGAATATTTTCCAAGAGAAAGTGAGAGTAGAGAAATTCCTGAAGGAGCTCAGTGAAAAGGTTTTCAGGCTTGGAATGGATCAAGAGGATTATCTTCAGATAAAATCATTTCTCATTGAGCTGAATGATCTTATTTTGTAGGAAGAACTTCATTGGTGCCATAAATCCAGGGAACTTTGGTTGAAAGAGGGGGATAAGAACTCCAAAATTTTCCATGCCTCTGTAAAGAAACATCGAAGCGTCAATCACATTTCAAAGTTTAAGAATGGATTGGGTGAGTGGTTTTCAGATCAAAAGGCCATCAAGAAGGAAGCTATGGATTTTCTTAGTACCCTTTTGGAGGGGAATCCCATTCCTCTCTCCTTCAGCAACAAGCCCTATTTGACCAAATTCCTCATATGGTTACTGAAGAAGATCATAAGAAGCTGATGAATCCTTTTTCTCTTGACGAGGTTTTGTCAAGTGGTATTTTATATGGAGCTTGATAACGCTCCTGGTTTGAATGGATTTGTTGTGGCCTTTTTCCAGGATTTTTTGGAAGTGGTAAACATGGATGCCTAGTTTTATGTTAAAGAATCTAGAGCTCCTGGTAAAATCCTTAAAGAATTAAATCATAATTTCATAAGACTTTTTCCTAATAAACTACCTGTCAAATCAATGGATGTGTTTAGACTAGTCTCTCTTTGCAACATGACTTATAAAATAATCTCAAAATCCACCGCCAGTCACCTTAAGTCGATGTTGGAAAAGCTTATTCCCAACTAACAGAATGGTTTCATCTAACATCACTCCATCACGAAAGGAATAATTATTTCTCATGAACCAATGCATTCACTTTCAGTTAATAAAGTCCCTGGTATGATGATCAAATTGGATTTTAGCAAGGTTTATGATTGAATAAATTGGAGTTTTCTTATGAAGAATCTTCAGTTGTTGGGATTCGTTTAGAGATTTTGTAAGTGGGTTTATAGCTGCATTGTGACTCCTAGTTTTTCGGTGCTTGTGAATGGCTCATCTGAGGGTTTCTTCAAAATCAATAGAGATATTCACCAAGGAGACCCGTTGTCATCCTTTTTGTTTCTTTTGTTCATTGAATCTCTTTGTAGGGCCATTAAAGTTATTTCCTCAGATAGTCAAATACGAGGATTGAGGATATCAAAAGCTTCCGCTCTAGTTACTCACCAACAATTCATTGATGATACCTTTCTATTTGGTAGATTGTCTGTCAAAGAATCTCATAGTTTTTGTATTGTACTGGATATGTATTCTGAGGCTGTAGGTTAAGAAATCAGCCTAGCCAAATCCCTAATTTTCTTTCTTGATATGGCCCCTCGACTTCAAAGGAGCATTAATGAAATTCTTGGTTTTGCCATAGGATCTTTTCCCCATAAATATCTCGGTATCCCTCTCTTCACTGGAGCTAGTAGAGCATTGTTATGGAACAATCTAGTGAAATATATCAAGAATAGAATACAAAGATGAAAGGGTAAGTGGATAAATTTTTCGGGACGTATAACCCTAGTCAATTTAGTTTTGAATGCAATCCCAACTTATATGATGATTGTGATGAAACTTCCTATGATGGTTCTGAAGAGGATTGGGAAAGTTTTGAAACATTTCCTGTGGCATGACACAAGTGAGGAAAATAAATTGCCCTTGGTTAGTTGGGATAAAATGAATCTCCCCAAATCTCAAGGGGGATCTGGTATACTGAATTTGAAATGGAAAAATTTGGCTTTGGGAGCCAAAAATCTATGGGGCCTTATTTTTTAATCCTAGAAGTAGTATTGGATCTATTCTTAGAGATAAATATGTAGAAGATGACAACCCTGAGATGGTTATTTTGAACCAGGTCATCCATAAGGGATCTCATATGTGGAATTTTTTTGTTTAATTTAGGGAAGTTTTCTCTCACCTTTCTTCATGGAAAATTGGTAATGGCCAAATGGTGAATTTTTGGGATGATTCATGGAATAGTCGCCTAGCCGTCTCCTTGAATTAAGACATGAAATAATTTATGGTCAGACAAATTCTTGATGCGGAGGGAAATTGGAGGATTATAGCCTTCCTTATTTGGATAATTTTCCTTCCCATATATGGAAAGACCCTGGTGATTTGGAGATTTCTACTTTTGTGAAGAATTGCTTTCGGAAGGAAATGTCGAGTAGGAAGGATTTAGCTCTTCTAGCTAACGATTCCCTTCTCTGTATTGGTTCAAAAATAGGTTCTTATAAGGTTAAGGATGGTTACAGATGGTGGGCCAAAAAGGAAGGGATTTCTTCTCCTTGTTGGCTTAGATGTTAGGAATCTGATGTCCTTCCCAAAGTAAGTGTGTTCAACTAGTTATTATTTAAAGGAAATATTGTTACACAAGAAAATAGAAATAAATAATGTTACGATGTCCCATCACAATGCATTTTATGCCATGCAAGGAAGAAGATGTTGATCATTTTATTGTTTTTTGTCCTTTTTCCCAACAATGTTGGGATTGGCTCTGGAATCATTTGGTTATTACTTGGGTGTAGAGAAAATCCATCCAGGAAACGTTTCTCTCTTAGAAGAGAATTGAATGAGGGGCTTCTATTAATTTTATTTGGCTCTGTGCACCTATTTTACTAATCTCTCATATCTAGTCGGAGCGGAATCTCATAATTTTTTGGGATTCCTTAACTAAAATTTTAGTTGTCTTGAATAAGGTGGAAATATCTATTTCAGAGAATGTGTCAGTGAAGTGTAAGGATGTTGCTAACTTCTCTTCATTATATGCAAGAATCGGGCTAGCTTGGCCTTTGATCAAATTATCTCCTCCAAGTTCAATTATCAAGAAATGTCTTTCTAAAACGGAAATATCTCTTTAAAGGAAAAGTGCAAGGTGGACCCCATCCCATCCTGAATTTTGAAAATTAAATTTTGATGGTGTATCGAAAGGAAATTTTGGCTTATCGGGAGCGGGGTGCTTGATTAGAGATACTTTGGGTAAGTTAGTTATTGCAAGTTCCTCCCCCTCAAGGATGGCTTGTGTAATGTTGGGGCAACTCAATCCCTTCTAGAGGGATTGAAGGTGGTAGTCTATTCTAGTTGTGAAGCTCTTGAAATCGAGGGGGAATCTCAAGTTTTGATAAATTTCGTTAGAAAATAGAAGGCTCTATCATGGAATTTAGATTATTTCTTAGGTAATATATTGTTTTGGCTTAGCAAAATTCCTACTTGGAATATAAGGCACATGATTGGGGAGGAGAATGAGACAACTAATTTTCTTGCCAACCATGGAATTATTGATCATGATGGCCTGATTGTTTCCACTCATGTGGGAGATTGGGAGAATTTGGAAGCAATAATTAAAATGTAAGGTATCTCCTAGGCTCATTGATCGCAGTTGCTTTGGCATTTTTTCCTTTATTTTCATTTGAAGTTTAAGTCAGTGGTGGAATTTGTGTTCATTCGATGGAGGAGTCTGGTATCTATCATAGCAGCCTTGCCACTTCCATTTTTTTCTGGAAGGTGAAAAGAGGGAGATGGCATTTCGTGGAGAGGTAACACAGTCCCATTTGAAGATTATTTTTCAAGCTGAGTTTGACCCGTTAAGGGAAGTTATTTCCCACATCCTGGGAGAAGAATACCTTGCTGAGTCATCTCACTCTTGTTTCAACTCCAAGGTGGCTTCATGTTTCGTAACATGGTTGCTGCTGATTAAAAATAACATTGCAGAGGTGTGGTGTTTTTCCATACATTTTATAAAACCCATGCATAGGGTTAATTTGGTGGAGGCTCTAGAGGAATTTATTCAGACCCAACCCCTTCCAAACTCTGTTAGTGAAGGTCACACTTTGAAGGAGGTGCGGCAAGTAAGTACAGAACTATTGGCATGTAATTTGGTCTTGTTGAAAGTTTGTTGAAGGTGTTCATGTGGCATGTGAGGAAGGGAATACAGAAGGAAAACACTTGGATAAGATGGATCTCCCAGGTCTCTTAGCTCCGGTCTTCATTGCTTTTGTCGGAATTGCAGGTCTTTGATGCAAGCTAGGATTCTCTTACAACCTTGTGCTTCACATTTCTCATGTTGGCCTGACGTTGGGAGGAAAGAAGGTGCTTGGACCCTCAAGCTCGGCATCGATGGAGTAATTTGGTTCAGCTAGCTAGGGTTTTAGTATTTTGATTTTTTGGTATATGCTATTTTTAGTTCCTTCGCTCCCTGCATGCTAACAGGGGTTTCATTTTTTGTTTTACTATGTATTGCTCTTGTATGGTTGTTAAACTCGGGTGGTATCCCTCCAATCCCTAGGTTCTAAGCTCCTGTAAAAAAGTGTTTATATATATATATATATATATATATATATATATATATAATGTTGATGTTCTGACATGTATATGACCAATTTTAATTTTATTTGTTGATGTTAACTAAGAATTATGCATTTAACATAGAATTGGAGTGTTTGTTTAAGTAGGAAAAATATTTAACTAAGATGAAAGAGATATATAATTACATAGTAATAAGATGGAAAAATAACAACACATAAAAATGAATGATTAAGTATATCTTAGAAAAATTCACCAAGGATAAAAACCGCCAACAACTCTAATGTGTATAATTATTCATATAATGGATTATTAACCGCCATACATGATAATTGTTGATCCATTTGAGATAGTTGGTCTTCATATTTTTCACATCAAAGCATCATATCTACCTAAAAACTCAAGCCGTTGAATATAGTTTACAACATCTTAGAAATCTTTTGACAAATATGATGCCTCAAATCTATTTTATAAATTTGATGAATGATAAATCTATCTCATATTACTAATTTCCAAAGTCTAAAATTCCATTTTCTAGGGTTGTGATATTTTCAGAGCTGCTATAAAATACATAAGAGGTGTTTCCATTAACTTCCTTACCTAGATATTTCAAGATGTCAACAATCTTCTTTGCTTATGCACTTTTTAGCCTTCATCTTTCAAAGAGTAAGTGTGAGTGTTTTCTTGGTTAGACAACCCATTTAATGAAATTGGAACTCAATCCTATATTTCAATTATTTTATTTCAAATTAATTGAAACATGATTGAGACTTATTTGTATATTGACATTCACAATGATATTCAATTCACAATGATATTCAAGTAATCAGTCCAATATTTTGATTGTTCCATTTCAAATTAATCAAAACATTGACATTCATGTTAATATTCAAGTAATAATTGCAAAAGTGACATTATTATTCATGTACTCCTTATATTATATTGAGGAATAATTTATTATTTTGGATTAAGAGTTTTATTTGTATTATCAATTATTAAGTTTTTAAAAATTAATTATATGTTAGATCTACAAATTTTATGAAGAGTTAGTTTCATAAAAATGTTTAAAAAATAATATTTCTATTCTCTTAAACATGTTATTAAATTATATATCGAGAAGTGTTTCATAATGATAATGTGGACTACAATATCCATGAATTGTTAATATTTAATATCAAATTTTAAATGTAATCTTTATTTGATTGTCTCTTTTTAAAGTTAAAAAACAACCAAAAAATAATAATATCTTAACCCTATACATAATTTTCTAACTCTTTTTAAAAAAAATAAAATTATTTTAATATAATTAAAATCAACTATTTAATATAAATTAAAAATTAAAAAATTGTTAATCATTATAATCTATAATAAATATTGATATCTTAACATTTTAAAAATAAATATATTCAAAACATATATAATAATTTTATCAAAAACATATTAAATAAATACGGTTAAGTATCCTCATTTCATAATAAAATGTCCATATCATAATAAAAGGACCTTCCATCCATTATTGAATACTACAAACTACACATTCGACTTAGGAAATAATTCATTCGAGTCTAAAGTTAGGTGAATGGGAGGGGACCGTCCTATATCCACAGAGACCATGTAACTTAGATTCCTCACCTTTTGGTAAATAGAGAAATTTGTTGCCTAAAAAGCCTGCATATATAATCATGTCCTAGTGACTTTATCTTAACTTTTGGAGACTACATATGAAATGTGGCAAATCTCCTTTATAAAATAGATGGACCCATCCTTAAAACAACTTAAAAGGGACACAATTATTCATTGAAAGGCTTATAATATTCGGTTTCTTAAAAATATATCACAAAATATTCTTATAGAAAATACATTGGACACATCCTTAAATCAACATAGGGGGATGATTGGACATAACTCATTAAATTATTAGGTAGAATAAAGATCTATCTTAAAAATTCAAAATTTAGATTTTAATTGATTCATGTGTTATTGGATAGATTTTAATTGATTCCCCGTGTTATTGGATAGGATAAGAAGATTCATTATATCATTATTTAAAAAGATTATATGAATAAAGTTCACAACTGATTAATTAAACTTCACAAGAATATTAATTTGGGATATATTAAGAATAAATTGATTATAGATGAATTATTATTTTAAATCTTAGAAATATTCTCTTGACAATGAATACTTGAAAACAATATTTGACACATAAGCTTTACACAGAAACAAGACGGTGCTTGTGTATTTTATTAATATCAAAATCAAGCATATTTTATAGATATTGGACAACTTCTATCTCATCCACAATATATGGAAACAAATCATCTAAATTGAGCAAATATGCAAAAATAGCATATTGCCCCTAACTGCCCCTATTGCCCCTCATGGAAATCATCCGGGAACAAAATATGCAAGATAGAACATGATCCCACAAACATTGGGATGAGAACACTATCACTTAGTTAACTAACAACTAAGGATAACTAATACCTATTTACATAAGTTTAAAGTATTTAAATTAAATACTTTAACTTATTACATTTATTCAAATATCAACTAATGATGAATTAAGCTAAGTTTTATTCCTAACATTCCCCCCCTTAATTCATCATGGTCTCAAGTGAACATGAGAGAAATTCTCTAAAACCCTCAAATTTACCTCGAGTAAGTGACTTTGTGAAGACATCTGCATGTTGCATATCTGTTGGGTAATATTGGAGCTGAATGTTGTTGTTCTGAACATGTTCGCGAATGAAATGTACCTGCACCTCAATGTGTTGGGTATGCTCATGAAAAACTGGATTCCGAACAAGTTTTACTACTCCTTTGTTATTAACATGTAGGATAGTTGGATCTTTCAGTGGTATTCCCAATCCTTCAAGTATACGTTAGAGCCATATCGCTTCACATACAACTCCACCTACTACATGATATTATGATTTTGTGGAGGACCTTGAAACACAAGTCTGCTTCTTACTCCCCCATGATATCGGTCCATATCCCAAAAAGAATACAAATCCTGAAGTGGATTTCCTATCATCTATGTTTCCTGCATGATTTGAATCTGAATATCATGTCAAGAAGAAGTTATTATTCTTCTTGTATTCTAGGCCATAGTCCATAGTTCCTCTGATGTACCTTAGTATCCACTTTGCTGCTTTCCAGTGAGAAACCCTTGGTTCTTGCATGAAACATGAAAGATAGCTGACTGCATAGCTGATATCCGGCCTAGTGTAAGTCAAGTAGATGAGACTCCCGATCAACTACCGATAGAGAGTTGCATTTACTTGTGGTGATGGATCTGTTCGAGACAGTTGAAGTCTTGTCTCCATAGGTGTGGAAAATGGCTTACAATCCATCATATTGAATTTCTCAAGCATTGTCTTGGCATATTTCAATTGTGACACAAAGATATGATTTTATCTTTTCCAAACTTCAAGTCCAAGACAATAATGCAGAAGCCCAAGATCAGTCATGTCGAATGATCATGTTAGATCTTTCTTTGTTGACTCAATCATCCTCACTGATCCTCCAGTGATGACTAGATCATCGACATATACTACAACGATCACTATCTCCCCCCTTTCTTTTTGAGATAGATATTAGGATCGTATGGACTCCTATTGAATCCATGTTGAATGAGATGCTCATCAATTTTTATGTACCATGCCCTGGGAGATTTCTTTAGACCATATAGTGATTTTATGAGTTTACATACCTTTTCCTCTTTACCTGGTATGACAAAACCTTCTGGTTGAGTCATGTAAACTTCTTCCTGTAAATCACCGTTAAGAAAGGCACTTTTCACATCCATTTGGTGTATTTTCCAACCAAATTGTGCAGCTAGAGAAAATATTAACCTGAAAGTTTTTATCTTAGCTGTGGGAGCAAAAGTCTCCTCATAATCAATGCCTTCTTTTTGAGCATATCCCTTAGCAACTAGTCTAGCCTTATGTTTATCAATTTTTCCGTCTACTTTGTAATTCATTTTGAAGATCCATCTACATCCAATCAGATTTTTCCCTGGTGGAAGATCTGTAAGTTGCCATGTATTATTTTTCATAAGTGACTTATATTCTTCATCCATAACATCTTTCCAAGGTTTAGAATGTAGGGTTTCTGAAACTGAGGATGGCTCAATAGTTTCAACAACTTTACCCATTAAGGCCAAATTGACCTCATTTCGAGCCATACTGCGAGTCCTCATTCCAGTGGTAGATGTGTCGGGGACACTATCCAATTTTACATCTCTAATCATACTTGTATACCATTTAGGCATACTTTTTGTGGTTCATGTGGGAGGTTGAATTTCATTATCTTCCCCATCATCACTTTCATCATCAAAGTGATTACCATCCTCTGTTTTCACTGTAGGGATGATTTTTTCATCATGTGAGTATATGGAAGGAGCATCTGCTTCTTTCTTCTCAAAGAACTCAACATCCCGACTAGTGTATACCCTCCTTGTTCTTGGATTCATAACTCAATAGCAAAGTGCTTCATCACTGTATCCCAAGAAGATAAGTTTTTCTGATTTCATATCAAGCTTAGTTCTTTGTTTCTTAGGAATGTGCATACTTGCTTTACATCCAAAAACTCTAAGGTGTGAAATAGATGGCTTATGTCCTGACCATGCTTCCTGTGGTGTTACTCCATCAAGAGCTGCAGTGGGAACTCTATTTAGTAAATACACTATTGTTTTAGCTACTTCGGCCCAAAATCTTTTTGATAAACCTTCATCATCAATCATACATCACACCATATCCATGATAGTATGATTTCACCTTTCAACAACACCATTTTGTTGTGGTGTGTGAGGAGGATCCATTTGACGAAGAATGCCATGTGTTTTCAAAAAATCATTGAACTCATTGCTAGTGTATTCTCCCCCTCGATCTGAGCAGAGTGTTTTTATTTTCCTACCAGACTCTATTTCAACAAGGGCTTTGAACTTCTTGAAAGTTTCAAAATCTTGGTATTTTGTAGAAAGACAGTATATCCACATTTTTCTTGAAAAATCATCAACAAAGAGCATGAAATATTGAAACCCAGAGTGGCTAGGTCTCATTGGTCCGCACAAATCGGTATGCACCAAGTCAAGTTTTTCCTTAGCCCGAAATGTACTATGTTTGAATGGTGCTCTATTTTTTTTCCTGCCAAACAATGTCGACATTTATCTGTACCCTTTTTTAGAAGTGGCAAACCCCTAACCATGTCATATCGACGAAGTGTGTCAAGATAGCCAAAACTCACATGTCCAAGTCTTCGATGCCATAGTTGAGCTGATGATGTATCCTTGGCTACAAGTGCTTGATCATTTCGTTGAAAAAAATCCAACTGAAACATTCTTCCCACATTCGAAGCTTTTGTAATAATTTTCGAGCTTTGTGACTTATCTCGAATTAGGCACATATTTTTACCGCATTTACAATCAAAGTCAATGTTGAGATTGTGATCTAATAATTGACTCATGAATAACAAATTTTTTGTTAAACCAGGGACATAAAGAACATCTGTAATTTTACAATTATGTTGCCCAAGTGGTAGTGAAATGGAACCAATGCCTTCAGCACTGTATGATGTATCATCACCCAAAGAGACATGATTTTTGGTGGGTGTTTTACTCATTGTGAAGAACCAATATTTCTTTCTTGTCATGTGTCGAGTTGCACCGAGTCGACATACCAAATTTGATTTGTAGAATTGGATACTTCATTTGACTGTGCAGAATATAGGAAGTCATCATCATCAAATTGATCTTCCTGTTCAGCTACATTTCCTTATTGAGTTGGTTTCTTCTTCCACTTGTTATTATTTTGTCCTTGTTTACTCTGTTGTTGGCCAAATTTTGTTTGTTGGTAATTAATATTTTTACCACTTGATGATCCTTGTTGGAATGTGTTGTACCAACAATTTTTTAACTCATGTCCTTTTCAACCACAAATAAGACATTTTTGTTGGTCCTTTTGGCCTTGTTGAGTATTACCTTGCTTCTGAGGCCGTTTACTAGACTTAGCCTATTTTTTCCTTTTTGATTAGAAGCAAGTGCATACTCTTCAATTTCAGTAGTTGAGTGAATAGCTTCCTCTTGTTGTAGCATATTCACCAACTCTTCAAAATTTGTTGTTTGACTAGTTATGTTTAACGTGGTCACAAAAATCCTATAAGAAGGAGGAAGAGCTCTCAATACTATAGGCACAAGTGATGTGTCAGTTACTTCTTCTTCCTGCTAAGCTTAACCTGATGCACATAAAGGATTTCCGACTCTTCTTAAAAACATTTCAACTTTCTCATGCCTGTTGCATTTTCAAGCATTCAATAGTTACTATAGGAGATGAATTATTGTGTTCTTATTTTTTTACTCATATATGTTTTCAACTTATCCCAAGATTCTTTTTTATGTTGTGGTCTCATGAATATGAGGTTGTACCTCATTGAAACACTAAACAAGATTATTAAAATTTGTTTTTGATTTGGTGCAATCAAATGTAGCTTGTTCTGTAACATCTGTTGCAATCTTGTTAATGTACCAGAAAGCGATTTGGACCAAAGATTTTAAAAATTAAGTTTCTGCATAAATTGCGAACCAGAGCATGGTGGATAATTATCACCAGAGTTAAAAACATTGAGAATTCCCTGGTAAATAAAGAATTTTGGTGATTTAATTGCAAAAGTTATTACAAAAGTGATTTTCATAACAATCGAAGGTGCAAATTGTCGAATATTTTCCCCCCTTAAAGCATGCACACCCCCCTCAAAAAATATTATTTGTTTATTTTGGGTTCCTTTTCATGTGTACAATGAATTTTTCGCACTATTGACCCTGTTACAATTTTGGCTCTGTGGCCTTCCATTTGCAAAAAAAATGGTTACTCTTGGTAAAACCCTTTGAAAAAAATAATTTTTTGAAGACTCTTTGGAGTCTTTTGAAATATAAAAAGATCTCTAATTTGCTCTAAGGTTTACAAAACAAATTGATTAAAAGGTAGACCAACTTGACGTAGAGCTCGTGAAAACACACACTTTAAAAAAATGACACCTCAATTCGAGGTACCATGAGTTGAAAGATATATGGCAACTTTTAAAGGGTAACGAGTATGGCCCAAATTTTTCTGGCCCATATCCAAAAATGGAAAGTTATCTTCAATTCAAAATCATGGACAAAATAACCTTGTTGGATAATTTTCCCTTGGCCAATAGTTTTCTTTTATTCGTTTCTCGAAACATGATGCTGAAAGTGGATATGCACAAATTTGATGGTAAGGATCTTCCTGAATTGGATCCAATAAAATGGAGAACTTCTTTGAGTTACATCAAACACCACGTTCAGGACTCGCATTTAGTCTTTGGTTGATGTAAAACGTTTGGAGGTATCATTTCAAATATAATGGCCCATCTGTGGATGCAATATGGCTTAAGAAATGACAACATGCCATGCATGTCTAAGAAATTTTACCCAAACTAGGACCTTAAGGAAAGTGTGTTTAAAAACAACAAATTCACGCGTCCCTAAGGATAAAACAAGTAGAGAGCTATAAAGAATCCCATGTATGGAGAAAGTTTTGTGAGGAGCTAATGAAGGTATCCATGGGTTAGGTCATAATAAAAAAAGAGGAAAAACTCTTATGGTCATATTCTAAATTGCATATAGCCTTACATCATGTTGATTCCAACAAGATCAAACCCATAATTTTAAAGAATATTTTTAGAGGGAATTATCATGAAAAAATGTCACCTATTAAACAAAAAAATTCAAGCCAGTCTGAAGAGCCTATAATTGCAAACTCCAGGTATTATATAAAATAATATTAATAAGAAAAATGATTACCTCGTGGAATAATTTGTGACACAATGGCTGTGTGGTTGCTTCCTATGAAGGTCCTCCTATTTTGGATAACTTTACAATCTTAATGACATCTATATAGAACTTCCCAAGGAAGAGGTTCCTACACTTGAAAGGATCCAATAAATGCTAAGAATTACCAAATTTTGGAGAATGAGTCCTTCATGAGCAACTTTTTTATTGGTGAGGACAAGAGGTGATGTATGGAGTATATTAACAAGGCTTACAAATGCTTGTGTATTTTGAGGTAATGTCATAGATTTTAGAGCACCTTACGAGCAAATGAGATCAGTACTCTCCTCAAGATTTATAGAAAAATTGAATGCTACATGAATCTAAATCATCCAAGAATAGGGTGAGAAATTGATCTATTTATTTCAGAACAACCTGTTATCAAATATGTTCAAATAAAAATATTTTGACTAGCCCCTATTAGTAGGGTTTTAGAAATCATCTGGAAACAAAATATGCAAGATATAACATGATCCCACAAACATTGGGATGAGAATTTTCACTATCAAATCTTAGTTAACTATATTGAAAAACAACTAAGGATAACGAATACCTAGCTAAAATAAGTTTAAAGGGGAAATAAGAATGAGCACGGAGGGAGGGTTTTTAGTTATAGGAACTTCACGTATTTCAAAGTATCAAGATTGATGACATTAAGTTTACATGGAACTATTTCAAACCCACCAAAATTTTGTATTTTAACTAACGTAGCCCACTTTCAGATAGACATATTGATTACATATATCAGCTGTACACACAATATAATTTTGATTACGAATCCCACTCTTCTGACATTCTGAACAAATATGAGCTAATGAAGACAAAGGAGATATATAAAATTATATCTAGTAAAGCAAAAAGTTTTTAAAAGACTTTGAGAATTATCCTTAACATGGTGAGGTTTCCATATGTTTACATTCTAAGCATTTTCATCCTATAAACCTTGTCTCGTTTGACAAGGTAGTATTCATAAATCACTTAATAGGGGTAGGGATCATTTATTAAAAATTGTGTAGAGAGTATGTTTGCCATAATTTACATGATATTCATCTCCAAAAATGACATATCTTCTAGTAATAGAGTAAGGAAATCCATGTAACTATTTCTAAATAAACACTCATGTTTACTTGGACAACTTGTTTTGAAAATAGGGTGTTTTCTCTTCTTCCTCTTCCTCCATTTTGGATAACCTTCTTCCTCTTTTCTTCCCCTGTCCATTTTTCTCATCTTCCACTTTTTCTGAGGATCCTTAAAATATGTGGGTTCCACTTTTTCCGCGGATTCTTAAAATCCGCAGTTTCTATTTTTTCCACGGATCCTTAAAATCCCAGGGTTCCTTTTTTCGTGGATTTTTAAAATTTGTGGGTTCCTTCTTTTCCGCAGGTCTTAGTTTCCTGTGGGTTCCTTATTTTCTGCGGATCCTAGTTTTAATTGCGGGTTCATCTTTTTTCGTGGATACCTGTTTTCCACGACTTCCTTCTTTTTCGTGGATCCCTGTTTTTCGTGGGTTCCTTCTTTTCTGAGGATCCTTAAAATCTGCTGGTTCTTCAAATTGGTCAGATCAATAAAGGAGACTCTAATATATAAGGTACGATCGACACTGTTTAGGAATTCTTATATTAGTACTCATGGAATAAACTAATGTAGTGTGCATATTGTTATAACAATTATTGTATTTAGAGAGAATAGGTTATGAGTTGTTAAAACAACTCATATTAGTTAGTAAGTCGCTCCCTAAATAATAGGATAAGTCACTCCAATATATGTTATGGTTATGTAGAAGTGAATTCAACCAAGATTAATCTTTTTTCTGTGCACATTGTTGGTACTTGTCATCTGGCATCAGAGCGAACTGATCAAATTTCTAAAACCATATAGAGTAATGAGCTTTGTGTGGGGTGGATCCATTTTCATTCATGATCGCCCCCTCTCATGAAAGATATAAAATTTGATATTTACAGTAATCAATGCATTGAGATTGAGCCCGTATGAAGTGAATCTATCTCATCTTCGTAGGCTTCTACGTATCTTCGACGGCTGCATTTGTATTGATTTTTGCATTGTATGATTATATTAGGCATCTAAAGTTTTACATTGAGTTTTATTGCCGCTCACATCCCAATACCAACAATTATGATATGTGTTCTTTATTATCTTTCCCTTTATAGTGTTTTCAGTAATTTGATCCACACCTTTGTGGCTCCTTCGTCACTTACCAGCTGCTTTTTATATTGAACATTGTTTGACTGTGCGTAAAGGATTTGTATTGGATATTTCCAGATTTTGTATTGATCAAGTTTCGTGGTTGTGGTTGTTTAATTGAGCTTCCTCATTGGATATAACATTCATGGTGGTGCAGAAGAAGGTGTCTTTGGAAAAATTATCATCTGATACCGAGCGACTTACATTTACCATTGATCTCTACTGTTGAGGGTCCACTATGGCCTATTACGTTAGTCTCGATGATGATAGCTGGCCTAACGACTTGTTCAATCTTGTAAGCGGTAATACTTCATCTTCATGGGACAAGCTTTATGTTGATGCTTTTTATCTTTCTCTACACAATTCAGGGTGTTCCATTCTCACCTCCTAATCGTGTCTCCTACAGGCAGTAGTATTCAGTCCACGTAAGCTTCATTCTCATATCTCCGCGTATTAATATAATCTCAATAGGATTCCAATGAGACATTACATTGGGGTGTGTTCATATATTGTATTTTGTCCTTTGTCCCTCTATTTTTTTATTGGCCTCGAGATTTGGTACTACCCACCATTGTGTAGTCTATGGTATGTAGTGTTCAAATTTTACTATGTATTCATTTAATTAATTTGAGTCCTTCAACTAGTTTGTCATCGGATCTAGTTGTGTTTTGATCAATAGAGTTAGTCATAAATAAAGATGTATAGACGTTAATAGTCAAAATTGCAATCTTTAAGTAGTCGAGTACTATTGTCTCGAGTGTTTGGTAGAGGGTCTTCAAACTTGAAATAATCATATCACATTATTATCTATCAATGTTTGTACCTTTATTTTTGGTGGTCGCTGAACTTCAATTGAGGTATGTAAAATTTAGTTTCATGATCAAATCCAAATGATCTAGCAACATGATATTGGAGGAAGGAGGCATCGGAGGAAGGAGGTCATTCATCGACCTCTCGTCAGTCACCAACGACGGGGCCACAGAATGATTTGGTGGCATTATTGTGTGAGTACTTGTGAGTTTTGCAGTGTTCCAGATTTTTGTCAGTGTGTTCTTTTTCAGAGTTCTTGTTTTGTGTGGTATTTGATGGATGCTGGAAAAGAGTTGTGTTGGAGCACAGATGACTGTGTGTGATCCTCTGACTGACGTGATCCTCTGACTGCCGTACTTCGTTGGAAGATGGTCGCTAGTGAATACGTTCACTAGCAATGGTGACCATGTGCAGCAAGATCTAACTAGCAAGATCCATATCAGTTGTACATTCTTCGATACAGTTTGCTTCTCAGTATCTATTCATGTGTGGAATTTCACATTGTGGGGGGGAATACATACCAATGTTCCATTCCCATTCTGCACCCAAAATGACTTAAGTCAAGGAAAGCTTCCAGTGGCAGTGGCAGTTTTCTATGTTGTTCGAGATCGAGTGGCAGTGATCAATGACAATGACTACAATTAAGAACATTACGATTCTTATAGGAAGTAATGTGAAATTTTTTCATGTATATCTTCTATTGTGCAGTTTTGAGATATGCGAGTTGTGTTTCTTACATTATTCCCTGATGTATAAGCATAGTGGTGAACAATAGCACCAGAGTCAGTCAGTTCATGGATCTTGAAATGGTTTGTGGGAGGATCCAGAAAACCACACAAGGTGAATAGTTGATGGGACCTATTCACGTCAAGGTTTGTGGTAAACCTGTTTAAAACGATGGAAGGCGCAAGACTTTATTTTCGATCAAGGTCATGAGTCACAGAGTTGGACATGCCACAGGGGTGAGCATACTGCAGTTGGAGTGTGTGGATGTTTTTCTACCATGTAAACACTAAGGGGGGGAATGTTAGGAATTAGTATTCACATGGTTTATTATATGGTTGGTTTAGTTTTATTAAGTATATTGTTATAACAAATGTATAACAATATATTAATATGGGTTGTATATTGTTTATACTTCCTACTTTATAGGAAGTTGGTTTTCCTATTTGGATGGCTATTTAATAGCACTCCATACATTGTAATTGATACAGAAATAATATATCGAACATATTTGTGTGAAGAATATTATATTGTAGAAGATTATTGTGTAAACCTGTTTCAGAGCTATCAATAATTTCCCATGGGATGTAATAAGATGATCCATGATCCATAATTCATTAAGAATACTAGAAAAGAAGGGGTTTTCTGGACAATGATAGAATATTTCTACATAGGTTTTTTATCATTAAAAGAAGGTTAGGGATATCTCACCCCTTTCAATAAGAGATCAAGAAGTAGTTATGATATTGTATACTAGCATGACATTAGCTCATTATTTTTAGTTCCCTAAACAAAACAATTAAAAAAATAGAATATTTTACATAGCTTAATATTATGCATCATGAGAAGATAATTTGTAGTAGATCCCAAAGAAAACCACCACCATTAGCTATGCAGCCTTCCATAATCAGACCGTCACTCCCACATAATACTCCACCTACAACAAAAACCACAAAAAATATCACAAACGGTAAAAACATCTAACATTCAGTAACATATTTTAGAGAGACCTACATAGTAGCACACCTATGCTAATATAAACATTGAAATGGAAAAATATTACCATTGTATTTTCCAAATATTTCTTAAAACTATGGTCATCTTTAAGAGGGGGTTTCTATTAATACCGCAATTGGATCTTTATCATCATAACCTAAAATATCTAAAAGATAATATGATCATTTGACTTTCTATTAAAATTTGAGGATAGTGAAACCTGTAGACATGAAATCTATGCACTTGGGTACATTTCTAGGTCCTAAAATCATGTTAGCATTTACATGATTTCTATGTAAGAAAACTAATAATTGAAAACTTCCTTTAGCATTTTTCTTTGTCTTCTACACTTTTATTGGCTTCATACATCTTGCACTCTTGCCAACATTTGATTTTTTTATCTTTCTATGGCTATGGAAAATAGCACCTAGTTAGGACACTAGCGACAAGTGCTCCTGTCTTCCTAGGTGTTCTTTTTATTTTTCTTATCCTCTTGGACCCCTTTCACTTCTTAATTAATTTTTACTACTTTGGGCTGGCCTTCCAATTTTCAATTACAAAATTCAAACAAGGGAATCATATAAATATATGGTCATGTTTTACAAATAAGGGACCAAGCACTAAGCATTACATACTATCACCTAAATTTGCATCTAAAGGAATAAGAGAATAAAAAGCATACATCTAGCACACTCACTCAAGGGACAAGGGCTGCATTCTTCTTCATACAAAACATAGGAGGGGAAGTCTATTCTATTCCATCCCACATATTCTATACATTTTCTACATTCTAGATCTACCTCGCTATCATTTGTTCAACTCGCACAAGGGCATCCTGGGGCATAATTACACACACTCTCAAACAAAAGTACATGGATTATGAGATGTAGTGCATAGCTCGATCATAATTTCACTCTTCAGGTGACCATCAAGATCACTCTGACTCCCCATTATGAATTTTCATTCTTAGGTTTGATGTGGTTTGTGGGTATGTGCAGGTGAAATTATTTCTTGCAAATTATAGTTATAATCACAAATCAGACAACAAACCCATATCAACAGATAAGAAAGGAAAGTGAACATCATCCGCCCCTGAAAGAACCAGATTGGAAGCATGTATTTAGACACCAGTGCCTAGATCTAGACACTAGCACCATGTGTTGTTATACTCTCCTAGGTGTTTCTATCCTGTGCAGTTTCAGAGTTTAGAACCCTCACCAATCCTCTGCAACAATTTTTTCAGTATTTTCCACCAGTTAACTTACACATATCACTTCCATATTTCTCATAAATTATCTAAATCTCTCTATATCACTCTCTTTCTTAGGGTTTCACATTTATATGCTTGTTTTTTTGTGTCTTCAATGTATATTAGCATTTTTACATCATTCATTATGGTATTTACTCTTCAGTTAGATTTAATTCCATTTATATTAAATCATTTAGTGAACCCCTCTCATGATTAAACATTCGGATCCTTATTTTTCCTATTCTATCTAATCTTATTTCATGGCTCCTAAAGTCTTCTTGCATCAATTGCTTCAAATGCACCTCCTTGCAAAGATATTATCTAAAAATCCCTAGACACTATGTACCTCCCTCACAATATGCCACCGACACAAGTAAGTGTCATTTTTGATTATCTCTCTGATGACCCCAACCTTCGTGATACCACAACTAATCAATCCATTTTCAAGTCAATTAAAACTTTACATTGTTTATTTCAAGATAAAATTCAAGCTATGGAAACCATGATTACATCTCTCACAGCTGAAATCCAACATCTCAAGGCAACTTATCATTCCCATGTTATGTATTCTTCAAGACTTGATCCTAATCTTATGTGTTCTACATGTGCTCATATAAGTGAACCCCAAGTCTTACTGCTACCAGCACCTCTCAAGTTTGATCTAAATGCTAAGCAACATGAAATTCTTCTTGGGATCCTAAATCACCAATTGATCAACTTACCAACTAATCATTGCTACCCTCCTTATTGGATTTCCAAATACATGGGAATCCAATTTTACAATTATCAAAGAATTAATGGACATCATGACAATGATTTCTATGCTTTAAAAAAAATTAAGCACGTTGAGCATCAGTGTTTTATTTCATTTGCTACACAACATTCTACTACATCTCCAATTGCTAAATCCCACTGGTCTCCCAAATTAGATCCCTTTATGTCTAGTGAGCATCATTCTGTCATTACTAACGTTCCTTCTTTAGGCCATCAAGAGCCGCCTATCCAACCCAAAGTCATATCACCTCTCAAAATTTGTACTTCATCAACCCCCTTCTAGCAAGTATTCTACAATGTTACATATTCTAACTAAGTAACCTCTTTTAAAAAAAATTCCTACACCCTCTCCTCCTGTCAAGTCATCTACAGTGTTACCAATCCCAAATAAGCAACCAAAATCCAAATAAAGTAATCAATCCACCTGAAACAAGCTGTGATCAGTCACCCACTTACATTTTCTCCATTAGACCCACAATCTGATACTCGTCATACCCTTTCTCCTTCCTACCATTGTGGTAACCATATGTTTTCTTATGAAAAATTTCAAACTCCATCATAGATCTCTATTCCTCACACACTTGGGGGAATCTTGCTTTTCCCCCCCTTCCATTGCTATCAAGTTGTCTCTAATATCTACTACCACACTTCATGCTCTGCGCTTTATGATTAATATCTCTCACCACTCCTACATCTTTGGTACACACATTATACTATCATTACCCGAGGACACACTCTACTGCTACGGTTCACACTTGAATGTTGAGGGAATACTTCATCCTTAAACCTCACACCATACATATTTCACAGTTTTTACTTCATGCTACATCTTTCCTAGAATTTACACACTTCATGCTCTGTGCTTCATAATATTTCTTTCTAGCATCTACTCCTACCCTACAATCATTTCCCAATGACACACTCTTGTTATATGGTTCCTTATTGACTGTTGAGGGATCATTTATAAATGAACCTCATCTCATACACATCCACTAGGGGCAATGCTGCTCCTACCCATTCCACACCTTGTATATCACACCATCACACTCATACAACATTTGCATATCTTGGTTGTATCTATTCTTGCTACCTTATACTATTTACATTATACACTTTTCTTACTATGCTAAAAAAATACTCAATATTTCATTATATTTATCATATACACATGCGTGTTCACTTGGTCTTTGGAAGTAAATGCAAATTTCTTACGGCTCCTTACATGATGCATGATGCTTGATAGGGAATCCCTTTCCAGTCTCATCGAGGCTCTTGGGGGAATCTACCTTTATTACACTCACATACTACATGTTCTATTGTTACATCCTTTACTACTTTTATCACTGTCACTTTACTTTTCAATTCTATATACATGATTTGACATATTATTTATCTTTCTAATATGCTAATGGGTGCTTCATGTGTAGCATTTTCCTTGTATGACTCTGCACAACCATGGCTATCTGTCAGTTTTTATTACTACTTGTTTACTATTGTTTCTTATTGTTTACAGGCTATGCCCTATCTATTACTTGTTCATTGTATGCTTTTGGACACTTTGGCCCTGATTGTCTTGAGACATTATGAGTGATGTCCCATGTATGAAACCCATTTTTCATGGTCCATCTTATATTCCTGGTTGCTTGTTACATTATTTCATGTTAGCTATTTTTACTATTAACACATGTTACTATCCTTACTTGTTTTCATGTGCCTTGGTTTCTACCATGCACATCCCCTACCCCATGTAGGTATCTCCACTGAGATATGCATATCAGATCAGGGTCCTCTCTTTTGGGTCACATTCGTCTACAGTCATCACATGCACCCCAAATGAGGGGGGCATCTATTGGGTGAAAAAATTACCCCTATAACATCTCAAAGCTATAGTACATAAACAAGAAAGAAATCCAGTCACATAATGGTCAAGAATCAGAATTGGACCTCACAAATAGAGCAGACACTAGCACTCAATATCAGACATGAATACCTGACACTTGTGTCCCCCCTATGCGCTTGTTTCTTGGGGGAAAACACAATTAGTTTCATAGTTCAGCATGATCTCCAACAGTTTTCAAAACAATTCTACAATAACAGGAACTTGCCTCCAATTACAGATTTTAGTTTATCAGTACATTTTAGTTATAATTGGGACTAATTAGAACAAATCAAGATGTACCATCTACAATGGTGCTTATTGGGAAGCGTCATTGAATGCGAGAAAAACTAGATCTCTCTTCCCAAAAATATTCTCTTAGCCTGAGATTTCCCAAAAAACTCACTCTTGACGTGAGATCACCCAAAAAACCTTTCTCTTGGTATGAGATCACCCCAAAAAATCACACTTGGTGTGAGATCACTTCAAAAACTCTCTCTTGGCATGAGATCGCCCAAAAATACTCACCATCAACATTTAGATCCAGCAACTCCAAGCAAATCATGACAACCTTTATATCTTTTACATCTCTTATACATCAGGTGCACACTTTCTTTTTACATACTTTAACACTTTTACTATACTTATATGCATGCATTACTCCAATCTTCTCATACATAGAACTTTGACTACTTTATTCACTATTATTTTGCAGGTCCTGTCCTTAATGCATAACAAGAATACAGACTCACATCAACAAGCACAAGCTCCAACATTAAAACTACTACGCATACGCTTCACCCCTAGGGTTCACTTCCCTTTCTTAGTCTCCACACTTCACTTTACGATCACTCCACATGCTTCACTTGTCCACTCAACATGCTATCTCCTATACAAACTTCTCTGACAAGTGATCATAAGGTACACATCTTCTATCTACTTTATGTTATTGAGTATTCACTTAACAATTTAAAGTGGGGGCAAAATGTAGATAAAAAAATCTATGCACTTGGGAACATTTCTAAGTTCCTAAAAGCATGTTAGCATTTACATGATTCCTAAGCAAGATAAAACTAGTAATTGAAAACCCCCTTTAGCCTATTTCACTTTTTCTTCTACACTTTTATTGGCTTTATACATCTTGCACTCTTGCCAGACATTTTCACTGTTTTATTTTTCTATGCCATTCAGACAATAGTGCCCAATTAGGTACACTTGTGTCAGGTTAGCTCCTGTCCTCTTAGGCACCCATGTCCTTCTTTTACATTTTTCTTATCCTTTTGGATCCGTTTCGCTTCTTAATTACTTTTTACCACTTTGGGTCAGCCTTCCAGTTTTCAATTATGAAATTCAAACAAGAGGAATCATATACGTACACAATTATGTCTTCAAAATAAAGGACCAATCACTAAGACATTACATACTATCACCTAAGCTTTCATCCAAAGGCACAAGAGGCAATTCAAAGATCATCCATCTAGACATATTCACTCAAGGGAAAAGGGCTACATAACTTCTACATACACAACATTGGAGGGGAAGTATATTGTATTCCATCCCACACATTCTATTTATTTGTTACATTCTAGATCTAACCCGTCTATCATTTGTGTAACTTTCACAAGGGCATCCTGGGGCATCATTATACACACTCTCACATGTAACTACATGGATTCTAAGATGTGGTGCAATGCTTGGTCATAAGTTCACTCTTCGGGTGATCGTGGGGGTCAATCTGACTCCTCATTATGCATTTTTCTTTTTAGATTTTATGTGGTTTGTGGAGCATGTTTTTATGTGTGAAAGTGTTGAAGACTATACACTAAGAGTAATGTACACTTTCCATAGTTGTCTCGCCTGGGTTCGGGGGTGCAACCCCCGAATTTTTTTTGGCCTTAAAATGTGCTCGATATATCGAGAAACATGATTTTCTCATATGGGTGGGATTTTTGACCCATAGGTTTATGGGATGGATTTGGCCCATGGTTTTAATACCCACGGTTTTGTAAAACTACTTAAGCAGTTGTCTACTTTTGTGGTTTTATGCATATGGTAGGACTATGATGTAACATTGCAGATGTGTATGAATTTGGGTGTGAATTCTGTAGAGTTTTTTTAGCATAGCTCCAAACAAATCTGGGTATTGTATTGAGAGAGCGGTGGCTTGTAATAAAATCTGAGCAAGTGATTCTTGGTGGACATAGCCTAAATTGTTATATTGGAATTGTAATATAACAATTCCTTGAGGATTGTAATTGGAAGCATATGTGAGGGTTATTCCATAGTTATCACGTGTGGTTTTTGAAGGTTTATCTTTGAAGCTCACAACATTATCCGTAACTAGTTTAATAGGAACTTCAAATCTGCAAATGATGTTGTTCAAAATAAAATATATAACCACTTGATGTATGCCCTTCTTGGTGGGGATTGATTTAACCCACTTAGTAAAATAGTTAGTTTCCACTAATATCCATTTGTGGCCTATACTAGAAGGATCTAATATTTCACCAATAAAATATAACCCCCATTGTCTAAAAGGAGCCTTTACTGAAATAGGCTGCAAGGGGAGAGATACATAAGCTTTCAATATGCCAGAGAAATGTTGGCAGTCTTCACATTTTCTTACCAGTTGAGTAACATCCTTAAAAATATATGGCCACCAGTACCAAGCTTTCATAATTTTATGAGTAGTTACCTTTAAAACATAATAGCCACCACAAAATCCCCCATCAAACTTGCTACTTAGCTTAGGAGCTTCATCTTCAGTTATACATCTTAATGAGACTCCTTCAAGACTTTTCCAAGCCAATCCAAGATCTGCTAGGATATTTTTTTTGGACACTAATAATAATGTCCTCCATTGATTCTTATTCAGTCTTGTAGGGAAATTTAAATTTTGTAATTAATAAATAATGTCCTGGTACTAGATAGATGCACTCCCTTTCCTATGGGGTATTTCTCATGATTATCAATGTTGTATACTTAAAAAACTTGCATATTTTCTTTAACCATCAACCTTTCCAAGCCAATGCCTCTTACTAGTTTAGTGGTATGGATATCCATACCATACTCCTAAAGCTTATTGAACCACCTACACAATTTTATTGAAATATCCATTTGTATAAGGATATCTTTAACCATGGTGTGTGGTACATAGGAAATGACCTTGGAGCTTATAATGTAAGGCCTACAATTTTTTGGTAGCTTTTACCAAGGAAAAAATTGTTTCTCCATAATTGAATACTTTAATTCATACCCCTACAAGGATTTGCTGAAGAAAGAACCCTCGTCATCTTTTTTCAACATAATAGAAGAAATGGTGAACTTAGATGCAATGGAAAATATTTGAAACTCTTTATAATCAAGACTGGCTAATACAGGGGCAATATTGAACACATATTTTACTCATTTAAAATCTTGAACTGCCTTATCACCCTACTTAATAATTTGATGATTTTTCAACATACTTGTGATAGGTAAAGTGATATCATCAAAATTGGATATGAACCTCCTCACAAAGTTGATATGACCAAAGAAGGATTGTATACGTTTCTTAGATTAGGGAATGGGCACCTTGTCAATTGCTTCCACTTTTTTAGGGGAAATCATAACCACTTCATGAGACATAATATGCCCAAGTAATTTGGCCTTTTGTACTCCAAAGTGAAATTTCCTTGGATTTAGGGAAAATACAAATTCTCTACATCTAATCAATATTTTTTCCAGGTGTTCCAAATGATCACCTATCTTACTGGAAAAAATAGTTATGTCATCTTAATAGACTACTATAAATTTATTTATGAACCTAGAAAATACAACATTCGTGGCTCTCTAGAAAGTGACCCCTACATTAATCAACCTAAATGACATTATGAAATAAACATAAGTTCCCCAAGGAGTAGTGAAATTATTTTTATATTGTTCTGATTCCTTGACCAGCCCCTATTTATAACCAGATAAATCATCCAAAGTAGACGATAATTCTGACCATGTTACCTTTTACAAGAGGTTGTCCATATTTGGTAATAGATAGATATTCTTAAGTGAAACCTTATTAAAATTCCTGAAGTCCACACATAACCTGATATCCCCATTCTTATTTCTTACCATAATGAATTTATTAACTTGTTGTCCTATGTTTTTTCAGGGGAAAAATTCAACTTGAAAACATGAAAACTATAGCCTAGTGTTAAAAAACTTCATCGTAAACCCTCCCCGACACCCCTCCAGGTCAGTTCATTCCCTTTACCGGGCCTATCCTACCTTGTCAAGTGGTCTTTTCTATTATGTCAATCATATCCATAGGTAATTTAGGGAAATAAATTTCATTCAAGTTCTCCAGAGACGATAACTTTCAAGACAAACTTTTCAAAAGACTTAGGAAGGGTTATTTCTAGCCTTTCTAAGACATGGTTCACACCCCCTTGTAGTAGAGTTGCAAGTTCAAAATTAATCAAGAAGAAGTGTTATTATGGACTTAAGAACATTTTAAAGCTTATTTTGGAATATTTTGGGAAGTTTCAGATGCTTTAGGGAAAAATTTAGTAAAAGCGGGTCCTGGAGGGTAAAATAGCTTGTAATGTAAAAACAACCCCTAAGCTTCGAGAAAGTGATTCTGGGAGCTCCGCAAGGAGTTGGAGGTCAAAAAATATATCAATGGAAAGGTATCCAAGGATACCTAAGTGATCGTTGGTTTCACATATTTCACAATAGACACAAGTAATTTTTCCCACAGTCTGATTTTCAGTATGCACAATCTATGAGCCAAAAGATAAAATCCTATTTTTAGGAGGTTGACAGGAAGAATCAAGGCATGCAATCCATCCCATTATTATAAAAATTCCATTTATAGTGAATTTAATATAAATAATTACATGAAAATACCTCCAGAATTCTCAAGTTCATGTCTTCCAGTCAAGTTGCTCTCACAAGGTACGCTATCAAGGAGTTAGTCAATTTTCTAGGTGGACACATATCACTCCTAGGTTTGAGAGCAAAATTTCTTGACAACAAATTTCCATAAAATTTTGGGATATTTGGGAAATAAAAAATGTTTCCCATCCCCCAGATACCCACCTATGGACCATGATATGACCTCAGTTTAGCTCAAGCAAGCCATTTTAGCCCCCGTGCACTTCAATTTCTAGCACCCTCTCATCACCGAATCCTTGAGCACCACTTTTCCTCACCAAATGAGGGAAAAATTTATTTCACCAACTAATCCCCAAAACTTTGGGATAAATTGGGAAAAAAAAATGTGACCAAACCCCCAGCTCGAACCTGTGGTCCTCCACATGACCCAGAAAGGTGCTCCACGAGGATCATTTCCAGCTCCCTCCCCTCTCCACCTTAGCCAGTAACCATCCTAGCCACTTGTCAATTCCTAGGTGAGGGTGAATTTTCTTGAACCAAACATCCCAAAAATTTGGGAAATGGTTGGGAAACAAAAATGTCCACCCAATCCTAGCCCCTTCCCCTGGTCACCCATATGACCAAATTTCAGCCCCTGAGTGTTTTAAAGTGTTTTTTTGCTATATCTCACTAACGGCTAATCTTTGAGCGTGCTGCTTGTAAAAAGGAGGGTGAGGTGAAGTTATTTTGCACCATATGTCCCAAAATATTTTGAATACATGGGATACAAAATTCCACCCTAGTCATTGAAGGAGTTAAATATCCATTTTTTATAAAAGGTGTGTTGCTTCTGTTGCTTCTTGTCGGTGTGTGCAAGAACCTCATTGCAAGAAACTTCACTTTGAATCTCCATTGTCATGTTATTTCCATAACTTCATTACTTAATTTAAAATCCATTACCAATTTCTCAAATACGACCATATACTCCAAAACCCTCACTTTTTCAGCTGCCACCATGTGCCATTTTTTTACACTATAAGATTCCATGAGTCAAGAAACGATGAAATAGTCATATATCATAATTCGTAAATCATAAGTTTGCTTCTTGAAATGTTTTTTCCATATATTCCTCTCTTAGGTGCACCTTAAAGCTTCAGAATAAAAATAAAATTACAAAGATGTTCCCCCCATTTATTTACATGGTAGTAAATCTCCAATTTTTTCCCCCCTAAATTCTTCATTCTCTAATTTCCCATTGATTCGACAAGCGGGTGAAGCCATAGAATTTTGAGATAGAGCATCCAGATAAAAAACCTAGATAAAAAATGATGATTTTTCATCAAACTGAGAAGTGGAAAAAACCAGATTCTAAAAATATTAAGTTAACCATGGTCCATACTTATTATAAATAGTAAAGTTCCTAGAAAAATAAAAACCTTCAAAATAAGCAAACCCTGAAAATCACCAAAGTGGAAAACTAGGAAACACAAGTCAAAAAACCAAAAAAGTGAAAAAAGCAAAAGGCAAAAAGCAACTTTTTAAAAATAGAAAGTGACTATAAAATGGTGAATGAACAATCTATGTAAGAATTATCCAAACATGGTGAGAATTGCACTCAACACTGAATACCAAGCCTAAAAATTAACCTTTCTTTAAATAACAACTCCTAAAACCTAATGTCGAAAAATAGAAAGTCTTATGGTTTCACGTGTGAAGAAGTTACTATCATCCTCAGTGGTCAGACTCATATTGTTGATCTTTTTATAATCATGAAGTTAAAATTCACTAGACTTGAGCCCATTTTGTCTCTCACATAAAATTTCTCAAGTTTGGGTGACATCAATGTTGCTCACATGGACCTAAAGAATCTCGAGAACAGAGAATGTTGGGAGGACTGAGAGAACATGTTAGCGAGGAAAAAATATTTCACAAGTGGATTGTATGAAGATGGATGGCCATCCCATATACCCTTGTCAAAGCATTTGAGTTAGTGTCTGGCATGATCCTAGCACTATGAGCCATACACTCAAACAATAAGGGGCAATGACGACGACTCGGTCTTGAGTAGTCCTCACCCCAAAAGTCTATATCTCAAGGTATGAAAATCCCCACTAAGAATAACATGGTTGTGATCACCAAGAAATTTGCATATAGAAGAGTGGTCCAAGACTGATTCCTATCTTCAAAGCCTCACTCTCATGGCTCCTTGGTTGAAGCAAGGGAGGAAATCCCTACTCATGTGCCAAAGACTCTTTCCCACAATGAATTCCATGAGGGCTTCTCTAATGCCATCATTCTCCTAAGTCGGGTAATGGGAAAAGAGAACACAAGATATTTTCATGACTGGATAAAACTCTTCATTATCACAATACTCAAAGGAAAGCAAGTGATTGATTGGGGGAAACTCATAAGTGACAACTTACACCACCAATTTATCTAAGTTCCTGCTTCTAAAAATTTGTTCATGACTTCATGCCTGGTCTACGTCTTGACGAACACAAGACCATTTAGGGGCCTGACACCTACTCAAAATGTTTCTCAAAGGGATCCTGCATTTGATAAGTATCCACACTTAGTATTGAAGGAGAGTAATAAAAAATTTACTAAGGTGAATGATACATTCACAATGTATGTTGTCAATATGTTGGAAGCGAAACCCACATTTGAGGATGTCTTCACAAACATATGCCCTACTCAAGAGGTATGGATCATATTTTATTAAATTTTCAACATTATCCTATATCAGAGTGTCAGGATCTTGAACTTGATCCATAGATAGGTTTCCTTGCTATCCTGAGTGAACATGATAGTGTTGATTGAATTGTGTAGACAACTGGTGCACATCAATGGTAATCTGAGGAATCAAGAAGAAGAAGTTGAATTTATTTCCCTATCTCTTTAGGGGTTTTCACTTGCAAAATTGCTCATGATGATGCCAACATGGAATCTTCCCTTGCCCCTATAAATATGAATTCATACACCTCAAGGGAATATTTTTATATCAGATATGATCTAGACACATTTCACCTGCCTAATTTGTGCCATGTCCCTCAAATTGAATATTTATTGGGTGAACTGTGTTGATGACTATGAAGTCTGGGAATGTGATCACAATAGGATGACAATTGATCAAATGAGGAAATTCAGATTTTAATGGTTTGAATATGGTGTTCAAGAAGATGTCACATAAATGTATGATCATGAATATCTAATTATGAAGGCATCTCCCCTTTCTTGGGTTGTTTGGAATGTTCGTGAGTTTGGAGACATCAAAGAATGCAAAGAGGCGGTGATAAAAAGGTAAAAGGAATGGTATAAGAGAAATAGATATTCTCTCATCTCATCCAACAACTTTCCTTCATCCCTCTAGAGATAAGAATTCTTGTCCATTATTCTTCCATGGACAAGGACAAAGCTCCTATCAGCTCATCTCATTCAGGAGAAATCTCAAAGAGGAAAGTAATGTGGAACCATAAGGTCCTCACTATAGGAGACTACATAAGAAAGTGAGAGCAATGGTGGAAGAACCTGTAGTTTATCTTGAATAAGGGGAAATTAACCCATGGATCACCTCTCTACCCCACAACAATCTCGAGTTATCTCATCTCCTGTTGTCTGCAAAAACCTCCACCTGCTCAGGACAGT
The DNA here is from genome assembly GCA_019776745.2 of Taxus chinensis. Lineage (NCBI taxonomy): Eukaryota > Viridiplantae > Streptophyta > Pinopsida > Cupressales > Taxaceae > Taxus > Taxus chinensis. Next base: position 223,713,964 of record CM034155.1, on the reverse strand, counting down.
TCCTTCCCATTTGGAGCAAGAGGTTGTACGATCTTGCCATGTGTACATGAGCAAAAAGCAACTAAGATCTTTCACTTGGGTATATGAGATGATCACAATATAAGATCCCACATGGTAACAACAAGTGACCATTCCCAATTTCTTAGCTATTACCTCAATCATCAATTAGAAGAAAGGAAGATTGGCTCAAGTGGCTTCTCACTTTTCTCAATAGTGTCTCAGGTAACCAGTATATTGAGGTAGTCAAGCCAAAGGTTGTCAATCCTCATTGAGGAAATGACCCTATATGATTATGAGACGAGGACAATTCCCCTGGGCCCAGTGACACATGAGGGTGATGTTCACTTGTTTCAAGAGTCTTGCCACTCACCTCATTGCGAGAATTCAAGAATATGCAAGGAGAAGACTAGATCAAATGGAAGAGCATATCTGGACCCTCACATCATATGTATATTTGCTCATTAAGATCCTGAAGTGCTACCATATCTCTCCCAGCTGAAGATGTTAATCCAATAAGTATATTCGAACTTAATTCCATCATAAAAATGTAATAGTTCACAATGCAAGGAAAAATGAACAATAAATGGGTGAACATGATCCTAGAGAAAGGGAAGGTGTTGCTACCATAGACGCTAACATTGTAAAAGTATATGGATGACTGTGGTCTTGAAAATAATCATGAAACATGAGAGAGGATTGATGTGGAGAAAGATCACTAGGATCAGGTGTATCTCGTTGGTCAATGGAGATGGGATAAAGTCAAAATCATCCCTATTAATAGCCAAAGGTGTATTCTCTTCTAAATTATATGACTTGTCACGAGTCCGGGCTCAAGATTTTGTTACTCGTTATGAAATGATAAAACATGCTATTGAAAAGATTGATAGATATGAGGAGGAGGTTGGAAAATATTTAGAAGGATATCGATGCTCAAGTGTAGAATCTTGGAGTGTCCATCCATGAACATAGACACTTCAATAGATGATCTATTGAAGTCTTTTGAAGACCTAGTAAAAAAGGAGGCCGAAGTTCCATTATCATTTAATGAAGACACATTGGAATCTATAGCAAAGATAAGGGTTGTCATTTCCAACACTATAAGGGATAATCAATATTGGTACTCAGAGTGTCAAAACATTAAATATCTCACAGAAAACATGATCAAATAATTGATTTTTGTTCACATCCCTCAAGCTGGAAAAGTGGCACTTGCGGTAGCAAGGTTCATCAAACAATTCAAAGGCATTGAGATTTCACTTGTGGAGATTTCCAGGAGTCCATCAGTAGCATGTTTTTCTTCAAAATAGTTCTCTCTCTCTCTCTCTTCTTCCTTATCTCTTTTCTCTCCCCTTCCCCCCTCTCATTTACATTATAATTCTTCATTGGGGGTTACACTATTTGTTTTAATCTTACTCATTAATGTGACTATAGTATTAAAATGTAATAATTTAACCCTTTTTTATAAAAGGGGACTTAATCTTATTTCCTAGGAATCCCAAAAGTCACAAGTAGAAAATTCAAGTGAAAAGAAACATGGGGGGTAGGTGAAGAGACATTTATTAGTCTATATATTGTAATGACACCCTCATTCTTAAGGTTTTTCAATTTTGTGTGCTCATGAGAGATTAGTACTTGTAAAGAAGCAAAAGAGATAACATTTCTTCTATTTCATTCATTCTATGTTCTTCCATTCCCTACTATCTACAAATTTGTTAAGATATCAATGAAAGAGAAAGGAGTTTATGAAATTTTTTGATAAGGATATTAATGAAACTTTGTGTTAATAATCTTATGTTTCCTTGTTGCTAATAGCATAGTTGTTTCTTTCTATCTATGTGTGTTTAATTAATCCATTTAATGGTTATAGGAATCTGATTTTCTACTTAAAATATTAATCTCCCCTCTCTTTTTCCCACTCCCTTTCCTACTAACTCAACAAATTTCTCCCTTGCAAGAAATTACAAGATGTTGTCGTAGGTTCAGTGGAGTGTTCCTGTTGGATCCATGGCCTCTAAGGCCACCACAAATTTTTATTTCATTCATGCATAATAACATGGAGATGCACCATTCAAGTAGAGGGACTTAGATTCCCAGAGCGTTGGTGGACACCCACCATTTTTTCCACCTAATAATTTTTTTTGCCAACAGTTTTTGGTGCCCACCATGGAGCAGACTTGGTATTAATCTACACCCAAAAACAAATCACAAAAAAATAAAATATAAAAAAAAAAACAAAAACTTTGGAAGTTGAAAAGTCACATATCCTTATGTCTCATATCCATGGCTATTATCGGTAACCCTCCTATAAAAAGACCTGAATTACTTTTCCAAATTCAATAATATATTGTATCCGACTTTAGGGAAGCTATTTAACATAACAAAGATAATTTTGCACATTATTTCATAGCTACCAGAGTGCTAGATACCGAATAACAACATGCTAAAGAATGTGAAAGAGAGAGACAAGTTCAAAAACAACAAAGAAGAGCCTAAGTTAACCTCAATTTTGCAAGTTGGATGATAAAAAATATACCAAGCCACAGTGGCAAGGAGGAAATATTGACCCAATATTTCAAAAGATACAAAGAATGAAAGAATTAGAAATAATTCCAAGGCATGTCATCAGCAATCCGGCACTATGATAATTCTTCACCGGGAACTCCTCGTGCTATGATTATTTGCTAATGCACAGCCTTTAGTTTGGTGGATGTAATCTGGAAACAAAACAACAACCGAACACAAGAATACCATTGACTATGATAAGACAAAATGACGACAAATCTGAAATATCAAAATAAATTATAATATTCACATGAAACTGTTACAATCTCACCCATGAGATACTTCAACAAGACTATGGGAGAAACTTTACAATTACACCTCTTGATGGCTTCTTCAACACACCTTTAACTGATGGCTTCCTTCGCACACTTCCTACAATATTTCTCACTACTTCTTTCTATGCTAAATGAGGGGGGGTAGCCTCTCTATTTATAGAACTTACAGGCTTATCCATCTTATCTCTAAGATAGGATAAGAAATCCACTCTGACGAATCATATTCCATACCTTAACTCTTATCTGTACATGTAAGCTTATCTCTTAAGATAAGATAAACCTTATCATTTTACATGGGTTCCACATTTTTAGAATTTTTACAAATAAAATACAAAAAATATTTATGACCTCACTCCTTGTCCTTATTACTAATATAATATTCTAATTCCTAATCATGTAGACCCTACTTCTCTAATTACCCAAACTTTGACATTTTAACATTACCGGACCACTTACGACAAATATTTACTTTTTACAACATTCCTATTGTACTTTGACTGTTACCGTACTCCACATTATTTGCGGCGTCGTACTGGCAGCGCCGTTATCTTCTATCAGACGCTACTACTAATTACACTTAACAACATTCTATTCCTAATACATACATTAATGAAATAGAAATTATGGAGGAAAATTTTAGTGTCGACAGGCACTCCCCTCGTCCCGAAGTTTCTCTCTCTGGTGGTCCAAGAGGTATCAACCCATTAGAAATAAAGTTCCCAAATCTCAGTGAATATTTTGAAAAATTTAATGACATGGAAACTAAATAATAAGTTGAAGCAAGAGTAGAAGCAGAAGAAAGATCCGATGAATTATCAATAATAGAAATTGAGGTGGAAGCAAGATCTCAAGAAAGAGTAAAAGCAAGAGCCGCAACCAGAAAATAAAAAAGAGAAAGAATCAAAGTGGAATTTGAAGACATAATGGGTGATGAAGAGAGACCTCAACCTATGGTGTCATAGAGTAGGAAAATAGGCCCAGTTGCACTATCACAACCTCTCCATGATATGCCACAAGGTTCAAGGAAAATATTTCCAAAATTCAGGGGAGATGGCTCACAACTCCCAGAGGAACATGTAGCAGCCTTCATCATCACTTTTGGTGTGTTGGCTGTTGAACATGAAGATGTATCTGTCATGTTGTTTGTGGAGTCCTTACAAGAAAAAATAGCTGAATGGTTCTACCTCCTACCAAAAAGATCAACCACTTATTGGGATGATATAGGAACTTTCTTTGAAGATAAATTCAAATCTATAGAATAATTTCAAGATCTCTTGGTTTAATTGGTGCATATGAAGAAAGAATCTAATGAAGGCATGAGAGATTTAATAGAAAGATACAACATAGTGCTTAAGAGGATACCTCTTGAAGCCATGCCCTCAGAAAATAATATGAGAAGATTATTTATAAGCGCTCAACTACCTAAAGTTGGGTTTATTGTCAGAAGGTCCCAGCCTAGAACTTTGAAGGAAGTGCAAGACTACTCCATTGAAATAGAATATGATCTTATTTTATCTAGAAAAGTGAAAAACCTGAATGGTAAATAAAAAGGCCATAGTTCTATCTCTACTCCCATAGACCCCATGATTCATAAAATGGCCAATGATATCATTTCTCTCAAGAAGAAACTCTCTCAAACCACCATGAGGAACGTACCAAAGAAGACCAGTCTCCTGAACAGACCAAGGATAACTCCACCTCCTCCTAGGATCACTTTTGAGGCACCACCAATCAATGCGACACGTGATGTAGAAGAACTAGAGGAGGAAGTAGAAGTGGAGGAGATGGAAGAAGAATAATAAAATCAAGACAATAACATTCTTGAGATTAAATAAGTTAATGGTGATGCTCATAATGGTCTTATTGAATACCACTCAGCAAATGAGGATGATGAAGAAGAAGAAGCACCAATATTATTACGTGTTGTGCTCACCCACTCGCATACTAAAAAGGTGGCTTCCTCCCTAGAATATGTTATAAAGAATAAGGAGGATCATACGGTTGAAGTTCCACAGAACAAAATAATCTACAGAGGGTCTTTACTTCCACCATAAATGGATTCAACAAAGGAGAAATCTGACCTGATAATGAGCAAGAAGCCAACTACCATAACAAGTAATTCTTATGGTGTTTATGATAATTCAAATTGTACTTCTAAAGTTAATCTTTCACTTAATGTGAGGCATGTAAAATCTCCTAATATTTAATCAAATTTAGCCACTCCTTCTCCTTCTAAACCCACTACCATATCCACCAAGAGTGATCAAATTCCCAAGGTAGCACCATCTCCAAAATGTAAAACCTCTGTTATCCCTAGAGCATTGAGTTCACCCACCTTGGCTCTATTTGATTATGTTGAACATGCAAGAAATTTTTTTTGAGACTATTGAAATTGAATATTTACAAACACACCCAAACCAATTCAAAAGGTTTTTCAACACTATCCAGAATGGCAGTCCAAAATCCAACACTGTGAATCAAAATCCCAAGGGCCTACTGTGAACATCACCTATGCCCCATACACAGAACATGTTAGCACTAAGTGCATATAAAATTAATAAAGTATAACCTTTCTACTTGTCCCTCCTAATCAAAGGCTACCAGTTAAATAAATGCATCATAGATTCTAGAGCCTCTAATAATGACATGCTCATCAAAACAGATAATGCCTTATGACTTACCCTAACACATGTAAATGTCTCTTGTTATTATATGAAGTCCAAGGAAGTTTTGTTAGTAGGGAGGATAAAAGATGCACATGTGGCCTTGGCATAATTTCAAGACAAGAAGGTGTTTCTCACCATCTTGGTGGAAGACATCTCAGCATCCTTTGGTATGCTATTGAGCAGAAGTTTTTGTAGAGATATATGCGGTGAAATTCAGATGTATTTGTCTTCCACAACCATTCCAGTGAAAGGGGGAATGAAGAAGTTATTACCTATGTAGAAAATGAAGTATATAGTCCAGAAGTTGGAGGACCCAAGAGAAAACATCTTATTTCAAGACAACGGGATGGGGAACTATTTCCTCACCTCTGAGAGAGATGAAACTTTTCCCTTCTCGGCTGAAGATTAAGAAGATAATATTTAGACCATGGAATTTGAAAAAATTCACTCAAGTGCAGGGTCTAGAGCTGGAATAGTCTTGACCTCTCCCTCAGGTGAAGTCTTCCCAATTGCATATAAGCTGAAATTTAAAAATACTAACAACACTACAAAGTACAAGGATCTACTACTCATAATGGATGTCATTGATTCCATGGGTATGAAGAAGCTCAAGTGTCTTGGAGATGCTGAAGTGATAGTCAATATAATAAGAGACAAGTACCAATTCAAAAACCTAAGACTCGGGCACTATAGAAATAGATTATGAGATGATGAAATTTTTTGATGCTTTCTCCATCCAATCCATTCCTTGAGAGCAGAATGAATAAGCTGACTTACTCACCATCTCAGCCTCATTGGTGATCCCCCATCCATATTTTTATAAGGATAAGGTGACTGTTAAAATGGTCTTCAAACCAAGTGTGCCAGACAATGTGAAACATCAACAGGTCTTCAACAACAAAAATCAACTTTTACAAAGGAATTGAAAATCCACACCGGGAGTTAGTGGCAGAAGAATAAAAAGAGTGAATTAAAGGAGTTGATTTAGAGGGATTAATAAAGATCAAATGAAACAAAATTCTAAAAGGCATGGTGTCATTGGAGGATTTGTTTGAAAAGCATGATCGGTTCATCAAAGAAAGATCAATCAAGGTGCACAACTAAATTTGAGAAAGAAAACATTGGCACCCTTGAGAAACCAACAATGGTGACAATTGGAAAGTGTCTGTCTAGAAGAAAAAAGAAGGTTCATCTCACTATTAAATAAATAATTTAATGTTCTTTCCAATTCCTATAATGAGCTTGAATTGTTTTAGCCAAAATAAATGCACCATTCTATTCCACTAAAGCTAGAAGTTAATCCTTTTAGGAAAAAGCAACGACCATACAATCCAAATATAATGGATACTATCAAGGAAGAGGTATTGAAGATTCTAAATTTGCAAGAATAATCTTTCATATGCACCACTCCATGTGGGTAGCGGACATTGTTCCAGTGCTAAAGAAAAATGGGGAAATAAGGATTTGTGTGGACTTTCGCCACTTGAACCAGGCCTCTTTGAAAGAAAAATACCCATTTCCAATCATGGATCATATCTTGCAAGTGGTCACAGAGTATGAAATTCTCTCGCTACTTGATGGATTCTCAGGGTATAACTAGATCGAAGTAGCAGAAGAAGATAAAACTAAGACAACCTTCGCAACACCTTGGGGCACTTTTTCATACAACATAATTTCTTTCGGTTTGACCAATGTGAGAGAAACCTTTCAAATGGAAATGGATATAACATTAAAATACCTCAAGCATTATATTATAATTTATTTGGATGATCTCATAGTTTTCTCAAGAAAGAGAGGATACCACATACACCACCTGGAGAAACTACTCATAAGATGTATGTAGGACGAAATATCCCTGAATCCTAAGAAATACATATTCGGGGTTACTAAGGGAAAACTCCTTGGGCACATTGTGAACAAGAAGGGAGAAAATATTGATCCACAAATAATAAAGGCCATTCAAGTATTTTCATTACCAACAAGCAAAAATGGATTGCATTCCTTCTTTGGAAATGTCAACTTCCTTTGACACTTCATCCTAGAATTTGCTGAATTGACCAAACACATAACTATCATGATGAAGCCACAAGCTAGTTTCAAATGGAACAAAAAAGGAAAAATGGCATTTGAGGTGATAAAAGAAGAAATAGAAAAGGATCCCACTCTGGTGCACCCAAATTTTGATAAAGAGTTCATCTTCTATTATTATGCTTTGGAACACACAATATCAACCATTTTAGTGTAGAAGAATGAAGAGGGCATGAAAGCTCCCATTTCCTTAATGATCTTACCTCTGAAGAATCACGAGCTTAAATATAAAAAATTGGAGAAACATGACTATGTCATGGTCAAATGGGTAAAGAACTTCCGATTCTACATTCTCAACTCACACACTGTGTTAATGGTGTCAGGATCAGCTATCAAGTCCATTCTCACTATAAAATATCCAGCAACAAAAAGAGGCAACTGGGTGGAAATAATTCAAGAGTATGATTTGGAAATCAAACCCTTGAACCTGGTAAGAGGAAACAAACTATGCAAGTTAATAACAAAATATGAAACATTGCAAAATAAGAATGATAAAGAAGAACACTTGTGTTGTGAATTCATAGGCAAGGAATTGCCTCAAGTCCTTTTTGTGAGCACAAAAAATTAATGGTATGTGGAAATCGGCTTACTTCCTGACCTACGGTGAGTTCCCTACTCACCTAAATCACAAACAAAAAAAACTCTCAAGTTAAGGGCAGCCAAGTTTGTCAAATGGAACCATGCACTCTATAAAAGAGGACTCAATGGTCTCTTCTTGAGGTGTGTAGATAAAAAGAAACAAGTGTAGTTTTCGAAGGCATACCATGATCAAGTGTGCGAAGGAAACTTTTTGGAAATGGTAATAGCTCATAAATCCTCCAGGGTCAGTACTAATAGCCTACTTTGATTATAGATGCCCAATAATGTGTCTTTAAATGCGAGGCATGTAAATAGTTTGTTGGGAGTGTAGAAATTACTCTGATCTAATACAAAGAATCCATGAAATAGCTACACAGACAATAATTGAAATCAACAACTCTATTTTATTTTTATTATTTATTCACTATTTCAATACACTCCATTATATAGGAGATGTATAATAACAATCCTCACAACAACCTTTGTCTTCATATATAACTATACACCCATATGGTTTCAACCTCTCACCAATATAATAATAAAACAACACTAATTGTTTTATTATTCTAACTTACTAACTTACCACATACTAACCACATTTTACATTTACTATTTACATTTACATAGTAAATGTACTTTCACTAATTTACCATAATAATAATTACACATATAATTATTATTCACCCATACAAATGGAGCACTAATATATATTTCCTAACATTCCCCCCCTTAGTGAAAACATGGGGAAAACTTGTCTTTGTACTTGCATTTACTTTCATGATCTGATGATTTTATAGGATGATCATAAACCTGGTAGATGGTTTTTCACAGGGTTGACCATAAACCGAAAATGATGGTTTTGCAACTGGTTTACCACAAACCAAAAGGGTGATGGTTTTGCATAGGTTTTACTAACAACTGAAAATGGTGGTTTTACAAGTGGTGTACCACAAATCAAAAGGGTGATGGTTTTGCATAGGGTTTACCAAAAACTAAAAATGGTGGTTTTACAAATGGTGTACCACAAACCAAAAGGGTGATGGTTTTGCATAGGGTTTACCAACAACTGAAAATAGTGGTTTTACAACTGGTGTACCACAAACAAAAAATGAAGGTTTTCAAGTGGTTTACCTACAACCTCATCACGATATGCCAAGTAATATTATTAGCCCTCATCACATTTCATTGCAGGAAATAACATAGGAAATTTTGCTGAAATCTGCTGCTCATATATAGAAAATACCATAAATGTAGAAAAGTACAAATGGAACATTGAGATCATGTTCCCCCCTAAATGTGAAATTTCCTTTATTCTACAAACCACAATAGGAACACTGCAACCAAACATTCTGCCAAAAATACAAAGAAACAATAGGAACACACTGTATAAAAAAAAATCACCATAACTGATATGACCCCATCGTTGGTGATTGACGAGAGGTCGCTGAATGACCTCCAACCTCTTATGCTTCCTTCCTCCAAGAACTTCACTTAGTATAGAAATTCTTCATAGTTATAGTCAATTTCATCTATTATTTGTTCATCTCTAGTTTCCCATTCTACAATTTTGCTTACATCTGTAGGTGCTTTTTCTTTTCCATCTACTATCCTCCATAGGTTTTTATTCATTAACTGTATCTGAGTTTTTTACTCTCCATGTATGGAATTTTAGCCCATTAAATTTATATAATGGTGTATCCATTTTATTGAATATAAATATCCAAAAAAAATTGAATGTAAATTTGAATTACCTTTGATTCTCCGATTTCTTAAAAAAAATAACGGTAATCAATGTGTTGTATAGTAAATTGCACATTTCCTCACAAACTGCAAACTGAATTTTGCTGAAATTTTTTATTGTAGCTTTCTGTATAATAGATCATTCCATATGCACAAAATTTTGGAGAAACCCAGATCGCGAAATAAAAGTTACAAGATCTTCTTTGAGACAAATTTAACCTGCTTTGGTACCAAATGTAGAAATTACTCTGATCTAATACAAAGAATCCATGAAATAGCTACACAGACAATAATTGAAATGAAAAAATCTATATTATATTTTATTTTTTATTCACTATTTCAATACACTCCATTATATAGGAGATGTATAATAACAAGCCTCACAACAACCTTTGTCTTCATATACAACTATACACCCATATGGTTTCAACCTCTCACCAATATAATAATAAAACAACACTAATTGTTTTATTATTCTAACTTACTAACTTATCACATACTAACCACATTTTACATTTACTATTTACATGTACATAGTAAATGTACTTTCACTAATTTACCATAATAATAATTACACATGTAATTATTATTCACCCATACAAATGGAGCACTAAGATATATTTCCTAACAGGGAGACCATATCTTGTTGTGCTTCCCCTCAGTCCAGCAGTGATTGAAGAACCATTCCAATAGTGGGGGCTGGATTTCATTAGAGTTATTAATTCTCACTCAAGTGCAGGCCATACCTACGTGCTTACTACAATTGACTATTTCACAAAGTAGGTAGAGGCCATCCTTGTAAAGCAAGCCAATACCAAAACAATGTGCAAATTCCTTAAGGGGAACATCATTGTTCATTTCAGTATGCCGTAAAATATCGTGGTGGAAAATGCCACATATTTATCCTCTAGGGATATAAATCAGTTTTTCTATAATTATATAATCCCTCTGTCACACGTATCAGACTATTACCTGTAGGGTAATGGTAAGGAGGAATCAATAAATAAGAACATCGTGGCCATATTCCAAAAGCTAGTAGATGAGAATCAAAGGGCCTGGCAAAAAAATCTTTATGATGTGTTATGGGTAGACATAATAACTCCAAAGAAATTATTTAGTATGTCTCCATTCTAGTTTCTCTATGGGGTCAAAGTAGAGATTCCAGTCACGATGGAGATGTCAGAACTTAAATTTATTCAAGAAATGGAAGGTGAGCAATATCATGATGCCATTGAAAAAAGGATTTTATTTATTGAGAAAATCAAGGAAGACATGTTCAAGGTGGTGGACGGGATCAAAGGGCACCGATTGAAGGTCAAGATGTTGTTTGACAAGAATGCCAAATCCAAATAATTCAAATTTGGAGACCTTTTTTTTACTCTGGGAAAAGAGAAGATAACCAAAGGGAAGTCATGAGAAATTGGACTCTTTGTGGCTCAGTCTATTCCAAATCTGTGATACATGTGGAGAAAATGCTTTCTACCTTTCTCATCTAGATGGAACACATTTGGAGTTGCCTCACAGTGGGAAATATCTAAAATTATACAAGTAGTGAAAGCAGTTTGTCCCCCAGATTATAACATATTTTATTATGTGTGTGTTTCCTTTTTCATGTTGTGTGTATCTTTCCTTTTGAGTGTGTTATGTTTCCTTTTTGTTGCGCGCGTGTGTGTTCTCCTTTCACTTCATCTCTTGTTGTGCAAAGTGACTCTATAAAGCCCAATGAATAAGGCATTGGTCCATCAACTAAATTGAGATTATGGGATTTCTCATATTATGTCCTTGTTGTGCTTAATCTAAAACATGTCCCCAAGATAGAGCTAACTATTGTCTTGTTTTTTTGCAAGGGCAAAATTCAACTTGAAAACATGATAAATATACGCTTGTGTCAAAAAAATTCATTGTAAACCCTCCCTGACACCCCTAAAATCCAGTTCATTATTTTTACATGGCCTATCCTACCCTTTCAAGTGGTCTTGTGTGTTGTTTCAATCCTTTCCATAGGTGATTTATGGAAAAAAAGTTCATTCAAGTGCTCCAGAGATGATACTTTGCAAGACAAGATTTTCAAGGGACTTAGGAGTGGCTATTTCTAGCCTTTCTAAGGCATGGTTCACACCCCCTGGAGAAAATTTTTAGGTCCAAACTCATCAAGGAGATAATAACATTTTTCAACTTATTTAGGAAGATTTTGAAAGGTTTCAAAGTTTTAAGGACAAGTTCAGTGAAAGTGGTTCTTGGAGGGTAAAGGAGCTTGCAGTACGAAACAAACCATAAGCTTTGGGAAGTGATTTTGGGAGCTCCATAAGGAGTTGGAGGTAAAAATACATAATTGGAAATGCATTATATATATATAAGTGATGGTGGTTTCACATTTTTCACAAGATATAAGATAGTCTACCCATAGACTGTTTTTAAAATACACAACCTATGATCCCCAAGAAAAATATATTTTTAGGAGGTTTTAGGAAGAATCAAGGCATGAGACCCATCCTATTCTAAAATAAATAAGTTCAAAAAAATACCTCTAGGTGCTCAAGTTGTACTACCGACAAGTTGCTCTCCAAGGTACTCTCTAAGACTTAGTCATTTTTCTAGGTGGACACATGTCACTCCCATGTTTGACCATAATTTCTTACCCAAAATGTCCCATCCATTTGGGAAATTTTGAACACAAAAAATCACCCATACCCTAGATATCCCCCTGGACCATCATGTGACCTCAGTTGAGCTCAAACAGGCCAAATAAGCCCATGTGCACTAATTTCTAGCACCCTCCTTCATCGAATCCCGGAGCGCCACTTGTCCTCACAAGATGATGGAAATTTTCTTACACAAAATGTCCTATAAATTTGGTATAGTTGGGACACAAAAATTTTCCCAACCCAAAGTCTAACCCTTGGTCCCTCACATGGTCACAAAAGCTATTTCACAGGCTTGTTTTTCAGCTCCCTCTCCTCTTTGCCTCAACAAATGATGATCTGCCACTTTTCAAGCCTAAATCCAAGTGAATTTTCTTACACCGACTATCCCAGACCCTAGGGAAATTTGGGACACAAAAATTCATCCAATCCTAGCCATTTCTTGGTCACCCATATGACCCAGTTTCAGCCCCTATGTGTTATTAAGTGCTTTTTGTCTTACCTCCACTGACCAATCATGGGATGCTACTTGTCACAAAGAGGGTGAGGAAATTTTTTGTGCACCATATGTCCCAAACCATTTGGAAACTTGGGACGTAAAATTTTTCCAAAGCCAAGGAAGCTTTAATAAACCATTTTTTACAAATTTTCTAAATGTCGTGTTGTTTCTCCATTTTTTCCTGTGAAACTCACTGCCGGAAGAAACTTGCAGAGAACCAGAAGAACTCCATTTATCCTCCTCATAACTTCATTACTCAATCATTCCTACATGTCCATGATTGAAATAACACCAAAGGAGTGCTTTTTCAGCTCCTACCATGTCCATTTTTCATGGAGGAACTCTATGGCCAAAAACCTTGAATCATTCATAGCTCACAAACCATAAATCGGATGTTGCTAAAAATTTGGCCAAATATCTTCCTCATAGGAAAATTAAATCTGAAATAAATAAAAAATCCATTGGTGTTCCTAATTATTTACATTATAAAACCCTAAAAATCTTCCCTACTCGATTCTCCTTTAATTTCCTAGTGATTCAAAGACCGGTTTGAGCCAAAAATTTGATCACAACATCCGGAAGAAAACCTGTCACAGAGGAGCTGATTTTTCATCAATCCGAGGTGTGGAAGACTATTTAATAAAAATAGTAAGTACCCTATGCCCATGCTTACTATAAACAATAAATTTATCAAAACAGAAAAACCATTCAAATGAGCAAACTCAAAAATTGAAAACTAGGGAATTAGAGCAAAAAAGTAAAAAACACAAAAAAGCAAAATAAAAAAAGTGACTTGCTAAAAAAATGTACTAAAAATGAAAAAGAAACCTCTGTAATCATTCTAAACATGATAAGGATTTCACCAAAATGATTCAGAGCCCAAAAGCAACATTTCTCGAAAATAACAAATCTTGGATCCTAGGGTCTAAAAATAAAAATTTTCAACTTTGAGTGCAAAAAAGTTTCTCTCATCCTAGTTTCGGCTTAAATTGTTACTTTTTTTCATCATATAGTTCAATTTCACTGGTATCGATCTTGTTTCAGCTCTTAAATCATAGATCCTTAGTTTGGGTGAAAATGATGTTACTCACATGGACCTGGAGGATCTCAAGAACAAAATGTTGGGTGGACCAAGAGAGCATGTTGAGGAAAATATCTTCACAAGTGGACTATATGTCGTAGGTGGCCACCTCATGTCCTTAAAAAATATTGAGTTAGTGTTGGCATGCTCCCAACACTATGAAATAAACACCTAAACAATAAGATTTGATTACAACTCGATCTTAGCAGTTATCACCCCAAATCCATATCTCAAGCTATGTAGATTCCCATAGGAAACGACATGGTTGTGATCACGAAGGAGTTTGCATCTGGAGAGTTTTCTAATATTGATTCATATCTTCAAGGCCTTTCTCTTGGCTCTTGGTTGAAGCAAGGGAGAAATACCTGTTGTGTGCCAAAGAATATTTGCCACAATGGATTCCATGAGGCTTTTTCCGATGCCATCATTCTCTTAAGCTAGGTAATGGGAGATGAGAACATGAGGGACTTCCATGATTGGATGGAATTTTTCATTTGCTCAATCCTATAAGTAAAATAGGTGATTGATTGGGGTAACTTATTAAAAATAACTTACATCATCAATTGCTCCAGGTACTTGCTTTAAAGAATTTCTTCATGAATTCCTACCTGGTCTATGCCTTGGAGAACACAAGAGCATTTAGGGGCTTGAATATTTCTCAAAATGTTTGTCAAAGGGATCTTGAATTTGAGAAATATCTATACTTTGTCTTGAAGGAGAGTAATCAACACTTTTTCAAGATGAATGATGCATTAAAAATGTATGTTGTCAACCTATTGGAGGGAAACCCACATTTGAGGATGTCTTCACATGCCTCTGATCTAGTGAAGAGGTATGGATCATAATTCATTCAATTTTCAACATTCTCCTATATTAGAGTATCATGCTTTGAAATTTATCCTAGAATATTTCTTCGCTTCCCAAGAAAAATGATTGTGTTAATAGAATTGTGTAGACAATTGGTGCACATCAATGGTAAGTTGAGAAATTAGAAGAAGAATTTGATTTCTTTCCGTATCTCTCTATGGGTTTTCTCTTGAAAAAATGCTCATGATGCTGCCAACATGGAATTTTCCTTTTCCCTTGTGAATATGCACTCATACACTTTGAGGAGAATATTTTGACATCTGGGTGATCATGATACTTCCCAGTTCCCTAATTTATTTCACAACCCACAGGTGGAGGATTATTTGGACAACTACATTTATGATTTTGAATTCCAAGAGAGTGATCACAAAAGGATGACAATTGATCATATGAGGAGGTTCAAATTTGAATGGTATGAGGATGATGCTCAATAAGATAGATCATAAATGTATGATCCTAAATATCCAAATGTGAAAGCATCTCCCATCCCTCCGTGTGGTTTTGAGTGTTTATAAGTATGAAGATATAAAAGAACACATAGAAGCATTCATCAAGCGGTCAAAAGAAGGGTTCGGGAGAAAAATTTCCGCTCTCATCTAATTAGGTAATTTTCCTTCTCTCCAGAGACATGCATCTTACCATTCCTCCTCCAAGGAAAAAGAAAAAGGTTTGATTCTATCAGAAAAACAAAAGGGTTAACCATGCAAGGAAAAGTGAACGAAAAGTGGGTGAACATGATCATGGAAAAAGGGAAGGTATTGATACTATAAATGTTGACATTGTAAAAGTATGTGGATTCCACTACTATGAAGATAATCAAAACATGGGAAGAAATTGACGCGGAGAAGGATCACTGGGATCAGGTGTATCCATTGGTCATTGAGATGGGAAAGGTCAAAACATCCCTTTTGATAGCCAAAGGTGTGTTCTCTTCAACATCAGATGACTTGTCTCAAGTTTGGGTTCAAACTTTGGTTGCTTGATATGAAATGATAAAACATGCTATTGACAAGCTTGATTTGTGTGAGGAAGAGGTTGAAAATATTCAAAAGGATGTCGATGCTCAAGTGTAAAAGCTCAGGGTTCTATCCTTGAATTTAGATACTTCAATAGACAATTTGTTGAATTCCTTTGAAGATATAGTCAATAGGGAGGTAGGAGATCCATTCTCATTCAATGAAGACACATTGGAGTCTCTAGCGGAGATAAGGGAAGTCATTTCAAAAACTACAAATGATCATCAGTCTTGGTATTCAGAGTGTGGAAACATCAACTCTCTCATGGAAATTTAGATCAAGTAATTAAGTTTCATTCACATTCCACAAGCTAACAGAGCTGTACCGATGGTGTAAAGATTCAGTAAACTATTTAAAGGCATTGAGATCCATCCTAAGGAGCTTTCCAAGAGTCCATTGGTAGCAGGATCTTCATTGGAATAATATTCTTTCTTCTTCTTCTCTTCTTATCTTCACCCCCCCTTCCTTATTTTCCCTCATTTTCTAATTGTTCATCAGGAGGTTGCACTCTTTCATTTTTTCCTATTCCTATTTCATCTTATTTATTTAAATGTGACTTTAGTTTGTAATGTAATAAGTCACTCTAAATTTATAAAAGGGGACTTAATCCTATTCCTAGGAATATGAAAAGTCACAAGTTGTGTAGGACATGAAAAGTCACATGGGGGTAGATGAAGAATATTCTAAAATTCTATATAATGTAATGACACCCTCATTATTAAAGGTGGTCAATTTTATATGCCCATGAGAGACTACTACTTCTGAAGAAGAAAAAGATATAATATTTCTTCTAATTCCCCCCTTTTATGTTCTTCCATTTCCTGATATGTAAAAATTTGTGAAAACATCAATGAAAGAGTAAGGAGTTTCATTCCTTTTTTGATAAGGAGATTACTAAAACTTTGTGTTCATAATATTATCTTGTCTTGTTGCTAGTATCATAGTTGTTTTCTTTCTAACTTTGTGTGTTGAAGTATTCTAATTAATGGTTGTAGGAATATGATTTTCTACCTACAATATTAATCCCCCCCCCTCTTTTTCCATCTTCCTTTCCTACTCTCTAAACAAATTCCTCCCTTGCAAGTAATTGTAATATTTTGCCACAGGTTCAGTGGAGTGTCCCTGTTAGATCCCCAACCTCTACTAAAACTACATATTTTTATTTCATTCATGTATAATAACATGGAGATGCACCATTAAAGTAGAGGGACTTAGATTACCAAAGAGTTGGAAGATATCCAAAAAAAATTCCACTTGACAAATTTTCTCGCCAACACAACTCAAGAGGACTATCTAGTGGGATGAATAATACCACCATCCTTCAGCTTCTTGAGTTCTTCTTGCGTATTGGCTGTAAGGATGAGGATTATTGGTCATTGATTTTTCCTGAGAGGCTTAGTATAGGGATTTAAATGTATTTCATGCTAAAAAACATATTCCCTATAAGCCTTCAATTTATAATATGACCAAGCCAAGAAATCTTGATAACTTTTTAGTAGTTTCGTATAAGCTTGTTTTTATTTTATATTTAAGTTGGTCCCTAACAGAGCTTTTCTAGGATCTTGAAAAGTTCCTACGTTGAATTCAACAATATCTCTTGGTATATGAGTTGATATTTCTACTGCTCTATCAACACTATCAAAGGTAGAATCAAGGCTAGCTAGCCCCCTTGGGATTATATTTGTTTTTAACTGGATCAAATCCTTTGCAAAAAATGTTTCTCTTCCATCACATATGTTTATCAGAGGTTTTAGATCAATTAATTGATTTGAAAATTCACCTTGACAACTGCGCTCATAATAATATTTTGATATGTGATTCATCATCAAACACTTTCCAATGTTGAATGTTTCCAGGTACAGAAGGTCTAAACAACACTTTAACCTCAAACTTATAGTATGGGGACATATTTTCATTATCATACTAAGAGGCTAGGAATTCCAACTATTAGTTGTTGCATTATTACTCCTTTCATGGTATTCAATATTAAAATAGTCAAATACTTCAATAAAATCCCATACTACATTCATGTATTGTTTTAATCTTTGATTTTTTGTTACATATAATTTTCTGATCTCCTTTACAACTAACTTAGAGTCAACTTTCACAATTAGGTCCTTAATTCCATTCCTCCAAGAAATCCTCAAGCCAAGTAGGAGTGCTTCATATTCAAAAATGTTTTTTTTGCACTCAAAACTCAACCTGAAAGAAAAACTAAAGGATCCATGTCCCGAGGAGGATAACACAACATCAAATCCATTTCCAAGGTTAGAACGTGCTCCATAAAAAAACATGGTCCATGAAGCATTGGGATATTCCAAATGAGCATTATTTTCAAATCACTGATCATCAAAATCAACATTTACCACAAAATTATCCAAGTCCATATCAGTATACAAAACCTCATATAAAGCATTCATGGGGTCCTCTATTAAGTGAAACATTTTGTCTTCCGTGTGTAGCTTGACCATATTTCCCTTCAAAGGTATGGTGGAAAAAGACATATCCATTTACACACTTCCTCCCATACTTTTTTCCCACTTCCTTGACAATAACATACCCCTCTTAGTAGGGAAATAAAAAATAAAAACATTTTCTATTAATAATTTACCAGGGTAAGCCGTTAGCTACACAACCAAACCTCTCACATAACTAACAACAAGTACCTCCCTAAAATCCATGGAATAAAATTTCCCATAAGCAACTGTTATCTTTATACCAAATTCATTTATAAATGCTAGTGGCATGATATTACATAAACCACCATAATCAAACATATGATTATGCAGAATCCAACCATTAACAATTAGTGTGGTGAAGAAAGGCTCCACATCTAACTGGTTATCTATAAGGAAGGTACCCAAATAAATTTCAGGGCATGGTTCTACAAATTATTAACATTCTTCAATCTCACTCTCAGAAATAGTATTAGGGATAAATTTTTTGGAAACATTATATTCCTTAGCAATAACATCCTCATTAAATCCCAGATTTTCAAATGATCTTCTCCTATAATCAAGAATCATAAGAAACTCCATTAAAGGGATAGTGCTTTTTACTTGGCTTACGATCTGGGCCATGTCACAAATATTGTATTTAGGTATGGATGTATTGGAAGGAAGAGTACTTACCTTTTTAGATAGAATATATTCCTTTAAAGTAGGAAAATCAGGGGTACTTGTAATTAGGTCATTCATAGGGGATTTGTAAGTCTCAACTCTCTTTGGAATACCCTTGGAAACATTATTTAGGATATGCATTTTGGATTTAGAGGTTGGGGCAGGTCCCTCGACTTACCTATTCCTTAAGTTATACTATGTTTCTTAGGAAACAACTATATTTATAAAAATTTCCCTATCCTCATTCGAAGGGCTTTCCCCATCATACTACTTTATCATTAAAGCCCTTAAATATTGAAATTCATGTTGAGCTCCTCCAGGTTCATGTGTGTAACATTCTTGTCACCCACACTCAGGAACTTTGCGGTGAGGGTATAAATGGGCTCTGGACAAGTGAACTTGAACTTCATGGTGGAAAAAAGAAACAATATATGTTGTTAACCTAGAACCGAAAACTACTATTTTTGGAAACTAGGTCATAAGAGCTGTTATTTTGGGAAAGATTGTTTTTCACCTTGTTGTTACATTGAGGTGTTTCCTTCACATTCAAAGAATGTTTATGGATGTTTTGGGATCAGTTCAAGGACTTTCTATTTTTATAAAGTTTCTTTTTTTCTTTTTTGACTTTTTTGACCCACGTGCCCTAGTTTTCAATTTGTACGATTTGCAGTGTTCTTTTTTCTAGAGGGTTTTTCCATTTTTAGAAACTTATTAAAAATGGAAAGTGTGAACTAGAAGAACTTAATATTTGTATAATCAAAAAATTTGTGTCTCAGTTTGATGAAAAAAGTATGGATTCTTTCTGGGGTTTTTCTTTAGATGCTTTGTTCGTATTTTTAGCTCTATTCGCTTCCAAGATTAACGACAAATGAAAGAAGAGCAACTTAGGGCATGAAATTTTGAATCGATGCCATTAAAAAATGAAATATTTCTAGATTTTTTTTTTCAGCTTCAAGGTGCCTAAATGAGGATGATTTTCCCAAAATTTCATGAAGATTTGATGAATGGTTTGGGAGATACAAGCAAATCTTCATTTTTATCTCTTAGGTTTCTGACAACAAAAAGTTATGGTTTTGGTTTGAAAATACTTATATTATATGTTTCAGCAATTAGTAATGGTGGAAAAAGGATTTTGAAGGTGATATGAAAGGTGTGGAAGAGGCAGTAATTAAGGAGGGGACGAATTTTTGGCAATTGAGTTTTCCTATGTGGGCGTGAGAGAAGAAGTAGAAGCAACAAGGAAAATGAAAGACTTGCAAATTTTAAAAGGTTGGGGAAGGAGTGCACTTTCTTGTACTAACCATCCCAAAATTTTGGGATGGTTGGTGCAAAAAATTCTTCCCCCTTCAAATTGGGGCACTTGGCGCGAAATGATTTGCAGTTGGGGATGAGAGGGGGATTCAAAATAATCACCTTGACAAACTGTCGGGGTCACATAGGTGATTGAGGGCAAAAATAGGAGGGGGTGCATTTTCTTGCACCATTCATTCCAAATTTTTGGGACATTTGGTGTAAAAAAGTGTGCCCCTTCCCCATTGGTCCATGTGGCAGAATTTGACTGGACAGAGCGAGGGTATGGATTTGGTGCACGGGGACTCAAACTTGCAAAAGGAGCTTAAAATTGGTCATATTGAAGTCCAAGGGCCTAACTGGGAGAGGGGATCATTTTATTACACCATCCATCCCAAATCCTTGGGATAGTTAATGCACAAAATTGTGTTTCCTTCTCATTGGCTCAACTTTCAAGGCAAAATTTGACTAACTCCTCAAGTCATACCTTGGGGAGAAACTTGTCGAAGTCATACCTTGAGTTTCCAGAGGAGTTTTTTGATGATTATTTATATGAATTTTCATTAAAATTGTCTTTTGAACACAATGGTGGGGGTCTCGCCCCTTTATTATTCCTGAAACCCCCTAAAAATAGTATTTTTCTCTGAAATCGAAGGTTGTGCATTCTTAAAACAAGTCATGGAAAGAAGCATCTAAGTCTTGTGAAAAATATGAGACCACCATCCTCTAGAGTTTTAAATTATCTTTCTGATGATATTTTTTTGTCCAATAAATCCTCACAAAACTCCTGGAATCGCTTCCCAAAGCTCAAGGGTTATTTTTGCACTGTGCACTTCTTAAGCGTCTAAGACCCATGTTTATTGAAGCTTCTCCAAAACTTCTAGAACTTCCTATAATATTACAAAAATTATTTTACAATGCCCTTGGCTCTATGATACACCTCCTTGATGATTTTAGGCCTTTCATTCAATTCTGGGGGGTGCGCACAAGCCTCAGGAATAAAAGAAAATGATATTTCCCAAGCTTATCGAAAAATCCTATCTTGATGGATCTTACTTTAGAAGTACTTGGAATGACTTGATACCCCTAAATCACCTATGGGCACACTAATACGACACATTGGACTATTTAAAGAGGTTGGATAGGACTGACACAAGGATTTGGGTGATATGAAGGAGGACTAAGAATGACCTTTGGGAAATTTATTTGAGTAGGGTATAGTTTTCATGCTTTCAAGTGTGAATTTTGTCCTTGCAAAATCTCATGACAACACATTATATGCCACTTCTTAGAAAGCCATGAAGAACTCCCTAATGTTATCACATGAGTCATTATTTCCCTTATATTTATTGAATTTGGTTATTTCAAAATATTTTGGAAAGGGTACACATAAGATATCCTTATCGAAGGGGTAAGGACACAATTCATCAAAATTGAATTGTTTATGTTGGTGTTGCATATCTGAGATCGTGTCTTTCATCATTTTCCATTCATGAGAAAATGGTGAATTTTTTTGGTGGATAAATTATGAACAATCATTCTTAGAATTGTTGTTCTCTTTATTAGGTACAATATAGGTTTTAGATGACTCGTCATTTTTATTTGAAGATAATATATCTAGTTTTAGTTCCATCACCTTAAATTTATCAAGTAAAGCTTGATTGGGATTAGGGCTTGAATTAGTAGATTTTCTTTTTTCCTCAATATGTGTGTTGGTTGGTCCATATCCATCATTGTTATTAGACAAGGAAGGTATTTCAGTTGTTTTAAGTGGTCTATTTCTATAATTGTTGTTAGATGGGGATGGTATACCCTTATTGGGCTTATGTTTACCAAGTATTGTTTTTAAAACATCCTTTTCAAATTAAAAAGGCAATTTTTCTCTTATCAAGTAGAAAAAAATAAAAAATGTCATTGTTTATACGTAAGGAATTTTAAATTTGGGCTTGCTCTTAGGAGAAAGGTCATTTTATTGATCCTCAATTTTTTGGTCTTCTTCATCATTGAAGTTTTCAAAAGGATTTCTGATATTTTCATTTCTTCCAAATGGACTATATTATCCATGTATTGTTACCACCATTTTTATAAGAGGGTGGATCAAAGAGAGATGCGATAGATAACTTGACCCTTACCAAATTTAATGCTACGATGGAAGATAATTTTATGATTAAGTTTTGAAGGTAACTTGATCCTTAGAAAAGTGAATTCTAAGATGGAAAAGATGTTTGGAAGATTTGGATAATGCAACCATTAAAAATGTGAATGATAGGTTTGTAGGTAGAAGCAATTGAAAATTAAGGTGAAGATAATCTCAACTCTTGGAAAAGTGAATTCCAAGATTGAACAGGGATTTAATCTATTTGAATGTTCTCGTCCTCTAGAAAATTGAATACTAGAAAGGAAGATGGTTTGAAATTTTAATTTAGACATACTCAACCTCTAGAAAAGTTAATACTAGAAAGGAAGATGAGATGATAAAAATATTTGAATGTACTCATCATCTAGCAAAGTGAATGCTAGGAAGGAAGAGGTGATGGAAAGATTTAAGGCATACGTGACATGCTTGACTCTTAACAAAATAAAGTTAAAATGATGGTTTATGATGAAAGGATAAGACCCAAGTATAAACAACATAAATGTTGAGAAAAGAGATGATGACGATATATACAATTTAACAAATGGGATTACCAAATTAGATATGTGGAATAAAAAAACGTTTATAGTTTAATAATGATGGTGTTGAATGGAAGGTTGTAAGGGATAACAAGATAGAAATATTGATGAAAGATGGATATGCAAAGGACCTGATTGTGACAAAGCAAGTAGGTCACAAGATTAAAATGCTCAAGTGAGGACGTGGATATCCAAATCTCAAGACTTAAGTATGGAAGGGGAAGATAAATATTATATTTTAGAAAAATGATCCAAATATGTAAGACTACAATGAGATAGGGATATACTCAAAATGAGATAAATCCATAAGGTACGATATTTGATGATTTTGAAATGAAGTAAGAGGTGAATGGAAGAATAAAAAGAGATAATGAAACTTCCAAGGAAAATATGAGAGATTAAATAGGAGAGGAAAAATAAAGGTCCAAATAAGGAATTATTTGGAAAGAGAAAAAATATGAAAAACGGGATAAACAAATTTTGAGAAATGATGGATGAAAGAACCCAATTAAAGATTATTTGGAGACCTGAAGAGGAGATAATTATATATCCAAATAAGGAATATTTGGAAAGAGTGATGAAAAAGAGAATAATTCCAAATGAAGGAAAAATTGAAGAGATGGACAAGAGATAAATGGTCCAAAAAGAGGATTAGGAAGGGTGTAAGAGAGAGATAGTGAGAGAATTTGAATGAATAACATTAAAGTAAGAGAATGAGATGAAAAAATTCCAAATAAGAAAAATTTGGAGATTGAGAAAGAGTCAAACATGATTCAAAATAAGAAGTATTTGGGAGAGTGAAAAAGAGAAAAAATAAAATGAATCCAAATAATGAGTGTGGAACACTACTACAAAAAATATATGAAAGAGATAACGTAGATGTGAGTGTGGAACACTACTACAAAAAGAAAGAAAATAAAATAAAAATAAAAATAAAGTTTTTATCTATGGATGTTTGGGCCTCTACCTTAGATTTTCTTGGATAGTGTGTGGTCCTCTAGGTGGTTCTCTCACCTACGTTCAATAGTATATCCAAGCAAGTATGGTACTATTGCTAGTTCTAGATTTACTTTACCCCTTTAAAATAATGAGAAAATATCTTGCTCAAATGAATCACACCAGTGTCTCCACTACTAGATATTTGTGACAATAATCTCACAAGGTGTAATAATTAGTTGGGATGGGGCACCCATTTCATTAGCCAATTCCCTCAATGTGTTGACTACTTTTTAGTTGCTTTAGTACTCCTCACTATGATTTTTATGGCTTAAGCAAGAAAACTTCCCAAAGTTAAGTGGATGGGAAATATCGTTTTCACCCAGAATTCCAAATATATTATGAATTGTTCATTTTTATCTTGTTTTAAAATGATTTTTTCTTAACCACCATTCTTTGACCAAGGCAACATGTAGTTAGTAGAATATTTTAAAACATTGTTCAAGGAAGCCTACAATTAGTAGTTTGATTCTTTTTATTTGGTCCTTAGACAAGGATTAGTATATTTACTTGAGGTAGGTAGAGGGGAAAAGATGATACAAGAAATCCCACATTGTTTTATTTCCAAGATCACTTATAAAGTATGAGGAAAAATCATAGGTTTGATTCTTACTATGACTAAGAAAAAAAATATTAATTGCCAAAACACTACTAGAAAAAATGATCACATCTCTGATTTCTAATATCACTTATAAAGTGCGAGGAAAGAGCATACATAGCCTTTTTTTATTAAGAAAAGAAAAAGTGAATTCCTTTTAAAAACACTTGAAATAATTAGAAACAACATATCTATAGAAGTATAACATGAAATTATTCTAAAATAAGGGTTATAAATAAGAAGAATGATGGAAAGAGTAGAAAAATGAAGAAAAAAATAAAATTATGCTAGCACATATAGTAGTATGCTAGTGCAACGACATTAGTACATGCAGTTGAGTGTCCTAGCATTATAGAGGATGTTAACATGTGAAAATGTATGCGCTAGTGTTACAAAGAAACTGTAAAGTATAAATGTTATACACAGGAGAAATATTATAACGTTTTTGTGTGCAAGGGAATGGTAGCACATTGATAGTGAATGATATCATGTATACATTGAATGGTAGCACATGTAAATGGATATGCTAGTATTACAAACAAGTTGTAAAATATAAATGTTATTATGAAGAGAAATAGTGGAACACTGATGCATGTAAGAGAACACTAGCACAAGTATGGTGAATGGTAGCGCATAAAATTTGAATGAGAGAATGTGCAGATGGAAAAATAACACATGAACTTGGAATGGTATCACATGCACTTGTACACTAGCACAAAGATACAAACACTAGAGAAGAGATTGCGAACACTAGTGCAAATAGTTCTAGAAAATTAAAAAAGAGTCAATAACACAACCAAAAAGCTGGTTTTTCTGGTTATTGTGCTTCTATACTTCATCTAAGAACCTAAATCTTGGAAAAAAAAGATTATAATAAGGAAAGAAATGCACAAACATAGTTAAATCATAAATTGATTGACTAAAAGTGTAAAAAATGAGTGTGGGGTCCCACCAGGCATGTCAGAATGTGAGCAATAAAAATTAATAGAATAAATGAAAGATAAAGAAATAAAGCACCAATATACCTTCTCTATAAATATCTTACAAATCTCAAGAATATTTTTAAAGCACTTGGGCTTGTGAAATCTTTGGATTTGATGGATTTTGGGTGCTCTTGATATGCCTCTCCAAAACGTATTTTACAAATGTTATGAGCTTGGATGCACAAGGATTTAGATGTTGAATTGGAAAAAGTTAGATATAATTTGCATAAGATTTTAGGGATTAGTTTACAAAGGGAATGGTATTATCTTATAGCTAAGGGTAAGGCTATGAAATGTGGATGAGAGTTTGACTAAGCTCTAGGTTAATAATTGTAATTGACTACAATAGAAAGTAGATTATTTCTATAAATTGCAGATTTAAAGCAGTAGTAGACATTCAGAGTAGCACAAGTTACATCTAGAAATTTAATTGAATGTACAATTCCCCCCTCCTTTCTATGAATATAAAAGTGGAGTCCAAGTCGAATATGGAAGTAGAGTTCAAGTGTCGCTAACTAGGATAGGTGGAATTAAAGAACTAATTTAATTAGTTATTAATTTTGAGGAGATAATTAACCATTTAAATAAATAAATGTTTAATTATATTAGCTAAGGGGTGTAGGAATCAATTTAATTAATTCCAAGAGGATGATAGAATTAAATTAATTAATTCTAAAGGGTAGGAATATGACTTAAGTAATAAAATTAATTTAATTAATTATAAAACGAGGTATTGTACTGGTGATAGAAATAGTTTAATTAATTCTAATTGGATGAAAGCATTCTAGAAATATTCATATATTGTTATCTACAAAACCCTAGCTTCCTAAAAAGTACCTCAACCACACATTGGATGAAAAATAAGGTTATGTGCTTGAGTTTAACTAACCTTTGGGGTCACCTTCTATGATTCATATTTAGCACTACACTACATTTCAATATCCATGTAGTTAGGAATTTATAATGATGACATTATTAATTATGTGTGGATTATAATAATGTGATATTTACTGACGATAATAGTTAATGTTAATATCAATTAGACAACTCATATAACAATGTTTGTTGTGTAAGTTATAATAACTCACATATATTATTGTCGAGTTGTTATAAGGAGATTCAATCTCCTTGAGCATAGGAGAAGGCTCTCCTATATAATTATATGTTGTGTGTTGAATAATATAGTGAAGATTATTCTTTTCTTGTGTTTTATCTACAACTGCATACCAAATTTCATTTAGTATCAGAGTGATGGAACACAATTCTGGTTACTAGTCTTGTTATCAATGACAGAATAATATTGTTTACAGGGACAACTATAAGTATCCATTGTCCTGCAGATGGTATTATTTCAATGGAAAATAAAGTAATTGACAGGCCATGATTTAATCACCTCTACAACGTATGGATCGAGATCTGATTTTGTATTCTTTGGTAGTGATACTATTATTCTATCAGTATCCTATGCCCATCTACAATTTTGGTATCACCACGTGTATCTAACCGTCTTCCATACTCGATTCACTCTATATATTGTTTATTTTCCATTTGTCGTTGTTGTTCTGTTTGTGATCCATGCATCTCGTTGTATATTCCTAAAAACCAGTCTTATTCCTTTATTGTACCCTTGTGTGTCTTCAAATCCAAGTATTTTCTTCTATTTGAGCACG
Source organism: Taxus chinensis (assembly GCA_019776745.2). NCBI lineage: Eukaryota > Viridiplantae > Streptophyta > Pinopsida > Cupressales > Taxaceae > Taxus > Taxus chinensis. The sequence continues at coordinate 223,686,620 of CM034155.1, read as the reverse complement.
TTATGATCATGTAGAACTAGTAAATGGTGAATGAGAAATTGTAATTGGTGTTCACTTCTATACAATCATTAATTTAATTTCTTTTTATTGCTATGATTCAATTCATGCAATCAGAATCCAAATCGACTGGATTACAGTGCTGCATATAGAATTGGTGTGGAATCCGCCACTATCCTCGCATGTACCTGTCAAATCCATGTGATTTTCAATTGGAAACCTTGATTCCCTCAAGAATCGAGACTAGTGGTTGTTAAAGAAGGAAAAAACTTTTATTGGCGTCCAAGATTAGCAATATTGAAAGGCATTTTCTATAACACATTAACTTGGTGTATCTGTACATATATTGGAGGTGTCTAGATCTCATTCATTTGCACACTGATTTCATATTTTTTATGTTTATCCTCATTGGAGAACTGATCAACTATTGTATATGAAATTAAGCCAAATCTCTCTACTAAATCCTCAATCATCAACATTTGTTGTAGTATTGGTTGTTTTCAACCGCATTATATGAGATTTGAAGATATTTCGACTATGGAAAACTCCTCTTAAAGTGGTATTTGTGTAAGTATCCCCACATGTATATCCATCTATCTCTACAAACGAGTTTCCTTGGTCATGTCTACGATATCTAAAATATTCATGCACTGTAGTACGACTTTCTATTCATACAATATTTGTACAAGGATTTGTCAAATTTGTGACATGAAATAATGCTGGTGGGCACAAATAATATTTTGTTGTATGTAGTTTCTAGGTAAAATATGTTCTTAGTTTGTTTTATCATGGTTTACTAATAAGTCGATTGGAAGTTGTGTCAATAACTTAATAATTTATTGAATTTTTTTTTTATATATCTCTTAGTTTTCAAGCTTAATATAAGAGTCGTGTAATCATTAAAATTATAGTATAGTAAAAAAAAAACTATTAGATAGTATTATTAAAGACATCAAAGTGTTGTCATTATTTTGTGTGTTAATATTTAAGTTATCATCATGAGTCAAGATATTGTAAACAAAACAATTCCTTACGAACGTATTATCGCTGGAACGCGACGTCCAATATGTAAAATTGAGCTTCATGTTCACATTCCATTGAGCCAACAACATCACATCAGAGGATGGAGGCATCAGAGGTTGGAGTTCAATCAATGACCTCTTGTCAGTAGCTAATGATGGGGCCACACAGACGATTTGGTGGCATTTTTTCAGTTGTGTGTGTTTCAGTATGCTTCTATTTTCAATGTTCATGTTGTGTTATTGATTTGTTGATAAACCCCTTTTTGGAATTTGGGGAAGATTCATGTTTTAGAAATCTCAATTTTGGGAGTAAGATAAGATTTTAATATGAGGTAAAATCGAGGATGGTTATCCAGCTAGTTCCAAGCTTGTGGATCTTGTAGATCCAAAATTCAAATGCCCGAGGAGGAAGGGAAAGTCCCACAGGAACCCAAGGAGGTAGGGAATATTCTTGCATAATTTGGCTCGTCATTATGCCTTCACAAGGGTAAAAACACAATCTATGGAGTTTGTTCCTAGTCTAAGAAGTGATTTCAAGAGGTGGTTCAAATTCTTCGAAATATGGTTTTTCCTCGTGTTCACATTAAGGGGGTGAATATTGGGAATTAATAATGTTCACACTAAGGGGGTGAATGTTAGAAATTTATAGTGGTGATATTATTAATTATGTGTGGATTGTAATAATGTGATATTTACTTATGTTAAAAGTAAATGTTAATATGAGTTAGACAACTCATATAACAATGTTTGTTATGTGGGTTATAACAACTCACGTAGATTATTGTAGAGTTGTTATTCATGGAAAATTTTAGTGGTGAATATTCGTAATTTGGCAAATAGTAGGAATTTAAGATTATGAATGTATATTTTTATGACCATGGCAATGACCAAATTTCGCCCAAAAATTCCACATACAATAAATTTTCACATGCAAATAGCCAACGGATCTCCAATCCCAACGTATATTTTTCTATTAAATTGTCGCGTGATTGACAAGAAAAGATTTTAAAACATTCTTAGATCGCCAATAAATATATGGAACCTTCTTGGTACTTTGGCCTCATTCTCCAAGCACATGTCACATTCTGGAAAATCTCAAAGAGATGAGCTTAGGTGAACTCCAAGCCACAGAATAAGATGCATTCAATAGAGTTTCAGGTTCGCCAGCCCCTCTTGCAGTCAACCGGACCGACCCCAAAACCAATAAAAGGTTGACATGTGGGAAGTCCAAGGAAATAAACATGTAGGAAAAACACTCCTCACTACCAACCAGAAGTTTTCAGTCACAATGTGTCAACTTTCTGCTCATCCCGACCTGCAAAACATCAAATGGTCAAAACTTCCTCCAGAGAGCTCCAAATTGTGCATAGTTGGTCTCGTTGGAAATATATCCTTGTGAGCTTCATTTTAAAATTATCATAATCATATTTTGGTGAGGTTATCTAGGTGAAAAAGGATAAAATTAGTCGAGGCTCCATTCACCACTCCATCCACAATTTCCTTCAAAAAATGTATTCTATTTTGCCAATGCCATGAGCATTGATTTTAGATAATTCGCCAACCCAATGAATTTGGTTCCTGTCATATTCACCACGATTTCTATAAGTTTTTTTTCATGAGGTTCCTCAAAATTTTCCCTGTAGAGATTCACTCTCCTTGAATATAATAAAATTCTCTCCTATATAATTGTATGTTGTGTGTTGAATATTATAGTGAAGATTATTCTTTTCCTATGTTTTATCTACAACTTTATACCAAATTTCATGGCGCATGTGTGCATGCAACTAGTTCCCTTGGTGTATTTTTTATTTCATTCCTCGACAACGATAACAAGGTAACTAATTGTATTAAATGAAACCCTTGTATCCATGTATAAAACACTTGAAATTATATATTTACCCCTTGTGATGTGCTCTTGAGATGGACTGTAAAATTCCTTATTTTTTACTAGTTACTTGCATGGATAGTAGATAGGTGATTTCTAGATTATGAATGCTTATAATAAACATGTATATATTAAAATCCTTTACTTTAGGATTAAAATATAGTAGTGCATAATTCCAATGAAAAATATAGGATATAAAATAAAAAATTAATGAATAGTCCTAATAGGTAAGAGAGATTAAAAATAAAGTGGGGATGGCACCATTTCACTTGGGACCAAACCATGGGATAGTCTAAACAAAGTTGTATAGTTGCGTACCAAAGTAAAAATTAAAATTAAACATGTAGAGATCTATGTGACATGATATAAGAAAATATGAGATATATAAAGAAGTAAATAGATGGTAGTTGATCAAGCAATACAAAAGAAAAATAATAATGACTTGCACTGTTAAGCTCTAGTTTAATTTTAAAGACCCATATTCATATAATATATTAAAATCATGATGTAACAATGGTTTTGTGCTAAAATATGTGTCTACGTTTTCCCCTTTAATCTATTGAACACGTTTTTCTATTATAAAGTAAAAAAAAGATTGTATATGGTAGTGTCGAAGTAAAAAAAACTTTAGGCATGCTAAGAGAGTAAGAACAACATGGTGAACAATGCAAGCCATCGATTGAAACATGTAGAGATAAGGATTTTTTTTTAGGTTTTACCTATGTGTCATTAGTGTGAACATGTTCTCGAATATATAGATATTGTATTAGTTTTTATAGAAAATTGGGGGTGTTGAGTCACCAATAGGTAATTCAAAGCCATGTGGGAATTGAGTGTCCCTGTACCAAACAAGGGTGTCATATAAAATTCTTCTCACCCTTAAAAAATTCTTTCCAAAAAAAGTGAGAGGTAAGTTTCCATACGGATTTTTTAATTTCCCTAATATATTCCACTCATGAAACTTAACCATTGCAGATGAATCTAGGTTCTAAATTTGAAAACCCATGCAAAGTCAAAAGGGAGTGATGTCTCATGTGCCAACCTTCCATTTTATGGACATTAATAGTAAAAGTGGTATTTTAATTGTCAATTTCCCCATTTTTCCATTGAATCCTTAATAAATGTAGTGGTGCTTCCATTTGTAATCTAGTATTATGTGGATTCTTCTAGTTATATTTTACCATTATGTCTTATATTGATTTAAATAAGAGTGTGTGGCTTGAATAACAAGTCCATATGTTTACCCCTTTTGATGAAAGGGATGAAGCAAAGAAAAATTATTTTTACAAAAATAATTTGATAGTAGTAGTTGAAATGAGGATATATGTTAATTTGTAATGTAGTAAATTAGTGGTAGGAGAAATATAATAATTGTATTGTGCTCATAATATAAAGATTAGAATCGATATTGGGTAAAAGTTGAGGTATAGCCATAAATATTATAAATTGGTGTGGAGTCATGACATATTGTAGAAGTAAGATAAATGATGGTCCCAACACTACAAATGATGAGAAAATATGATAAGAAACGATTAATATATCACCTTGAAAATCTCAAGGCATTTACTAATTAATTAAAATTTGATTGAAAAATAAAGTAATAAGTGAAAAGATAATTTCATTATAAATTAATTTAAAAATTCAAAATTAATTTTATTTAAATCTTGATTAATAACAACCTAAGCTCTGCATGAGTGATTTAAAAAAAAATCTTAATAAGAGGATTGGACTAAATCAAAAATATCATAAACATGTAATATATCAACCTATAATCATAAGAAAGTGCAAGCAACATGAGGATAAGAGTAAATTAGTTGATATCTTACTGTTTGGGTTGGATATTGGTTGGATTGATGGTGGAAAAATATCAGTCTAGACTATATGTGCTTCACTTAGAAGATAGTAATCCAAAATTTATTTAAGACAAAACCTCCCAAAAGAGGACAGGATCACCTGGGCACTAGTGTCTGAACTGGGTGCTAGTGTCTTGAAAAGGTGTACATATCTAGTTCTTTCAGTTTATAATAGTGTCTTATTCACTTATCTATGTTTCATATCCAATTTAATGTAGGGTTTTCCAATTTTACTTGTACTTTTAAAACAAACCCTAACTATTTGTAAAAGATTCAAGCGCACATTAAGTGAAATAAAATATGCATATGCTTGAGTTAGACTGACCTCGGGGTCACCCCAATGTGATTAACATCAAGAAATGCATGACATTTTAGACTCAATATAGTTTTGTTTTATTTGTGATATAAATTTCTTACTTGAAGCTAGGTTTCCCTTGTGCAAGTTGCACTAAGATAGCGAGCTACAAATTCTTTTCCTTAAAGATAATGTCTATCATGGAATTAAAAAAATTCCCTTCTTATGCAGTGCATGATGCATCCCACATAAAATACTTAAGTTGTTCTTTTTTCCCAAGTAAGTGATAGACAATAGTAACCTATTTCTCCCTTAGAATAGTTAGTAGGTTGTGTGTGTGTGTGTGTGTGTGTGTGTGTGTGTGTGTGTGTGTGTGTGTGTGTGTGTGTGATTCATTTTATCAAATTTTGACATTAACAACACTAAAATCTGACCTAAGTGATCAATATAAACTTAGAAAAGATAAACATTTGATGGGTAAAATTTTTAATATAAAAACCAAGTGAAGGGATAGGAATACCCACATAGGGATAATAGTTTCAGTTATTATACCTTATTGGGAACATGTGTCCAGAAGTTATAAAAAAAAAATGAAACGATCAACTGAGTATCACATTGTGTGATGTCCAAAATTAAAGGTATGTCTTGAGAAAAGAAAAGGATAAAAGTATGGAAAGATTAAAAATTGTCAAAGTAAAGCACAAAATGTGTTACTAATTTCTAGTTTTCTTGCTTAGGAAACATGCATATAATGACATAATAGAGGCATGATGTAATAGTAATAAGTGCATAATTTTTTCTACATTTTCCCCCACTTTGTTTTGGTGAATGAATACTCGGTAACATAAAGTAGATATGAAGAGTGTACCTTGTGGAGAGATGAGGATGATTGTAACAAATAACGTGCTGAATGAAAATCAAGAGGATAATATCCCTAGGGTGACCTGTGTGTGTAGTGAAAAGGATACTTGCACTCGTGACCAAATTTTTATTTTTCTTGAGCATTTGTGCTTGAGATTTCTCTTTGTTCCATTTGTGTTGCCTTTTTTCAGGATAAGGATAGGACTGCAAAATAATAAAAGTGTATTCAACGCTCATAGTTTATGAAATTAAACTTTAAATTAGAAAAATTAGAATAGAAATGTGTAAAATAAACAATTGAATCAAGGATAGGATGTTACTTTGTATTTTTTTCCTTGGAGAAATTTACCTTTGAGTTGGTTGGAAGGGTCGGTAGTGATCAATTCCAAAACTGATGTGAATACTTTGAGGATTTAGGTGTCTTGGTGCAATAGGAATAGTCTTAGTAAAGTAGTCAACTTTTCCTTTTATCCATGACACTTCCACATCAATAAGTTCCATTACAGATGGTCACCAAACCAATAGTAATTGGCCACAGATGGAACTTCATTCCAAGCATATCTTTGTCCATGTATATGCCTTAGGTATCACTCCTTATTAGATATCGGTTGGAAAAATGAGAACCAAGAAAGAAGAGTAATTAATTCCCTTTCCCAAAGTATCAAACATGTCATTGAATATTTTTCTTTGTATTGGATAGTAAAACTAGAGCTGAATTTTTTGTTGTTGGATTCTATGTGAACATGTTACTGAGAAATTGTGTCATCTGGAAAATACATAATTTTTCCCCTGGGAAAAATCTACAAAGTGGGACACTATTGGAGAATGCCACAGATCAATTGAATTGAATAGTGCACCAGTGAGAAATGTGAGATTTGAATTGTAGAAAGGAAAGACTAATCACACACATACAAATCTACAAGTTATGAATAACAATGAGATAAAATGCAAAAGGAAATAATGGCTCTAAATCAACTCAATGATCATTAAGCCTCAATGACTAACATCTAAATATCTCAAGTGGGAGCATGTAAAAAGAGTATTTTTGTGTAACTCCTCCATGGGAATATTCCCATAATAGGAAGGGGAGTTACATTCCCAAAATAATAATGTAACTCATATGACAGACTATGACACTCTATGGCATGTAAAACATGTCATAGTAACTCCTATGACACACTATGCCACATAATAAAGATGAGTCAACATGAGTGTAGGATAATCCTAATAAACTAATAAAAGGAAAATAAATATCCTACACTAACAGACACTAGTTCTCACCATTACTATTTGATCTAGGCACTTATGTCATTATATTACTTATGTCCCAAATCTAATTTTGAACCATTTTCTGAGTCCCTATACTATTCAATTCTACTCTATAACATTTTTTCTTTGATTTTAAACTACTGAGAGAGTGAAATAATTACCCTATGGTTTCTTCCATCATTTGGGGTACATGATATGGATCAATGTGAGTGTTGAAGTTGATGTTCACATTTGAAGAATGATTCCTGCATGAGGAATAGGGAATGTGCATGTTAACAACCATGGAACATGTAAAACAAGGGAAAGAAAACTAGCAAGAAGTTTTAACGATAAACAAGCATGGCATAATGTAACATAAATAATTCAAACACACAATAACACATCAATATGACAACATAATAGCTAGTGGAAAACATGGGACACCACTTAGGATTTCACAACACAATCAGGGTCCTCAAGGCTATACAAGAAAGAAAACAATTAAACATAGGGCATAAACCTAAAATAATGGAAAACAAGTCTCAATCGTAGAAGAAAAGACACAAGAAAATAAGATAACCATGGTTGGAAATAATCTTTCAAGACAAACTCTAAAAATGAAGCACCCATTAACATGTTAGAATAATGAATAGTATGTCACAATCTGTATATCTGAATGAAATAGGAATGAAAGTAGTATATATTGCAATGATATTACTTGAATATGGAAAGTTAGAGAAGATAAATGCCCCAAGATGCCTCAGTGGGACTGGTAGAGAACAATGTCAAACATCATGCATCATGTGATAACATGTATATAACATATATTTATCGTAATGTACCATGTGAATTCACATGTGTATATGTAAAATGGATAGAACGTACTATGAATTAAGCTAACATGATAGGAAAAATTCAAGATGGAATAGTATAAGTAGGAAAATATATATCCAACCAGGATCTAAGCTAATGTTTTTGTATTTTTTTTTATAAATACCCCAATGTTTTTATATGTAGGTAAGTGTGCCCTCAATAGTCATGTTTTAACCTAGAATAAGAGTGTTTCATTGGGTAGAAAACGGTAATTAGATTCCCCAAACTGTGAATTTCAGAGTGATCCATCTAATGAGGATAGAGGGTTAAGGACCACTATCTACTAATGTGAAAGAGGAATACATGTGAACATGATCCAAGGAACTAGTATCCTCTAAAAGTGCATGTGTCATGATGTGCTGAGTAGGACTTTATTGTGCATGTGGAGAATGAGACTGTAAAGTGGGATGAGATGTACCATGTGTAGCATGTACCTTTTATGGGGACATAGCCCTATGAGGTGGACTATGGGACCACTAAATATTTCATGGTCTAGAAGCAAAAATTATATGTGAAGGATATCTGGGTGCAAATGTGGAACTAGCACCAGGAGTGGTAGGAGATTAAGATACCATAGTAGTGTACGTAAAAGCTATGGAACCATCATTAATAGGTGTAGAAGTAGGTGCACTAGTGGTAGTAGAAACTAAATATATGGAAGTGATAGGTGATCAAGATAAAGGAGTCCATGGTGGAATTCCTAGAATAGTAACAATATGATGCTCATGTACAAATTTAAGGCATAAATGAAGTAGGCACAGAAAAAACTTAGCAAACTTAAGCCAAGGAATTCCTAATACCATGTCGCAATGTGTAATCTTGGATCTAACAAAGAAAGGCATAAAGATAGTAATAGGCCCAATAGTGATTGGGAGAGCCACATGCCCACAAGAAGTAGGCGATCTAAGTTTTATTCGGGATAATAGTAATCAAATACCTCATAAGAGATATAATGAACATGTATTATGTTTGAAATTGGAATGCACCATGACATTGTTAATAACATGAGTACTAACAAAAGCATCAATATGAAGTTTATGTGATGAAAAAGAAACATGAATATTTGCATCAACTAAAGTAATAATAGATAGGTGAATATGAGTAGTACCAACAAGAAATCCAAGAGCATGATCAAAAGATGGAGGTGGAACTATATGATAAGTATGATTAGAAGAAGAATAAGGAACCACTTTGTCATGTTTGGGTAACGGATCTTTAAAAATCTTAAGTTTTCCATTATCATTTGTAGATTTAGAAATAACGGGTTTAGGAATTTCTAGCTCATTAGTATTGATCAAGTCCTAAATCAAATTTCTAAGCTTAAAAAATCCATCAGTGGAATGTCCATTATTTATATGATAATCACAGTTTTTGTTTTCATCAAAATTATTACCACAAGGATGATTAGGATATAGCTCAAGAGGGGATTGAAGATAAATCAAATTTATTTAAATGAGCCTAAGCAATAAGATTTGGGGTGGATATGCCAATCTAAAGATGCATCATGTAGGTTATTTTTGGATTTTTTTTGGTTGAGATGCAACATTAATAGCAGGCTTAGGTTTATTATGTTTTCTCTTAAAGGAAGATTTACTTTGGAATTTTTTACTAGATTTATAGGAAGTATTATCACCATATTTAAGCTTTCCCATAGAAAGTAACTTATGGTCATGTGCTTTAAGAGTATGGCATAAATGGTCAAAAGAATGAAAAGAATAAAAGAGCACACATTCTTGTAAAGGAGGAAAGATACTTTGGATAAATAGATCTTGTAATTAAAATTCAGTCAAGACATTATTCATGTTAGTAATATTATTCTTATAATGCAAAACATAGTTACTAATATTCTCATTATACCCTTGCTTAATTTCAACCATTTTTGCATATGATATTTTGGTTCCAATGTTCATAGAAAAATGTGCCAATAATAGATTTTCTAAAGGTGTGAAATATATAATAGAGTGTATAGGTAAATCATATAACCATCATTAAGCATACTCCTACAAGATCTTAGGAAACAACTTAGTCAATAATGTATCATCACAAGAATAATCTAAGCATGAAACATGAAATGATATAGGATGCTCTTGTGGATCTCCATGACTTTAAAAAAGAGAAAAATTGGGTGAAACAAAATTATATGGAAATGAGTAAGAGGAAACCTTAGGTACAAGAGGACTATGTAGGAGAAGTGAAGATTCAAGAGAGGGACATGAAGAAGAAAAGGTGTGTTGTAATTGAGGAGAGCCTATAAAGCATTGTACATGGAATCTAAGGCATGTGTTATTGAAGAAGAACTAGGTTCGATATGAGAAATGATAGGGGAATAAAAGTGAGTATTAGGTGTGGGAATTGGAATATTGACAAAGTATTCCCCCACATTTTTGGGGGAGAAGAAAGTGAGATAAAGGGGGTGGAAACAACATTGATACCTGAGGTATATATGATACTAATTTGGGTAACATTCCCATGATCATGTTTGGTATCTAATAAAGCATATAAAACATGTGGCACAGGATTGGGATTTTCACATAATGTGGGACAAAAATTAGTGATAGCATTGATTTGTTCTTGATTAACATTAGTGTCTTTATCATTAGAATTCTCACTATTAGAAGTTTCTATTTCATTAAGGATTACATGATTAGAATTAAGGAGAGGATCAATGTGTGTAGATTTGGGCCTTTGGCCATAATTTTATAATAATTTCAAGTAGGTGGGGGTATCTTAGTATGTTTTGGAGGACTAAATCAAACACTACAAGTAATGGGCATAAAGAGAAAACATGCAAATCCTATAACTATTAGGGTTTAGAAAGAATGGATCCAATAAAGAACATGAAAGATTCGGGTTAACCAAATGATTTAATTTAATTTAAATATTGATCAAAGGACTAGACAAATTAAAAAATAGCATAAACATGCAATATATAATGATAAACAAAAGAAACCAAAGAGAGGATAAGCGTGACTTAGTTTATATCAGAATGTCTGGGCTAGGTCTGGGCTAAAATTATAGTGGAATAAGATTAGTCTAGATTATGTGTGCTTCACCTAGAACATAGTGATCCAAAAGTTATTTCTTATAGAACCACCTAGAAGAGGACATGATCACTTAAGTGCTAGTGTTCGAGCTAGACGCTAGTCTCTTGGAAAGGTGTGCAGATCTAGTTATTTCATTGTTTAATAGTGTGACTTTCACTTCACTTTGAGTCTCATCCACTTAAAAGTATGGTTTTCTTATTGCACTTGTACCTATAAAATAAACCCTAGTTATTTTCACAAGAATCAAGCACAAATTAGGTGGAATAAAAGATGCATGTGCTTGAGTCAAACTGACCTTGATAGTCACCCTAATGTAATTTTCACCGAGTGATGCACTACATTTTAGAATTAATGTAGTTTTAGTGTGTGTGTGTGTGTGTGTGTGTGTGTGTGTGTGTGTGTGTGTGTGAGTGATATAAATTGTGTCTCTTGAAGCTAATTTTCCCTTATGTAATTTATACCAAAATAGAGGGCTATAACTAATTTTCCCCCAAGATAATGTGTTTCATGTAATTCAAAATTTTCCCTTCCTATGTAGTGAATGTAGTCCCTAAGTTGTTCCTTTTTCCTAAGTAGTAGATAGAAAATAGTAACTCATTTTCCCCTTAGAATAATTAGTACGTTGTATATGTATGTATGTATTTATGTATGTATGTATGATTCCTTTGCTTGAATTAGGACATTAACAACACTAGAAGATGACCCAAAGTAATCAATACAAACTTAGAAAAGATAAAGAATTGATGGGTCATTTTTAAAAATATAATAACCAAGTAAAGGGATAAGAGTGCCCACATGGGGATAGTAGTGTTAGCCACTATTGTACCTTACTGGATGCCTATTTCCATAAAGTTCCAAAGAGAAATCATGAAATGATCAATTAAGTAACACATTGTGTGATATCCAAAAGTAAAGGGATAATTCCATAAAAGTAAAGCATAGAAGTATGGAAGGATAAAACAATGTCAAAGTAAAGAAAAACAAGTGTTACTCATTTTTATTTTTCTTTCATAGGAATCACACATATAACAACATACTAGAGGTGTGATGTAATAAAAATAAGTACATAAGTTGGTGTTTACAGTGAGACACCATGCCATGTGCTAGAGAATTCTTGGGGGTGTAATTTGACTAAGTGGTGAAGTCTATTAGATATGGTTTTTTAGTGTTCATATGTTTATGTATTTATATGGTGAGTTTTAATAACAAATCATATTTTTGTTATGTTTTTAATTAGTTATCTTTTGTACTTATCAGCCTACGTGAGAGAGAATATTGGGAAAGGTACATTCTATAGTTAAAATATAACTTCTCATGATATTATTATGAGTGGATGAGTTGACAAGTTTTGAATCTCACTTTGTAGTAGATCATAACACGACTTATGTAACTTCTCACTTTATAAATATTGAATAAAACATATCAATTTTATTCCATATATAATATGAGTATGTGTGTATTCTGTTTTTGGAATACTTACTAAAAAAATCAATTGGTATCAAAGTGGGTATTTATTTTTAAGAGAATTGTATGGAGTTTTGTTCAATATGTGGGGTATATCTAGTCTTTTTCATGGTCACCCTTCTGATGAGAGATTGTTAATTTGATATTTATGGTAGCCATTAGTTGTGAGAGATTCTTCTATGAGTTATTTTGTAGTTATATTTACATATTATTATATATACATCACTCATATGGTCAATATTAATCTTGTATCTCATGAAAAGTATTATGTATACATCACTCTTATGGTCAATATGAATCTATTAGAATTTGAGGATTCTAATAAATACGGATTTAATCAACTTACATATTATATAATGTTACAATAATTATTTCAATAAATATTACATCATAATATAAGTAAATAAAGAAATACTTATAGAAAATAAATAGCACATGTGACACATTATTTATAGTGGAAAACCTCAATAGGGTAAAAACTACTTTGAAAATAAAATTTCACTTCAAAGAATTTATTTTACATCTAGTAAGATCACCTCCTCCTTTAAAACCCTATTTACCAAGGGTAAAACTAAATCACTTGATTTACACACATTTGATATATTTCCCAAATATATATAATGATGACCTAAAGTCCTTTTTATATAAGGTGATCGGGTATGTCTCCTGACCCACCTTTTCAACCTTAAATGGTTGACACATACACCTAAGTTTATAATATTTAATATTTTAAATATAATCATTTCATGATATTAAATATTTATCCTAAAGTATATACCTAGTTTAGCATGTTTAATAATAGAAATAGAAATATTTTATATTATTAAATATTAACCTATATATCAGTGATGGACCCATATACATTAAGGGTTGGCTAGACCACTTAATCATTATGTTCCAACACTCCCCCTTAATGTTAAGTGGGATAACATAGCATATGCCAATAGATTACATGCATGTGGTACACTACAATATTTACAATATTTAAACCATAAAAGTTTTAGGCTAGCATATCGGTTTGAAAGAATTATAACACCTTCATCATACTCAATTTACCTTTTGGTACCAAAGAATTTAGAATCCCAAAGATCATCCCATGATCAATGGTTAAATATGATTTGTGAGTTTTACATGTTCTCACATGTTCTCATAAAAGGTTATTGAACCCAAGCATATAGGAACCTTTTACAACCAAGGACCTCCTTCACAATATGCTTGTACTAGATGTTTACCAGTAAACTCAATAACACTAAAGAGTTTATTGAAGACTACCTTTAAGATCTTTCTACACTTCTTTCTGAAAAAGAAGTCGAGGAGGTATACATGCCTGAAGGTCTTTTTACACTTGCCCGAAGGTCTTTTTTACACTTGCCCGAAGGTATTTTTACAAAAACTAAGTTCCATTAGGAGGTGACATTGTCATGCACACTCCCCCTCAATGGAAACTCCGACAATCCAAGATTTTGACGAAAGTTACAAAACTTTGCAGCACTCAGGGACTTTGTGAAGATTTTATAAACCTTATCTTCAGTCAACATGAACTTGAGATTTATCTCATCACTTTATACCTTATCACGGGTGAAATGTATATGTATCTCAATGTTCTTCATCCTTTGATGTTGAACTATATTTTTAATCAAGAGTAATACAACTCTAACCACCACATAGAAGAGATACTTTCTTTAGCTTCCATGTGTATATGTACCAATAATCATTGTAGCCACATGACTTCTTTACTTCTTCCATTGTACTTCTCGGCCTCAATAGAAGAAATGGAGATTGTTGATTGTATTTGTTGTTCCAAGTAATGGTCCCTACACCAAAAAACTTGAACACATATCCAATATATTTTATAACACAATATTAGTATGGCTAGAATCACAAAATCCATATAAGATAACATTTTCATTCTTAGTATAATGTAACCCATAATTGATTGTTCTTTTCAAATATCTAATTTTTTTTTTTTGCAAGATTACAATGATCTCTAAAAAGGTTCTTGCATAAGCCTTGAATTAATTCTTACTGTATAGGAAATATTTGATCTAGTTATAGTTAGATAAATTAATCTATCAACTAACAGCGTATATAAAATAGGATCAACCTTTTTAATATGTAGATTTATGATCAATATTTATTCTAACTTCCATTGAAGTAGAAAACGGTTTATAATTAATCATAAGAAACTTTTTCAATACAATGGTTGCATATTGAGTTTTGAAAAATAACAATAGAATGAAATACAATCATATAAATAACATGATGTGAGAGACCTAACTCATTCATTTCAAAGTACTGCTTCAATTTCTCTTTAATCCTATGAATTAAATCATAATTGTTACTAGACATAAGCAAATCATCAACATATATACATGTATAATGATAATATGTGAGCTTTATTACTTAATGAATATATCATTGTGAGAAGAACAATTAACAAAACCTAACATTTTAAAGAAGGAAATAATTTTCACATACCAAGCTCTAAGAGTTTGTTTTAAACCATACAAGGATTTCTCAACTTACAAACATAGTTTTCTTCACTAGTTTCTTCAAATACTTTAGGTTGAAACATGTAAAGTTCTTCTTTTAAATCGCAATTCAAAAAATATCTCTTATCTATTTGGTGGATTTCCTACCCAAATTGAGCAGTGATTGTAAATAAGGACCTAACAATACTCATTTTAGCTATAGGAAATGTCTCAACATAATCAATACCATGTTTCTAAGTGAAACCTCTAGCAATAAGTCTAGCTTTATGTTTGTTAATACTACCATCAACATTATATTTTACTTTGTATATCCATCTAGACCCTATAATACTTTACGGCTAAGGTTCATTAATGCATGGTACATATGATGGATTTGGTCATTTTCCTAAGGTTAATAGGATTTGAACATAAAGTGAGCCCAATTTAATTTCTTATCTAGGAAGATAAGAGTTTCAGAAACATCTATAGCATCAAAACATCATCATGACCATTTACTAAATCAGAATCAAAACCATCATTTACAAGTATTTAGTGAAGTAACTTCAAGATAAAAAGACAACACATGTAAACCTTTTACTATATTATATCTAGACATTTCATATAAGCTTTGATAATTAACATGTCATAACCTTTCATGCCATAGTTTTGAATTATTCAAACTTTGAGATATAAAATAAGATGCAAAAGAGAAATCATTAAAAATATACAAACCATTTCTTTGAATTCCTTTAGCTCTTGTACTCTCATTACTATCATTGATATACCAAGTATCTTTTATGCATGGCTTCTAGTTGTGTCCATACCTCTTTCGGATGTTCGATATTACCAATGTGTAGAAGGTACTCATCGTTCACATTGCTTAGAATCATAGAAAGAGCCTTCTAAATTCATTACAAGAATGTATTCATGTTATCTATAGTTGCTTGATGACTGGTGGGAGCAACCTCATAACCAAAAAAAATCGTCTAGAATTTCCTCACCATAAATTTTGTTTTAACCCAAATGTTGTAGTTGGTTTCATTCAAGATCTAAGTTTTATCAAGACAGAAATAAGTGGATGTCATTATTTTCCTAAACTTGTAAAACATATCTCATATAATATACAATGTACCACATAGATACATATTTATCGATAATAAAAACAACACTTTTAATAGAATCATATCTAATTTTATAGATATAAAGAAACTATTTGATCATAACTAATTATGTCATTACAATGCATACTAATTACCTTCCCATGATCAAAATAATAACCTGCAATATAAAGAGCTTTACATTATACCCCAAATTTATATAAAAAATATTTCCGACCATATAGAAATGAAGAAGAGACCATTAAGAATGCATAACAACTTCAAAATTTTGGAAAAAAATAATGTAGACAAAGATCCGACCAACATAAATTTGACGTCTTAATGATCGTCATAATGGTAAATTTTTTGGTCTATCGTGACAGTCATTTGACCGTCAATTTTAACACAATCAAAGTTTCTTGGAACCTACGAGCTTAAATTTGACGTCTAAATGACCATCATATTGTCTTATGTTTGGTCTACCATGATGGTCATTTGACTGTCAAATTTAATGAAGTCAAAACTTGTTGTGTATTTCCAGAATGTGAAATTCCATAATTTTTTCTTCTTTATAATATTAGGGGGGTTATATTTTAATACATTATAATAACCTATTATAATTTATAATTTAAAAATATATACATTTAAAAAAAAAGAGGTATATAGTTTATAGAATGCAAATAAAAAAACAACCTATAGTTCATAAAAATTATAAACTATAGTATATTTTTTATATTTATAAACTAGCCACCAATAAACTAGCCCCCTTTTAATTTTCTACTCCCACTCTTATATAAAAGAAAACCTTTAAATATGTTTATTTATACAGTTTTTATAAACTATAAGATATAAATGAATGGGGCCGCCCCCGTACATGGATAATATAAATGGCTAGGGACACATGTTAGGTTTTATTTAATAAGTATTAAGATTTAAAAAGTAATCCCTTCATGGCCAAACAATAAATACAGGCCCCCTTACTAAAAAAGTAATTGCTTAGTTTTTTTTAAAAACATATATAAACCAAATCTAATAAAATTTATATTTTAAGCGATTTAAACTAACCATATATATAAAATATGATTCAAACTTAGGTTTGTTTCTTTTTTTTTTAAACTATATATGACTAGATTTATAAGTTAAGTTTAAATATGATTTAAACTTAGGATTAGAATATGGTATGTTGACTCTTCCCATGTAATTTTATTATCGTTTAAGGCTTTTAATATTTTTTTTTTTCAAAACTATATAAAGTTTAATATGACGTTTAAATACCATTTCGGGTTGGTTAAAAAAAACTTGTACAAATTAAATAAATAAAATACAAAAAATTTGATCTTAATTTATTTAATTTACCTTGCTCTATTACCATGTTAGAATTTGAGGATTTAATCAACTTATATATTATATAATGTTACAATAAATATTTATATAAACATTACATTATAATATAAGTAAATAAAGAAATATTTATAGGAAATAAATAACACATGTGACACATTATTTATAGTGGAAAACCCCAATAGGGTAAAAACCACTTTGAAAATAACCTTTTACTTCAAATAACTTATTTTACATCTAGTAAGATCACCTCCTCCTTTAAAACCCTATTTACCAAGGGTAAAACCAAATCACATTTGATATATTTCCTGAATATATCAAATGAAGACCTAAAGTACTTTTTATATAAGGTGATCAAGTATCTCTCTCGACCCACATTTTCAACCTTCAATGGTTGACACATACACCTAGGTTTATAATATTTAATATTAGAAATATAATCATTTCATGAAATTAAATATTTAACCAAAAGTATATACCTAGGTTAGCATATTTAATAATAGAAATATAAATATTTCATATCATTAAATATTAAGCTATATATTAGTGATGGACCCATATACATTAAGGGTTGACCAGACCACTTAATCATTATGTTCCAACATAATCTTGTATCTCATATTGTAAAGAAATGATAAGTGGTGCAATGTATATACATTGATAAGGATCATTAGAAACTTTGTGAATTATTTGATCATAATCAAAGTACATTTATTTTAGTCGTGATCAATTTACATATAGTAAAATCCATCCATATAAACAATATGCTTCCTAGCACTTCCATATTGACATCAATTTTGTGTTTTAACTGCATTATTGTTTGAATTTGTGTTATCACCAAACTTTGGGTACCTAGGATGTTTTGACTAGTAAAATAGATGAAATGGTTTAACTTTCTTTATATTTTTCTCATATATTTGGACATAACTTGTAGCTAGAAAAGAATAAGGATGTGAGAATTGAGAGGTGTAATCAAAACATGTATATTTCCATACATTTATTGATTTCTTCTAGCAAGTGTACCATTTAATCTACATGTAAGGTGTGGTCAATATTTCAACGAATGTGGCATATCGAATTATTCCCTTTGTAATTTTTCCTCATGGATTGGATCAATATGCACAAATTTCAAGTGTTATATGAGTCTGTACATTAATTTACATCATATTACTTAGCTCATGGAGCCCAAAGAAAATATTTTCTTGATTATTTACATAATCAGGGAAATCTTTTATATATAAATTTTCAAATACCTATCTATAGATTCATGATCGATTCTACTGTATTTTTCGTTCAAACTCTATAGAGTATTACCACTAAAATCACCTAGCTTATACACCTTATCTATTATAGATCTACATGTATTTATCAATGGTCAAAATCTCAACGTTCACCGCAAAGCACATGACCATTTCACTTTAAAAGTTTGTCATTTATTTATAAAACACCAATTTGGTAAATATAAATAAGTGGAATATGTGTTTAAATTATTACATAGCCCACATGGTTAGTATATTTTTGTTAAAACTTCGGAAGGTAGTGGTCAAGGGGTTAAACCCCTCGTATAAAAACATTTCTTAGGTGGGAGCTTTTCTACAAGAAAAGTGGTTTAATTTTTTCAGAAGGAGTTTTCAAATAAAATAGAGTTTGATTAAGTTGGCGTAATTATAATTTGTGTTCATTTGCAAGTATTATCAATAAATTCTATATATCATCAATGTTTTTCCATATATAACTAAGGGTCATTATTTTATGTCATCGAAATATTTAAAAAATTACGTTAATACACAAATGTAATTTCAATGGAATCTAATGTCTTGGGTCATTTAAATTTATGGAGGAATACTGAGTTTTCAACCTTAAGTTTTATTCATCTAAGCTTGTATCATCATAATGGAGTATGAAGGTAATAAAGGAAGGAAGACAATTAACATCCTCTCTTCAACCACTAATGACTAGGTTATATATCCGATATCATGACATGTTTACTTTTTCAATTTTTTATGCATGGTGTGGTGTGTATAATAAATCCTTATTGTAAATAGATAAATGAGATAATAGATTACTATAATGATCTATTATTTTTTGTACTCTAATGGTTTGTAGAAGTTTGGTCAGTCGGTGAATATTTTGATGGAAGTGAAGGTAAGAACTATTGAATTTTCATATGTAGGTGATCATGTGTAACAGTTATATAGAATTATAGAGATGCATACCCAAAGTTTTCATCCTTTGGAAACATGTTTCTATTTCTAGTTCTGATGGTATGATTGCTTCCCATGTTCACATTAAAGGGGGAATGTAAGAAATATTTTATAAGTGTTCACATGTTTATCTATTTGTGTAATGAGTTGTAATAACAACTCATATTGTTGTTACATGTAATATTTAGTTGGTGTAATAATGAGGTGTGAGATAAATTCTTTGATAAATTACATTATAATTAGAATGTAATTTCTCATGATATTATTATGAGTGGTTGATTTTTTAAGTGTTGGCTCCTACTTTGTAGGATATCATAACACTATATATGTAACTTATCGCTTTGTAAATATTGAATGAAACATATCAATTTTATTCCACATATAATATGAGTATTTTTAATATGGACGATAAAAAATAAAATTAAGAGGTCATCCAACATAGAAATCTAAATATATGGTGAATATTGAAAAATTGTGATTTTGGATGAAAATATTAGAAAATTTGAATTTTTGTAGAATCATAAAATTTGTTGTTTTTGAGTAGAATATGACCAACTTATAGTGGACACCAATTTCATCTTAAGGGATAAAACTATGACTATTAGGAAAATTTTATCTTTTCACTTTCCGAATGGGACGACTTGGTATATAATTTGTATTAGAATTTTTTCATTAATTAGATAGTTAGAAATAATGCTTTTATAGATTTTGGATAGTAATTGATTTCATGAAGTTTGATGTTTTTCTTGTTTACATGTGTTTGTGATAACAATGAGATGTGTGTGGTTGATAGTTTTGTAGTGGTCACCACATAGAGAACTTTATAAAATTAGGAATGGAGAATGAGCCATGAGTTATCCTAGATAGGGTAGGGATTCTTCATGTGGTAAGATTGAGTGAGATAACCTTGAATAAGAATTTCATTACAATACTTTGCAAGTGTTAGAATGTATTTGCTTTTACTTTCTAGCTCTTGAAATAAGAGATGACATTGATGTATAAGTATGTATACAGGATCCTAAGATTCCATGTATAGGGAACGAGATTACAAGTGTTCCTAGTCAATGTACCATTTCATATGAGATGATCTTAGAGATATTGGTTGGGTTAGAGTGGAGTGGAAAAGTATACAATATGAATTAGTTCCATTATGATTGTAGAGAATTTGTTGTAAATGGAAATGTATTACTACATTTTTGTCATCATTTATAAAAGTTGATGGAGATGTTGTATCTATTTTGTATAAACTATGGGAGGTATTTTGATCCACAGAAGATGAAGTAGTTAGATATGCTTAGAGTTGATGAATGATTTCCCATTTATATAGAGATTTCTATAGGTATGTGTTAAAGATCCATGTTGGTGGAGTAAAATTGATGACATTACTACATGTGTGGATTAATGAGAATATAGTAATAGTGTGCCCGATTGGAGGACCATAAGACAATTGGGCACATCTAGAGATATTTATAGCATTATGGGTATTACCGAGGATATGACAACTCTAAACCATGGTGTATTGGGAAATGTTAGATAGATTAACTAAAGGGGGTTATTTGGAGAATATATGGGGAATTCTTGGAGTGGGAAGAGGATGTCATGGAGTTATAAAAGGTGAGGAAAATTATATGGTTTGAGGATCAATTATTCAATTAGGGGGATCATTTTTAGTATGAGGGAGTAACATGGTAGTTTGAGGTCATGTAGGACATACACCTATATCCACACCCATGGAGGAGATCCCTCCATGTACAACTATTAAGGATAGAAATAAATTAATGCCAACATTTCTAGTTATTTTACCACCACATATAGATGAGGTTAACCCATCGATAGTCATGGGATCATAGATGATGAGGGGTGTATAGAAGTGTGCATCCAGTGGTAAATAAAGGCACAATGGGTACTACTATTTTTAGTTTTAGTGGGAGGTCTTGAAGGAGGAGAACTAATAGGTGGGGCTCCACCCACATGGGGAGGTAGAGTAGTCATGTTCCCACCTATAGGAGGATACAAGGACCTGGGAGAAGCTTCCCACACAGATGATGCCATGCCATTGATAGGAGCATAGAATAAGTAAATTATAATTTATATTTGTTGATTCTATTAATGGATAATTATAGTTGAAACTTTTAAGTTTTTATAGTTTTTTTCATGTAAAATGTTATCATAAAATAAAAATAAAAATTACATGACAACTTAAGCCACCCTTGAAAATCCCTAAACCAGGTAATTTAAACTTATCCTCTGGCCAATTACTGACTATGTAAACCCCATAATGGTCTAGAGTGATTTGATAATTAGATTTTTAAAGTGTGTTCCATGTGCATGTAATCTGGTGGGAAGAACTTCATTGACTAATTTTGATCCACTTTGAAGGAACTGCTCCTAGAGGACCAAAAAGGCCCATTTTTAGACTTTTTACACCTAGTGAGCATTGATGGGTCATTTTATTTGTCCAATAATTTAATTGACATACTCTTTGTTAGTGTCATTATAAACCAGGGTTGTGTCCTAGGCAATATGCAATGGAGTCTAGGAGAACCAGTTATGTGTTGAGTTTGTTGGGGGGTTGCTTAGCTTTAGTGGCTATTCTATAGAAGTGCAGTTAAAATCTATGGAAATTAAATACAAGTCTATGGAATTCAAATGTTTTCAATGAAATGGATTTCAACAACTAATCTTCTACTGTAAAGTAAAATATGCACACACTTATTCTTAACAATTTAAACCATAACTGAATAACTGAAATTCAACAAAAAGCAAGACTGTTTATGAACTAAATTTGCATAGCAAAAGCATCTACTTAAAGTGAAAGCAATAATGGAGAAAACAGGGACAGTTAATCAAAGCATGCATGCAAAATTTATCAAATGATAATTGCAGTAAAACTACTCGAAGGACTGTATGCATGAAAAAATCAAAGTAACCTCGTATCTCCTCGGTCGAGTGGGCCCTTGCTCTTCCTTCGGATAGAGTGATTAAAAAATTCTGATTCTCAAAATATTGTAACTTTTATTAACTTTGAAATGAGTTTATAACATATCAGAAAAACATATCCAGAACAATATGCAAATAATCTTCTTCGATAATAAAAAGGTAGTACCCAAGTTTTGAAGACGAAGTCTTCATATATATAATGTTGGTTACAAGATCCGCCATATCAAGCGGCATAAAACACTTGTCCATCAAATATCAATTAAAAACTCATAGATTCCTACGGGTTGATAGAGTCAAGCCCAAGCTAATAGGTCAATTTGATGGAAACAGTCTTCATCCGCATGGTTCAAACTCGAGCTTTTTATCCACTAGTAACTTCCATGATTCCCTGCACACATCATCACATTTGATCTCATAAAGGTAGTTAGTAGGAATTCCATGGGATAAACGGTTTTCATAAATAATAGCAAGGAAAAATGCATCAACCTACTAAGACATGACTACACAAAACATCCCCATATACTAATAAGTCATATCACAAAGAGTATTTAAGGTCTGAAGAAATGATATAAATGAGCCAAACAATGCACTCATCAAGCATGCCCCAGAATGTACCTGGACATGTTGAATCATACGAGAAGTGATTGGTAGGACTATGTAATCATTTGAGGTAGTTTAGGAAAGTTGTGGAAGAAAAATAATGTTTAGGAACAAGTTATGCAAAACCGGGTCTTTATGAGCAAGGTATTAGGAAAAGCAAGTTCTAAAATGCCAGTCACCTTGTTTGAAGGGTTTTAGAAGCATTATGAAGATTTAGAATCTCATACCCTAGGAATTTAAAATATAATAGAGCCTAGCTCATGGTGGAATGATTGAGGAAATATTTTGGTAACATTAAAATGTGAAAAATTATATGGAAGCGCAGCTCAAGAGTCCTCTTATAAGGTGAAACTTGATCGAAAGGCCCTAGACACTCTTAGATGGGTTAGGAACCTAGTAAAATCTCAAATGCGGGTATTTATAATTATCTTAATTATCCATAAGATCGTTTGGAATTTTTTCATCAAAAACTATTCTTTCCACTTTGCTCATCAGCACACAACTTGAGGAAAAATTTAAGATATGAGTACAACCTGATGAATAATTAATTGTAAAGAATTCTAAAAAGTCCCATTGGATTCATTGGCCCTTTTTGTGAAGATTAGTATATTGCATGAACAAATTTCATTAAATTTTGACCCCATAGTTAATAAAATAATTTTTTTCCTGCAACCCAAGAATGTTTTCATGTGACAAAAAATGTTGTTGTACGTCAAGAAGGTTTAGGAAACAACAAAGTGTTGTTGTGTGACAAAATTTTTTTGTCATGCAATAAAAAAGTCTTGTCATGCATAAAGGAGGTTTTGGGTGACCCAAGGATACTATCGCACATCTAGAAGATGTTTTCATGCATCTAGAAGGTATTAGGTGACTCAACGATGTTATCATGCGACCAAAATGTGTTATCATGCAACAAAAATGTTTAGGCAACACAATAATGTTGTCAAGCGACTAGAAGAATATGTCACACACCGCGAAGATTTTAGGGGACCCAAGAATGTTATCATGTGACCAGAAGATGTAATTGGGCATCTACACGAAAAAGAAATGTGAAACATCACAAGTGATGAAGGAACATTAAAGGTCATGAAGGAAGTAAAAATGTCACAAGTGGCAAATGAACATCAAAGGTCATGAGGGAATTTTAAAGGTCAATAGTCATGAAGGAAGGTGAAAATTCATGTGGGGAAGATGAAAGGTCATTCATAATGGTATAAATAGGAATGACTCTCCCATTTCAAGGGATAGTTATTGTTGTTCTCTAGCTCTCATATTCTATCTAGAAGCAAGATAATTGAATTCTTCCAATTTTCCTAGTCTAATGCATTCCTCTCTATCTCAACTTCACTCCACGAGCATGTACTTGCTGAATATAATACAATGAGACTTTGTACTTTTTATGTCTTATTCCTTGTTATATGTGAATGGTTTCTTCTATTTGAATTCATGGATGTATTTCTGGTTTTGAAGAAATAAACTCTATTATGCTATTTATTGTGAAAAACCCCCTTTTTGCTATTATTTTCATACCTTCCTTCTCTTTCTCCCTTAAACTAATTTTTTCTCCCTTGTAAAAATTTACAAGCACATTTCCACACGTGTAGGGAAGTAACCTTGTGTGATCACCAGTCAAAATACCACCCCCAAGTAACTAGAATAGTGTAAATATTTCTTGTTTTCAATAAATAGAGTTGCCCCATTCAAGCTTAGGGACATAGTCCCACACATTGTTGTTGAGAGTTCCCAAAATTTTCCACCTAAAAATTTATTTCTCTAACATTTTTTAGTGCCCATCATGGGTAAAATTTTGTTATCTCTACACCACATTATATTCCACAAAAATAAAAACAATTAGATATTTAAAAAACTAAAAAAAATGTGAAATCTAAAAATTCATTAAGTCTTATGTATTCTTCTAATGTCTATTCTTAGTCCTCCCCCAGTCCTAAGACCTGTAATTCTCTTCCATATCCAAGAATACATTACATCGGACTTGAGGGAGGTCATTTTTCATAATAGAGTGAATTTATTCCATTACCACGAAGCTACAAGAATTCTTTATTATGAAGAAGAACATGCAAAAGATTTGGAAAGAACAAGACAAGCTCAAAATCAACAGAGGAGGGTCTAGAAGAATTTTGTTTAAATTATGCATTCAAATTGGAAGAGAGACAATATATAAGATCTTAAATGGCTATTGAAGTGATCGATCCAAATTGTGAATAACAATTGCAAGTCAATTTCAAACTTCCTATCACTCAAATTGTAAGCAGAACATGTTAACAATACTTCCTATAATTTGATCCTATTTTATCTCTCGAGTACTTTGTTGATAAAGTTGGATTTGATCCATTAAACTATGTTCCTCCACAAGAATAATTTATTGAATAAGTTTTTGAAAGATTCAAATAATCAAAATAAGTTGAAGAAGAGAAACCATCAATGGATCAACACGCACCGCTACCTTGGGAGAAAATCATAGGTCTATTATCTCTCACCCCGCCTTTGCAGGATTTATAGAAAGGGTGAAGAAAGAAATTTCCCAATTTCTATGATAATAGGAAGCAACACCCAGATGGCCACATTGTAACCTTCATCACTACTTATGGAGTGATATGAGTTGGCTATTAGGATGTATAATTCTATCTATTTGTAGAATATTTATAAGATGTAGTCATGGAATGATTCTACCATTTTCTGAGTAGGTCTATAACTAACTGGAATGATATGAAGACCATGTTTGAAACTAGGTTCAAACCTGCCAAAGATGTTCATGCTCTTTTGGCCCAATGGTCTCAAATGAAGAAGGATCCCTTCAAACTAATGAGGGATTTTGTGGTGAAGTTCAACAAAATTCTCTACAAAATCCCCATAGTTACCCAACCTATGGATGACAACAAGCTAAGAATTTTCAAAAACACCCAGCTTCCTGAGGTGAGTTTTATGCTAAGAAGAACTCAACCAAATGATTTGGATGAGGAATAAAATCTTTCAAACAAGGTATACTATGACTTTATCATGTCAAGGAAGATCAAAAAAGGTCTGAGAAAGGAGAAAGGATAAGTTTTAAATAAATGTGCCACAAATTCATTAGTTCATAAGTTTGCTAATGATGTCTTGTCTCTTAAGAAGTAGTTGGCTCAAGCTTCCATGAGTATACATGCTCCCAAGAATAACTTTCTAAATAGACAAAGGATTGGTCAACCTATTTAAATAATTAATCTTGAGGAACCTCCAATAAATGCACCTTATGATGTTGAGGAGAAAGAAGAAGAAACTGAAGAGTCAAAAGAAGAAAAAGAGGAAGGTAACGTCCTAGAGATTGAAGAAGTAGAAGATGATGCACGAGCCAATTTCATTGAGTATTCCTTAGGAGAAGATGATGATGAAGATGCACCAAGATTCTTATGTTTCATATTCACCTGCTTTCAATCTCAAAAAGGAACTTCATGCTCCGCCGCTATGTGAAAGAAGAAGAGGGAATATTCTCAGGTCGTGACTCTACAATATAAAATAATCAAAAGAGGATATCTGCTTCCACCTTCTATGGATTCTATGAAATAAAATACTGAACTCGTAGCAAGAAAGAAGAAATATGTGATACCAAGTAAGTCTTAAAATACTTCTCCTAATTCCAATTCTTCTTCTACAAAGGACAATTCTTCCAAAAATTCAAATGTTCATACACAATCAGCCATGTCTACCTAACCAACTACTCCATTTTCTAAAACTAGCCAAGATTCTAATGTAGTACCTCCTTCAGCTGCCAAACAAACCACTACCTCTAGAGTATCCACCTCATCTCTTTCTGCTCCATTTGATATCATTGAGAATGTGAACAAGTCCAAGGTTCAAATTTCTTAATCTAAGTTTTGATTAACTAAAAGTGACTAATATAGAATAGTGTAAAGTAGTTAATCTAATCTAGGAGGACAATATAACACAGTAAAAAATGTACTAAATTAGCATGTAAAATAGAATGAGAAATTAAACTAGATGAAACTAAAACCCTAGTGTGTAATAAAGAAGAATAAATGACTTAGCTGATATCTGGAGACTGAAGCAAAGTGTCGCAGGTCTGCACAGAAAATTAGGAACCAAGAACAACTATGTCGCAGTGCTAAAAAATGATAGATCTGGATGATGTGACTAGACTATTGTGCCTAGAACTAGACTGGGGCACCCACGGGCATGTTGGTCTATTATCTAGGCGCCCTGATCTGTGTAAAAGCTTTTAATCTACTTTTTATAGGACCAAAAGATATCTAGAACTCTATATGTCTGTCACACTAAATTCTATGTGTTGCGCTAAACAATCTGAATATGCCAAGATGGATAAATGACCTGCAAAACAAGAATCAAACCCTAAAACATAAAAATTCATATGAAGGGGTGATATTGTCCTCATCTTCCACAAGGGTGGACTTATTAACTTAGTGTTGCACTACATCTCAGACCCATTGTAGTTCTATGTGCAAGTGTGTGTGAACATGCCCTAGGTTACTCTTGTGCCAGTCGCACTTTACGAAGTTGTGAGCAATAACTATATGTATAAAATGTAATAAAATGTGTGCATGGAATAGAATATAATCCCTCCCCCTATGAAGTGTGTGTTGATGTAAATATCCTAGCTTGTTCCTTAATGATGATGGAGGTATGTGGATGCCAATGAAATAGATGGATGCAACTCTATATGGCGTGATAGTAGATAATGATGCTAGGTCCCTCATTATGGTCTCATAACTTTATATTTATAGGGTTCTCTTGGTCCAATTTCATAATTAACCCTAAAAATACCAACCTCATAAGAGATAAGGATGACAAATGGCTAGAAAAGACCCAAGAAAATGTGAGAAAGTGTAAAAGGGATCAGGGCACCCATGGGTGCCCCAGTATGAAATATGGATGCCCCAGTTAGGGCTAAGATGATGTGAGATATTCAGAAATGGATGGACAGGCACATGCAGTTGGTCACAAAATATGAAATAAGATAACAAAAAATGACCAAAAGAATGGGGGTTAATTAGTAAGTTATTTCTTTGAGAACCTTCTAAATAGTAATATGAGTCTAAGATAAATAGTTTCCTAAAGTGCATGATTTTGTGAATACAAGTTCTTACAAACCCATCCAAAGAAATTTGAAAGACTTTTCAATTACATCGAGGGTGGTAGTACAAATTCCAATTCTACAATATCCAATTCTAAAGTCCTACTACCAACACCACTTACCATTCCTTCACAGAACATACTTTCCCTTAGCACATCCAAGACTCACAAAATAGAGCCATTTATCTTTCTCTCTTGATCAAAGGCCACTAGTTGAAAAATTTCATAATAAAATCAGGTGCCTCAAATAATGTAATGCTGATAAAAGTTGTTAATGCTCTTGGGTTTACCTTGACACGAGAAACTGGATCTTACAACTCCATGGAGTCTAAATAAGTTCCATTGGTGGGATGAATCAAATATGCACAAGTAGCTCTCGCCGACTTCCCAAACAAAAAGGTTTTGCTAACCATTTTGGTAGCAAACATCCCAGTATCTTTTGGAATGCTACTAAGAATAAGTTTCTTTAGAGACTTTGGAGGTGAGATACATATGGATTGGTCTTCCACAACCATTCTAATAAAATGAGAGATGAATTAGTTGTTTCCCATGAGAAAGATGAAGTACAGTGTACAAAATTCAGAGGATCTGAAGGCTGATATATTGTTTTAAGACAATGGACTTGGTAACTACTTTTTGACTGATGAAAGAGATGAGAACGTTCCTTTTCTTATGAAAGATGAACAAAATCAATTATGGAAAATGGAATTTTATACAAGTCATTCTGTGTAGCATCAAGAGCACATGTTTTCCTAACTTCTCCTTTGGGTGAGTTTCTTCATTTTTCCTATAAATTGTAATTTGAAAACACCAATAATATTGTGGAATATGAATTTATTTTGATAGGGATGGTTGTAGCTAAATTTATGGGTATCAAGAAGCTGAAATGTCTCAGATATTCCTAATTGATTGTCAAAAAAGTTAGAGATCAATATCAAGTTAAGAACCCAAGGATCAAGCATTACCGAAACTAAGTATGGGATTGCATTGATTCTTTTGATGCTTTCTCAATTCAAGTTATTCCTAGTGAGAAAAATGAGGAAGTTAATTCTCTTGTAGTAATATTCTCTCATGACCCCACATCTATCTTTTAACAAGGAAAAAGTGACTGTCGAGATGGTGTTCAGGCTGAGTGTGTCAAATAATTTCAATCATTGGAACGTGTTCAATGATAATAATCATCTTATTTCTTGGAGAAAAGAGATAACTTCAAAAATCTCTTCTACAAAGGAAGTGATGCTCTGAATTGATATTTTTTTGCAGATGAATATAAAGGAGAGATAGACATGATTGATTTAGAAGGGGTCATCAGACTCAAGGGAAATAAGATTCCAAAAGGCCTTTTATCTCTCAAAGACTTGTTTGATAAACATGATAGGTTTATGAGGGAGAAAAAAAAGGAATCCTCTCGGTGTACTATTGAATTTGAGAAGGAAAATATTGGTACCATAGAAAAGACGAGAATGATAAATATTTGAAAGTGTTGTTCACCAGAGGAGAAGAGGAGATTTGTCTCATTGTTTAGAAGATACTCTGATGTTTTGGCTTATTCATATGATGAGCTCAAGTATTTCAAGCTAGAAGAGATGCATCACTCAATCCCACTCAAGCTCTAAGCCAAGCCTTTCAAGTAGAATCAACGGTCATATAATCCAAATATTGCTAATGTAATTAAGGAAGAGGTATCAAAATGCAAGAATCTTTATCCCTATTCACAATTTCACGTAGGTGGCCAATATTTTTCTACTACGGAAGAAGAATGGAGAAATAAGAAGTTGTGTAGACTTATGAAATTTAAACCAAGATTCATTAAAATATAACTACCCACTACTTATCATGGACCATATCGTACACGTAGTAACATGATCTAATATGCTCTCACTGCTTGATGGATTCTCTAGATATAACCAATTTGAGGTAGTGGAAGAATATAGACACAAGACTACTTTTACAACTCCATGGGGCACTTTTTCCTATAGTATAATGTCATTTGGTCTTATCAATGCTGGAGAAAATTTTCAATGGGTAATGGATCTTTCCTTCAAAGGAATCAATAAAAGGAATTATCATCTATCTTGATGACCTCATAGTCTTTTCCAATAGGCAAGGATATCACATAAAACATCTCCAACAAGTGCTTATTAGATGTCGACAACATGGAATTTAATTGTATCCTAAAAAGTGCATCTTTGGCGTTATGGAAGGGAAACTCCTTGGTCACATTGTGAACAAGGAGGGAGAAAAAAATGATCTAGAGAGATTAAAGATAATTCAAGCATTGTCTTTACCTAATAAAAATAAGGTAGTTCATTCCTTCTTCGTTAAGGTAAACTTTCTCCATCTCTTCATTCCAGAATTTACAAAGTTGATCAAGCACATCACCATCAAATGAGGCATCAAGAAATATTTAAGTGGAATAAAAAAGGAAAGCAAGAATTTGATGCAATCAAGAAATCAATAGCTAAGGCTTCTACCCTAATATGCCCTGAATTTGACAAAGATTTCATTATATACTACTGTGCTTCAGAGAACACTCTTTCAGCCATCTTAGTACAAAATAATGAAGAAGGCATTGAATCACCCATTACTTTTAAGATATGCCCATTGAAAGATCATGAGCTAAGATAAAAATAGATGGAGAAACATGCCTGTGTCATGGTCAAAGAGGTGAATAATTTAATGTTTTACATTCTTAAATCCTGCATTGTGGTGATGGTTTCTTCTAACTCAATAGGATCCAGGAGCCAAGAGAGATAATTAGGTGCTCAAAATCTAGGAATATGACTAGGATATCTGACATTCAAATATGGTCCATGGAAATGGATTACGTTGGTTAATTCCAAAAGACGAGTTTCTATTGAATAAAAATGATGCACATGAGTGTCTATGTTATGAATGTGTAAGTAAGTACATTCCCTAAGTGATTTTTGTAAATACCACCAATGAGTGATATCATGATATTTCATAATTTCTCACATTTGGAGAATTCTCGACCCATCTTGACTATAACAAAAGGATGAATCTCAAGCTCAAATTATCCATTTATGTCATATGGAATCATGTGCTATATAAGAGAGGATTAGACATATGTTTCAGGTGATGTTTTGACAAAGAGCAACAAGAAAATTTACTAAAGTATTTTATTACCAGGATTGTGGTGGTAATTTATTTATCATGGTGACTATTCACAAGATCCTCCATGGTAGGTATTATTAGCCCATAAATTTTTGTGTTTCCTCTTCGAATGGTGGTCATTGAGGAGCCTTTCCAGTAGTGGGGACTTGATTTCATTAGAGTACTCAATCCTCACTCAACTGCAGGACATACGTCACCAAATAGGCAAATCAATTCCATTCAAAGAAGAAAGTTCATAAAAGGTATGTAACTTCATCAAAAAAACATTATCATCTATTTTAGAATACCTCATAAGGTGGTAGTTGACAATGCAACATAATTTTCATCAAAGGAGTTGATTTTGCTTTGTTATAGCTATGGAATCTCACTTTCACGTGCATCAGAATATTACCTGCAAGGGAATGGTCAGGCTGAGTCAAGTAACAAGTATATTGTGACCATTTTCCAAAAGTTGTTTGATCAAAATCAGAGAAGTTAACATAAGAAGCTTTACGATGCATTGTGGGTGCACAAGACTACTTAGGCAAAGGAAATTGATATGTCACCATTCTAGTTGTTTTACGGGATCAATGTTGAGATTAAAGTCATGGTTGAACTACCTACTCTCCAATTGGACAGGGAAGTTGAAGATGGAAAATTCCATGATTCTCTATGTTGAGTGGACAAAAATATGATACAAAGGAGAGGGCACATAAAATATTTACGCACAGAAGTAAAGAGCATTTAAAGGCGTAGAAGGATAGGAAAGGACACACACACAAAATACAAGGGCAGATTCAAAACTTAGCCATTTTCACATGTATGGGATATTTTTGGAGATAGCGTGTAGAGCACACAAACCAGATAAAGATTTATGCTACACACATAGGTTATTTTGGGAAGAGCGTATACTAAACACTTTGCATGGGTTCTAGCTAATAATAGATTTTCTACTGCCAGTTAACTAGAAGGGATCTATTATTAGCACACTTGCATGTGTGGCTATTATTATAAAGGCACGTGGCTATTTTTAGCATGCAAACTATTTTGGGAACTATATAAGTGGTGAAGGAAATTCCCCAAATATGTAGTGATCTACGTAGTATAGGAGGACTATGTAAGGACTGGATATGAATTACTGTGAGGATACGCTACCAGATCTGACGTGTGCATGAGCTTATGGTATTAACTACTGTAATAATCTTCTTTGTATTTATTGTGTTTAATATAAGGGAATGTATTGGTTGAATCAAGGTGTTAATCATGAGTATAATTTGTTCTTGCATGATTGACTTTATTATGGTTATTAATTAAATCTATTACTCTTTAGATCTATATCTAAAAGATGCTATGTATAATGCTATATTAATTATGGATTTTAATTCATTAAGTCTTCATCATACTAACATCCTACAGAAGCAACACTAAAGAGGGTCCTGGTACCTTTGTGTGCTTCAAGTGAGTGCTTAGTCTAAGTTGAGTGATCTGCCAGCGGACCTGGGTTATTACTGGTAAATTCTAGGCTGCATCATTGGTTCCATTTTCGGGACCTCTTTTTCAGTTGTTTTCAGGATGGTTCGCGATGAAGACATATTGGTTGACCCTAGAAAGTGTTGAGGAGTGGATACAATATCTAGAAGAAGAATACACACAGAGGTTTAGCACCGGATCTGATTTTAATGCACGTGCGTGGGTGGAATGTAATTTGTATGATAGTTTGTATGAGATATTATTCACTATTTTCCTGTATAACTATACAAGTGGTTGGTTGCTTATGCGTCTAAAAGGGATTAGAGGTATCGCGCACTTGTCTAGACAAGAGAATAATTTAAGGCCCTTTATGATGTTGATCTAATTTGGAAATGTGCTATGGATACTTGGTTTCGTGGTGTTCTAAACAGCTATATTCTTGAGTACTCAATTTCCACTTATTCTTTCCCAGAGGTAGCAAAATTCAGTTTTTTGCAATATCCCAGGGGAACTTACATGCAAGGCATTCCACTGGTGATCAAAGTCTTGATGGTAACCCTAAACTTGGAAAGAAAACCGATGGATAACTAAACCCCACCATGCACGGGAGCAAGAGTAGGTTTGGTGACATATGGAAAGCCTAGCAGCAGAAAGGTAGAGAGAAGAAAGGTGTCTTAAGTATAATGAGGCACATGAGATGGAGATAGAGAAGTAGCGAAATGTTGTAGAGCAAATGACGTTAAGGAGAGAGATGACTCGCAAACGATTTAGAGCTCACATAGAAGGCATGTAGTTAGAACATCAAGAACTCCCCCATTTGTGAAATTATGATAGGGGACCCCCCTCGGCCTCATGTGCAAGCACACAAATAGAGATGACCTGGGCCACGAGCTTGCATCTGAATCTACCTAGCAACCTAGCCCTTGCGCTTGCTTTTCCAGTATCTAGTATGAAAAATAGTCAGCAAGCTAATTTAGGTAGTGAGAGAGCAAGAGTAAGTCATATAGAAAGTAAATCTATGGCAGGGAAAACATCTTCATTGTTGTTTAGAGGTACCTTTTCAAGTGCATCATCTACACATAATTCAGGTGCACATAATCTTGGACTAACTTCTGGGAGTGGTAACACGTCACAGACTATAGGGGTGTAGTTCAGTACTACTAATGGTACATAAGAAAGTATATCTTTTGGTCCGTCTCTGAATACAGGTGGGGGATCAGGATGTATAGGTGGTTCTAGTTCTGGTGGATCTGGTGGTTCTGGAGGTAGAGTAAACATAAGAGGTTCTGGATCAAGTGGGCAAGGTTGGCACCAACCCCAGAATATTTATATGGAGATGTCTCTTCATCTTCCATAATATAGGGGCATAGAAGATGTTGTTGAACACATGCACATGTGTGAAATACTGTGGCGCACAAAAGGAATCATGGCTTCTGAGCGTAGGGCAAGTCAATTTTCCCTTACATTACAAGGGCACGCACACATCTGGTACAGAAATTTTGACCCTAATCAAACTTGCATAGATTATGAAACATTAAAATATGCTTTCCTTAAAGAGTTTCACATCCCTGAGTTTGAGTAGAAGAGTATAAGCGTGCTCAAGGATATTAAGCAAGACACTACTGAGAGTGTTTGAGAGTATGATTCCCATTTTAAAACACTTTTATCTAAGATTTCTTATGATATTCATGCAATCCAACATGCACAATGGTTCGTTGGAGGTCTGATTACCCCTTTTAGAAGGGATATGTCACATAAGACATACATTGATCTGTGCAAAGCACTTGAAGTAGCTTTACGCTCTGAGGTAGTTAGAAGTATAGACACTAGGATCAGTCCATTTTTGGAAGCACAGGTTGTGGCTATGGAAAAACATTTGGAGAAAAAATCAGCAAATTTAGCACATGAGACGTGCATGGGGATTTGGTGTATAGATTGTGAAGAGGAAGGTCACACAAAGGATAGTTTTCCCCACATATCAGCGCATTCATTATTACTAGACTATGAGATATGTCATTGAACCATGATGTTATCCACTACCCATTATTACAGGAAGAACATCTCTTGCTACTGTAAAATTTGCAAGTCCACGACTCACGATATGGAATACTATCAGATGATTGGTTAGATCCATGATACTATAGATATTGGTGTATGAAAGATAGGAGTATCAAATAAATCTAAAAACAAGAATGAGCATCATGATTGCGATTAAAATCAAGTGTTTTATGATCAGAATGAAGGTCATTTTGAAGGACATCGTGGCAGAGGTCAAGGATATCATGATGGATTCGGAGGATGAGGTTGTGGTGGTGGATGAGGTGAGTTTCCCCGTGGAACATGTTATAATTGCGGATCTCCTGACCACTACAGGCATGAATGTCCTTAGAATATTACATGTTCTTTCTATGGAAAGAATCATAGCTATGAGGAATGCCCTTACTTATATGAGCATCTTAGTAAACAACATAAACAAGAAAACAAAGGTGTGGGGATGGTTAGGATACAACCCGTTGTGGAAAATCAGTGGATGCCCAATTTGGAACTAGAATCTAAGGTATTTCCTATAAAGATCACTACCCGTGTTGAAGCGGCACGTGCCAATGAAGCATTGCAGCAAAATCATACCATCACTAAGGAGGAGATTCTACATGCACAATACCCAAATCATGTCCATCAAAAGGAGGTTTATCAGGAAACCATGGAGGTGCTCAGAAATATTCAAGATGAAATACAGTGTTTTAAGGAACAATCACATAAGATGGAGCAAAAGAAAATAGTAGAGATGGTCTAATATGATATGGATGACTTGAAAGAGGTGTGAAAGATGTTGTGTCAAGAGAATATTATTCCATTTTTAGGGAATTGGCTAAAGGGAAACACTCTGCGCGTAAGTACTGAGATTGGATGACATATCATGCATGCAAATATCCCTCCTCATAGCTTAGACTATGACAAGGAAATCACTTTGAATGTTGTTATCGATGGATGGCTTTTGAGTAATATATTGATTGATACAGGTCTGGAAGTCAATGTGCTTACTTTAGATGCATGGGTACAGATGGGGAGACCCCCATTACAACCATCTTCTAATCTAGTGTTTTTGGCTAACCGAACTAGAGCCACTCCCATCAGAGTTTTAAAAGATGCATCCATTACCATACATAGAGCCAAGTTCACTAGGGATTTTGAGGTTTTAGCATTTGCAGAGGCGTGTAGCTTCCCAACTCTACTTGAGCACCCTTGGTTCTATGCAAATAATGTTGATCTTTGGTTCAACAAGGGTTATATTAGTTTTTAAAAAAAGGAGGAAAGAGTTATTATCCCTTTAACAGATGGAAAATTTGCACCCTATGTGAGGAAGATCTGAATAGGATTTATGTACGCGCCATCCACGACCCAAAGGTGCTTGAGCCATCTAAATAAGTAATCCTTCAGTGGGAAGATGTACAGTCTATTAGTGATACTACAAGTGTTGCTTTTGATAAT
Organism: Taxus chinensis; assembly: GCA_019776745.2. Lineage (NCBI taxonomy): Eukaryota > Viridiplantae > Streptophyta > Pinopsida > Cupressales > Taxaceae > Taxus > Taxus chinensis. The sequence continues at coordinate 223,650,246 of CM034155.1, read as the reverse complement.
TGGGCTCATAGTACTTATGAGTTGGTAGGGCATGAAGTAAAGAGCACATTTGCGTGGAACAGTAGAAATCATTGTATCAGGAAAATAAGTAACAACTTGGTCCCTCGATACACTGAAGAAGGAGATCCTACAATATTTCTACACACTATGGAGGAACAGTGGATAGATCAGTTGGAGAGATAAAATATGCTAGCATATACCCTGTGTGGGACAATAGTGCATTGGTGGGTGGTTCATAAGGATAATCTTGTATGATGGAATGAAATCAAGATTGCTCTTTCTAATTGGTTTTTCAGGAGCAATGCACCTACTCAAATATGCACTTATCATGGTAATCAACCTATTCATCACCACATTCAAGAGTGTGACAGACTCTCGTTAGAGGGGCAGGAAGCTTTACCACCTTTACTCTAGGTGCACAAATTTTATTTTACTTTATAAGGCTATGCGTGTGCTTGGTATGTTTATGCAGGACTCCATAAAGAGACTGGAAATTGGCAGGATTTGACCGAAAGAATAATTCAGACATTTGACTATTTCTTTAATAAACCTCCTATAGAAGAGGCATTAAAGGTTATAAAACACTTAACTATGGGAGATAGTGCTAAGGTGGAAGAACTAATTCATGAGTTATTTGACGAAGAATACTCAAGAGAACATTTTGCTGAAGAAACAGAGACATATGCCACACTAGTTAAGCATGCTTACCTTGAGAAGGAAAAAGTAAATATGGTCCACAGTGGATGATGAGGATGTGGAAAATATGGATGTAGACCATTCAACAGGTAGGTGTGAGGTTTTGGAAAGTGTAGATAAGACCACGTGCACCTATCATGAACCTATGAAAACAAATAAATTAAATATTTTATCAGATGTTGAACCTAAGGAGGCCATAATTGGGGACTATTGGTCTAACTCTGAAGTGTCAAAAATCATTGAGTTACTATGAGATTATCAGGACTTATTCCCTAGGGGATACCATGAACTCAAAGGTGTGCATGAATCATTACGATAAATGAAGATATATCTTAAGGAAGGTGTGCACTCGGTCAGGAAGTGACCCTACATGATGAACCCCAACTTGCAAGAAAATGTTGAAGAAGAAATTGACAAAATGTTGAAATCTGGAATCATCAAGCCCCTGGACAAATCAAAATGGGTTAGCCCAATGATGATCAATATCAATAAAGAAGGTTGGATTAGGATATGTGTGGACTATAGGGAGCTGAATGCTGCATGTGTGACTGATCCCTTTCCTATGCCATTCACTGAGGAAATACTAGAAGGTGTTGTAGGGCATGAAATATATTCATTTACATATGGATTCTATGGGTATCATCTGGTTAGGATTGCATAGGAGGATTGGGAAAAGATTACTTTTACTACTAAATGGGGCAGTTTTTCCTATACTGTGATGCCTTTTGGTTTGAAAAATGTGCTTGCTTTATTTTCCCACATAGTTATCCAAGTGTTCAAATATTTTATTCAAAACTTCTTGCAAGTTTATTTAGATGACTGAACAATATATGGACTTGTTACGGATCATTGTGACAATTTACGCTTATTGTTTGAAAGGTGTCGCTAGTTAAGCATCTCTTTGAAAATCAAGAAATGCATATTTGCTACACCATTTGGTACACTATTAGGGCACATCATCTGTAAGGAAGGTTTGTTGGTTGATCCAGCTAAGGTTGCAGTCATTATCATCCTTGAAGATCCTGCCAGTCAAAGTGAGGTGTGCAGATTTCTTGGTCACCCTGGGTATTATAGAAAATTTATAAAGGGATTATCTAAGGTTACCACACCCTTGGAAGAGTTACTAAAAGGAAAAGGGATGTTCTACTGGGGAGAACTGTAGCAGTGCACATCTACGACATTAAAGGAAAAACTTACTATAGTTCTTATTTTGTGCTTTCCCTCGTGGGACCAAATGTTTTAGGTACGCGTGGACACCTCTGCCAAAACCATTGGTGCGGTGTTGGCTTAGCCTGGAGAAGGATTATAGATCATCCTATCTATTTTTCTAGTAGAAATTTGACTTCTGCATAACAAAACTATACAACTTCAGAGCACAAATCTTTACCAATTATCTATGCGCTACATAAATTCAGACAATACCTACTAGCAACAACATTTGTATTCTATACCAATCACATGGCATTAAAGTATTTGGTAAACAAGCCCATTTTATAGGGGCAAATATGGCATTGGGTACTGTTATTTCAAGAATTTGATTTCATAGTTGTGGTAAAACCAGGGAAAAGTAATTATGGACCAGACCATCTATCTGGAATATAGTCAGGAGAAGACACACAAGAAATTGAAGATACAATTTTTGATGCACAATTATACAGGTTATGACACACGCCATCAGAATTAGAGGACATTTTTGTATTTCTACGGATAGGTATGGTTCCAGAAGGGATGAAATACTTAGAGAAGAAACGACTTTACATTCACGCAACATTGTTTATGTTGATTAACAATGACCTGTACAAGTTAGGCCAAGATGAAGTACTGCACCGATGTGTACTGGAACATGAGTGCATATATATCATGGAGGAGGATTGTGGTGGTATTGTAGGTGGGTACTATGCAGGTGACACCACTACGTGCAATATTATACTCACTGGATTATGGTGGGAGACCCTTTATAAATATTTTAAGGCATATTGCAAGGCTTGTGATCACTATTAACACCTTAGAAAACCAAGACAAAGAGATAAAATTCCATTAAGACCTATTAGTAGTGCAGAAACATTTTAGAAATGGGCTATAGATTTTGTGGGTCCTATTTCACTAACCGTGTGTAGGACTAGACCGCGCTATCATCACTTGAACAGATTATCTAACAAGGTGGGCAAAGGAAACACCTACAAAAGATTGTACAGTAGCTATCCCAACGATGTTTCTATGGGAAAATATTATTACAAGGTATGGATGCCCATTGAGTTTGACCAGTGTAGGGGCACACATTTCCTGAATGAGACAATCAGAATTCTATTGGATGAATTCATGATTGCACACCATAAGACTACACCATATCATCCTCAAGAAAATGGGACTGATGAGGCTTTCAACAATATTTTGAGCTAGACATTAATAAAAATTTGTGATGTTGGAAGGAAGGATTGGGATGAGAAATTTTTTTCAATGATTTGGGCATATATAATAACATACAAGCAGTTAAACAAGGCCACACCCTTTGAATTGGTGTTTGGTGCAAAAGCAGTCCTTCCTATCGAATTCATGTTACCTTCTTTGTGTATTCTACACGCTGGAGGTCTACTAATGAGCAAGCATTAAGATAACGAATTGAACATTTGATTAAGTTGGATGAATGACGTGCAATAGCACTTTAGAGTCAAAAGCAAGAAAAATCCAAGTAGAAAGCATGGCATGACAGGCACATCAGGGAAAAAAATCTTGAGATAGGGTAAATGGTACTTCTTTACGATTCTAAGTTTTTGTGCCATCCAAGAAAACTCAAAGTACATTAGTTAGGACCATATGTTATCACTTACATACTTGAAACAAGAGCTTGTTAGTTAGAAATGCTTGATGGAACACATTTACTCGGTTACTTCAACGGGAGTAGGCTAAAGCCCTACTATAAATAAGTCTTCTTGGTGTTTGTAATAAGGTAGTGTTGCCATTTATATTAGGTTTTTAATTATGTATTTCCTTCTTCGTCACTATGCTTTGTCAATTTAGTTAGTGTTTTGTGAAATAAGTGTGTTTGTGCGCCAAAATCTAATTGTAATTTGGAGTATGTTTATGCACAAAGGAATTCACATACCATTTGTGTGGGGTGGTTATTGAAAAATGGGTACACATAAAGGAACAAATTGCTACAGGTGTTATTCAAGTTTGGAGATTTGGTGGATAGAAGATTGCTTCTAAATAAGGACCGTAGATGGAGATAAATGAAGGAACAATATAACGAGAGGTAAGTAGTGGCCATGAAGACTACCAGGAGAAGGCACAGTGATGAGGTACTCAAGCACATAGAAGTACGTTGAAGAGAAGTCTGTAGCCATAAGGTAGGAAGGCACACTAAAAGGCTATAGCTAAGGCGTGAAGATGTACCGCATGAAAAATATGAAAAGGGTCAATTAATGAGGATTTTTAGTAGGTGAAGGAGCAATAAATTCACTAAATTTTTCAAAATCTATATAAGGAAGCGATGTGAGTTCATTTTTACCATTATAAATCATAAAAATTTGAACAAGCTAAGTGCAAAATGAGTTGAGTGAATCATGTTAAGGTGCAGAGAGTGTGAAACTAGATGTGGAGAGCATATTTGTGTGTAGGAGAAGCTTACTTCCCCATTGGTGAAGGGTTTGATTGAAGCAGAGCATTACAAAAGAGCTATGGAATGAAGTTTCAACTAGGGCATGCAGATTCAAGCTAGGGTTTGGACTTGCTCATCACAAAAGATAGAAGGCAAGTATTTACACACTACAAAGGACAAAAAATTTTGATTTACAAATGGCACCAAAGAAAGCACCTGCCGTAGGAGCCAAAGGGAAGAATAAATTAGAAGAAAAGGTTGAAATCACTCCCAAGATAAATTTCTCAGAGATGCAATACCTAGAAGGCATGATAGTGGGACAATAATGGGATTCTCATGTTTTGAAGTGAAATATAAGTGATTACAACCACCGCACATCGGATAATAAAAAGGAATTAGATGTGCTATTGAGTACGAATATAAACAAGCACACAATAAAAGACATGTCAGTGTATGATGACGCTGGAGAGAAGTTACTAAAGTAGACAGGAGTCTACTAGTTGTACAAGCTCCCATATTTTGGAATAAATAAACCTTTCTACCAAAGGTTGATAAGCAGGGTACATGAAGACTTTTTCTATTTCGTCAGATGAAGGGTAAGGATTACAACCACATTGATTTCAACTATAATAGGATTAAAGGGAAAAGTTGTCGATCTGGATAGTGAATTAATAGATAAGGCAGCAATCCTGGAGATGTAAAAGGAGTCAAGGTATACCAAGGTTCCACATGAAATGGATATCGATAAATTGAAGAAGTACCTAGTGGTACATGCAGCTGCACATCTAGTAACCAAATTGAATGATCAAGAGAGATGGTCACAGGTGAATACAATGTGGCTACACATTACAAGGAAAATATCACAGGGAATAATTTACAACATGTCATGCTACATTGTAGAAAATATCATCAAGGAAGCATGCATAGGTGAGAAAATCAGTTTCAGTGCTATCCTATTATCCCTTGTGTTTATGGAGATCGGAGTGTCCGATGGGCCAAAGAACAAGATTTTGGAGTACCCCATTCAAAACAAGTCCCTTGCGGAAATATTTGACAAGTACTTGTGTGAAGGGTCAATGAGTGGACCATTCAAGTAGAGGGCAGAGATGTGGTATGATCAGCTCCACACGGAATTTTAAGAGGAATGGCATATCCCCAAGGAGTTACCTTCGGTGGTGGGAAAGTCAATGCATTTTGCAATGTATCAGTACTTTTGCATCACACGATTTACAATGAAGGATGGGACTTGGAGCCCCTGGTGTAAACTTCCATATGCCTTCACAGTGCACTACTTCTAGGAATCAGTCCATCATTTTACTGATGTGTGCTGCTTGAATTTTGTTTCATACAAGGTAGATTTTGACCACCACATGCTACGGAAGATGTATGTATATCTAGGTTAGACTACATATATTGACAGGCTAATTGCAGACATGATAAAAATGAGGCCTATTATTTTTACAATTGGATACATTGAAACCACGCTGGTATACCTTCACCTTAAGCCTAAGTTGGAGGGTAACAAATATGTGGAGAATGAATTTGTGCTCCCAGGGCTGTATAAGGGTTAGCATACAGTGGAGAATATACCAACTCTGAAGTCCAATGAACCTATAGAGGTAGATGAGGAGAAGGAAGAGTGTGAAGACAATGATGGCTTGGTACATAGAGGACAGAGGCAACCCATGGATAGGGTAGAATTTGAACACGCAAGTACTCCACCCTAGGCACAAGAAGAAGGAGATGAAGAATTGGAAGTAGGTACAAACCCTAAGGAACACTACTTTAAGAGGGTGTTTAGATAAACAAGAACTCAAGGCGTTACTCCACAATCAGTGTGAAAATCACCAAGACTCTCTCCACAGAAGGAGACAAATGAGAAGAGAAGGATAAATTTTAAGCTAAACGAGGAGGCAGAGGAGTCTAAATAGAGTGCACCTAGATTTCCTATACAACCAGAGGATGTGAAAGAGCCCAAGAATGAAGAAATGAAGGTTGAAGAAGAAGAGGTACATAAACTAGGAGAAACAGAGAAAGATACTACTCAAGACATAGAGGGTCCAACTCCAAACCTTGGTGCTCAAGTTCCCAAGGGGCCAAGATCAAGGAGGGTAAGTGGGGAGTACGTTGTGCTAGTCATGGGTTATGAAGAGGACACAAGTAAAATTTTCCACACATGATTTCAGAATATAGTGGGCCTTAAGGCCTTACATGGAATGGAGTTGATGGACCCTTACATGGTAACCACATGCGTGAGGAAACAATTATCATGGTCCATGAAAAATCACATGGACGAGCCTAATTTTGATGTGTGTGAAGAGTCTTGTGTGTTAAGGAGAATGAGGAAGGCACCAAAAAAAAGGCACATAACCATAAAGCTAACTATTATGACTGATGAATAGGTGAGTAATGCCTTGGTGAAGGTATCTATAGAGGTGGCACGTAGGAATGTAGATAAATTTACCACTATTAAAGCTATGAGAGAAGAGATCAAAGCCAAAGATGCAGAAATAACATGTTTGAAAGGAGAAAAGGACCTGGAGAAAAAGAAGAATGGGGTCCTCATCGGCATGGCAGAGGATATCGGGGATCATGTCCTATAAGAAAGACCATACTTAGATCCCAAAGTACCCAAAAAATTTCCTTCGGCTATGCACTAAGTGCGTACCTTAGTTGATCTGGTGCTTGAGGATGGACCAGTTTGGATGTCAGCACCAAAGGACCCTAAGCAAGAAGCAAAGAGGGCAAAGGCTTCAGTAGTTTGAAATATTTCATCATACAAGGCATTGCTTCAAACCTTGCAGGAGGAGTTGAAGAAAGCAGACCAGGCATTAAACATATGTGCAGCTCCAGAGGAAGTAATAAGAATTAGGAAAATATTATAAGACAATGAATTCCTAAAGGAAATGAAACATGAGACATTGGGATCCATGAAAAGATTGGCGCTAGTCAAGAAAAAGTGCGAGGCCCTTGCAGGAACACAGGACCCCCATAAGGAAAATTTGGATGAGATTGGAAAACATATAGCGCAGAAGATGGATTTGTTAGAAGGAAGAATGTTTGATATTTCCAACATTGTTCTGGTGTTACAAAATGGGAAGGGAGAAATAGCCCAAGATGAGTTGAAGTCTATTGTTGCAGGAATTCCAGAGAAAACAAAAGTCGCGCTAACCGAATGGAAGACCTTGGAAGTGGAGATAAAAGAAGAATATCCAGAATTAATCCCTCTAGTTGAGACATAGGATGTTACACATTGAGAGTTCATTCTTTATACAAAAATTATTTCATTTCTTTCCATTCTTTATTCTTTATTATTTGAAGAGCAGCCATTTCCAGGGCGGAAATGCAGTTTAGTGTGGGGTAATGTTGAGCGGACAAGAATATGATACAAAGGAGAGGTTGCAAAGAAGATTTTCGTATAGGAGTAAAGTGCATTCAAAGGCACGGAAGGATAGGAAAGGACACACATGTAAAAGACAAGGGCAGATTCGGCACTTAGCCGTTTCCACATGTATAAACTATTTTTGGAGATAGCGTGCAGAACACACAAACCGGATAAAGACTTGCGCTACAGGCATAGGCTATTTTGGGAAGAGCATCTACTAAGCACTTTGCATGGGTTCAAGCTAATAATAGATTTTTTACTGCCAATAAACCAGAAGAGATCTATTGTTCGTGCACTTATATGTGTGGCTATTATTGTAAAGGCGCATGGCTATTTTTAGCATGCGACCTATTTTGGGAATTATGAAATATGTGAAGGGAAAGTCCCCACCCTTATAAATATGTAGTGATATGCATAGTATGGGAGGACTATGTAAGGACTGGATATGAATTACTATGAGGTTATGCTACCAGATCTAATGTGCACATGAGCTTATGGTATTACCTATTGTAATAAGCTTCTTTGTATTTATTGTGTTTAATATAATGGAGTGTATTGGATGAATCAATGTGTTAATCATGACTATAACTGGTTCTTGTATGATTGACTTTATTATGGTTAGTACTTAAATCTATTACTCTTTAGATCTAGATCTAGAAGATGCTCTGTATAATGTTATATTAATTATGGATCTAAATGCATTAAGTCTTCATCCTACTAACATCCTACATAAGAAACCCTAAAGAGGGGCTTGGTACCTTTGCGCGCTTCGGGTGAGTGCTCAATCTAGGATGAGTGATGCGCCAGCACGCTTGGGTTATTAGTGGTAAATTCTAGGTTGCATCACTCTGGATAAGAGGATTTTGTATCTTGATAAACTCAGTGAAGATAAGTTAAATGTAGTTGATCAAATCAAGGAAAATCAATTGAAAATGAAGAAAAAAATTTATAAGAAGGCTAAGGCAAGAAAATTCTAAATTGGTGATCTTTTCCTATTATTGGAAAAAAAGAAGATATCTACAAGGAATTCATGGAAATTTTGATTCCTTGTGGCTAGGACCATTCTAGATCCAAGAATCTTATGGAGAAAATACTTTCTATCTCGTATACCTGGATGATGCCTATTTGGAATTTCCTCATAGTGGGAAATACTTGAAATTATATAAACAGTGAATGTGGGTGGTTTGACACATGTACCATAGGTAAATTTAGGCTACATGTTTCCCTTTCCCATCTATTTATTTATTTTGTTGTGTTTCATGTTTCCCTTGTGTTGTTGTGTGTATGTGTTCAATAAAGAAAGTCTCATTGTACATCCATGTTGTGACTCTATAGCTCACTGGATAAGGAAATGGTACTCTTAGTGTCTTGAGATTATGGATTTCATGTTTTTTATTTCCTCACTTTGTTTGATCCAAAACAAGTCACTAGAAAGATCTAGTTGTTGTCATGCAAAATGTTAGCATAAAAAATTCAAAATTTTTGGCATGACAACTTAATCCACCTTTGAAAATCCCTGAACCAGGTAATGTAAACCTACCCTATGGAAAATTATTGACTATGTAAACCCCGTCATGGCCAAGAGGGATGTGCTAACTATATTTTTAAAGTGAGTTTCATGTTCAAGTAAGTTGTTGGGAAGAAATTCATGGATTCATTTTGATCCACTTTGAAGGAACTATTCCCAAAAGCCGAAAAAGGCCTATTTTTAGAATTTTTACACATGGTAAGCACCCCCCAGGAATGTAGAGGGAAAATTTGAAGAATCTAAGTGTGTGGCAGAACTATGTAATCATTTGAGGCATTTTAGGAAAATTTTCAAAGAAAAATAATGTTTAGGAACAAGTTATGAAAAACTAGGTCTTTGTGAGTAAGGTATTAGGAAAAGCAAGTTCTAAAAAGCTAGTCACCTTATTTGTATGATTCTAGAAGAATCACGAAGAGTTATAATCTCATACCCTAGGCATTGGAAATATGACAGAGCCTAGTTCATGGTGGAATGATTGAGGAAAGGTTTTGGGAATATTAAAATGTGGAAAATTGTTTGGCAGTGCATCTTAAGAGTCTTCTTATAAGGTGAAACTTGATCGAAAGGTCCCAAAAATTTTGGGATACATTGAGAGCCTAATAAAATCTCAAATGAGGCTATTTCTAATTCTCTTCATTATCCATGAGTTTTTTTAGCTTTGTTTGATTGAAAATTATTCTTTGTACACAGCTCACTGGGGCACAACTTGAGGAAAAATTAAACATATGAGTACAAATTGAGTAAGAATTAATTTTCAAGACTTATAAATACTCCCATTGGACTCATTAGACATTTTACATGAATATTTATATATCTTATGACCAAATTTCATTACATTTTGACCCCGCAATGAAGAAATAATTTTGGTCTTGCGACCCAAGAATGTTGTCATTCGAAAACAAAATGTTTTCATGTATCAAGAAGGTTTAGGAGACAACAAAGTGTTATCATGTGATACGAAAGTTTTGTTGTGTGATAAAAAATTATTGTTATGCATCGAGGTTTTGGGTGACCCTGGAATTTTTTCGTGTGTCCAATAGATGTTATCACACGTCCAAAAGGTGTTAGGAGGATCAAAGATGTTGTCATGTAACCACAAAGTGTTGTCATGCGACATGAAGTTTTAGGTGACATAATAATGTTGTCAAGAAACTAAAATATGATTTCACATGTTAGGAAGGTTTTAGGTGACCCAAGGATGTTTTCGTGTGACCAGAAGATGTAGTTGGGCATCTGCATGATGAAGGAAGGTGAAATGTCACAAGTGATGAAGGAACATCAAAGGTCAGGAAGGAAGTCAAAAGGTCACAAGTGGCGAAGGAAAATAAAAGTTCGTGAAGGAATTTGAAAGGTAAAGGGAATTCATAATGCTATAAATATGAATGGTGCTCCCATTTTAAGGGATGATTATTATTGTTCTATAGCTCTCATATTCTCTCTAGAAGAAAGATAATTGAATTCTTCCTTTTTTCCTAGTCTAATGCATTCCTATCCATCTCAAATTCACTCCACAAACATGTACTTGTTGAATATAATGTAATGAGACTTTGTAATTTTTTTGTCTTATTCCTTGTTATATGTGAATGGTGTCTTCTCTTTGAAATCATGGATGTATTTCTAGTTTTGAGGAAATAAACTATGTTGTGTTATTTATTGTGTAAAACCCCCTTCTTGTTATTATTTTCATACCTTCCTTCTCTTTCTCCCTTAAACTATTTTTTTCTCCCTTGTATAAATTTACAATAACATTTCCACGGGCATAGGGAAGTACTCATGTGTGATCTCCGGTTGAAATAACACCCCCAAACAATTAGAATAGTGTAAATTTTTCTTGTTTTCAAAAAATGGAGCTGCCCCATTCAAGCAGGGGACATAGTCCCAAACACTATTGGTGAGAATTACCAAATTTTCCCACCTAACAAATTATTTTTCTAACATAGTTGATATATGAAACATGATTGGGTGTTTATTATTTGTAGGAAACACCTTCTAGATTATGATCATGGATCCTTTAGTCACAATTTGACATGGAACATTCCATCGGATGTGATGACTAGAAGCCCAATTGATCACGTGGATGAAAATGTAGATGATTTTACTTATCTTTTATATTCTATTATTGTAGTGTTGCGACATGAATATTTTTAATGAGAAAGTTGGATGAGATCTATATGGAGCTAGTGAGGAGACCCGGGCCTCCCCATGGTATGGATTTATCCAAGGAACTAGTAAGTAGATTGATGAGCACATATGCATAGTAATTCTAGATTGTGGTATAGATAGGAACATTTTGGGAGTGGGTGCAACATTATAGGTTATGATCACACTCATGAGGCCGATAAGACATGGGAGAGACATTGTAATCCTAATCCCCCATATATGTATCTGGTACTAAGGATGAAGAGTAGGGTAGCAATGATGTATAGATATGATTGTAAATGGAATGATCCTCATTGTATATGATATTTTTGATTTTTCATTATATATGAGAGATTTTAATGTGCACTATATACTTCATGGGATTGAACTTAATTGATAGTGATTATAATTTTTAGTGATTATAATTTTTATGGATGATGAAAACTAAAATAACATAAGTTATCCAAGACTTTATATTTGATATAAATTTTAACCAAACAAAGGACACTTTGTCACTTCATGATCCAAGGATACATTATTTCTAAATGTTTAATTATTACTAATTGATTATGTATTATAACTTTCAGCAACTTAGATGAATATATGTTATTAATTTTTATTTGATCATTTTGTAAAACAAATTTGTTGGCTTTATAAACTCATTTAAATTTAGGCCTCTATGATGGTGGAATAGGAGAAGCTCCTCTCTAATAAAAATCTATTGTCAGAGGCCAACAAACCACTACATCCTAAATATATTTATGCCTTGGAGGGGGAGAGGGAGATCTTTTAGAAAATCATGCATTGAAAGAAATAATTCCCTCTTCTTCTAGTAATTTGATTTTCTGATTTAACACATAACAATAATTTTCATGATATCCATTGATGTCATGATGATTAAAAAAAGGTTGGCCATTTTCATTCTCAATCCAATTAGGATTATGATGATCACAAGACTTATGCCAAATGGAGTTGTTTGTGCTAAGTAACTACAAGAGGCCTCATGAGGGATTTAGGTCTAGTATTAGTAGGAAAGAAAGTATTACCATTTTAATGTAATACCTTGACTCGACCTAAATTGGAATATGAATCACTCATAACACTAGTATCGGGATCCATAAGGGATGAGAATATTAGAATTTTAAGATATGGATACATGTGGGGGGTCAAATATTTTCTCAAAGTTAATAACATGAAGGAATATATTGTGAAAGAATCATGTGTCATAAATAAAATTATCATTAAGAGGGTAAATTAGACTTTGAATATATATATATATATATATATCACCTTTAAATGACTGGGATTATAAATTTATTATTTCATACTTACATTAAAGCCTAACATATAATCAAAAACAAGATCAGATTTTCCTTAATTCAAAGAAGGAAAATGTTAATAAGTGTCTCTGGGGCATTTATTGTCAACAAAATAGATTAGGAAAGAATATTCATTCTCTAAATAAGGTTCTCAAAGATCAATTAAGTAAATTATTAAACCAATATATCGCAATACTGGTGAGGCTTTAAGAAAGTATTTTATTAACAATAAATCATTATTATAAGAGGTTAAGGAAATTCTATACCTCTTAAGACATATATAAGGATTAATAGTCCAATAAAAAAATTGAGACCAATGCGTGATAAATTCTCTAGGGAATGTAGATTAGAATATATTACACATTTTGGGTTTATATATATAACATTAACATCAATCCAAGAAATATAGGATTTTATTTCTAAGGATAAGGAATGCAATTTATGTTGTAATGCACCTATGTCATTAATCAAATACATGTCCTCTTGAGGAGGAATAACATATTTAATAACAGTAAAATTGATGGATTGTAATTTTCCATTAAGAGTAGCCATATGAACTCTGTTCCACCTAGGGAAAGGAACAATAAGTGAAACCTTATGACTAGATGCATTAGTAGTACCTACAAATATAACACTAGGAACTATAGGATTTAAATAATTTTGGTATTATAAATATACAAAATTAAAAGTAATGTGAACATTAATTATAATAGGAATATAATTATTTGCATTAAGATTAAGATTAGGAGAATTGATTGTAACCTTTTTCAACATTAACATTTTCCACATTATCATATATAAGAGAAAGTGGGAAAAAAAATTAGATACATCATTTTTTAATTCGTTAGGAAGAGGGGGGAACATGTGATTTCATACTTATCTGATGCAGAGCCTATATCATCTTCATGCACTCCACAAACCCTTAACTATATACAACTTCAAAACTGCCTCTAAATTACTCAAAATAACTCAAATTCTTAGCTTGAGCATACTAAACTTGATATTTCACCTTAAACCCACATTGAAATCAAGTAACCTTGTTTAAATACCTTAAATGAGTGATATTGTATCATTCATAATGATCATTAACATGAGAAAGTATAACATTCTTACAAATCTTGAACTACCCTTCATTAGGTTTTGAGGAATAAGGTTCTAGTAAGAAAGATTTGGATCCTCTCATGCATAAATTGTCTACACTACTCACTTACCTGTCTTGCACTCCTCCTCAATGCTTACCCTCAAGCCAAGAATCACAACTTCTATGTTTTTACTCAATTGTCCTATATTACTCCAAATTAGCTCTTTCCTTCTAGGAAAGAATCTCAAATTTGATTGACTTTTTTATTTTCTTCCTTGTATCTCTCTACTAAATCTTGTTCCATGTCTTTATAATTTTTTTGTATTCAATCTCATATCCCAAAATGATTCAAAACAACCCAAAATTTTAATTATCCTACTTTATCCTAAAAATCCCCTCTAGGCTTCTTGAGTAATGCCACATGAGATTTCACGGGTAATCTGTAAGTCCTCCTTCCAAGCTGATACCACTTATAAATACTCTTTTCCTTCAAGATGGTGTGTGTCAAATTTAGGTTTCTCTCTCCTTGATTAAATTCCCTTTTCACCATCACCTTTCTTTGTCTTGTGTAGTCTCTTTCTAGCCCTATCTAAGCTATTTTCTTGATGTAACTTTGATTACATTTTATCATTCAACAAATTAAATAACTTTCATGGTACCCATTTTGGTTTTAAAACTGTGTAAAGTTTTAGGGGGTCTTCATTCATAAAATATTTCTCCAAATTCACTATTTTAAGTCCCTATTAGGCCTCCTCCAACTATTTCATCAATCCAAACCCAACTGTCATGAAATGGGAGACCTCTAGCCTAGCTTAAACTTTAAAACCACAAAAATACATGCTAGGGAGGTTTCATGATCAGTTTTTCTAAAATTTCACATCCCAACTCCATTGATAAGGTCCTCAAATGAAAAACACTTGTTAAACCCTAATAGGGTTTCCTACAAACTCAGAAGGAGGAAAATGACCATAAAATTAATGAAAACTCATTTCAAAACCTAAAATGTATACATGAGGTCTGTTATTATCTTCTCCACATGCATGGCTTACTAGTAGGTTAGGCTAACTTCCAAAATTGGAGACTAATCATGAAAATGCATTGTTCTTCCCTGATGAATAAGGATTTCTAGCTTTGTATTAGTCTTCTGGAGTAAATAGTACTTCACCAAGTATTGAAATATTTTTAATGGATTGAAATAAACCTATAGATGATCCTTCTTTCTATTAATTCCAAGGCTTCACTACTTTTTTCATGTCTCTCTCCACCAATGTAATAAACTTACATGCACAAAACCCAACTAAGCTGTTATAGATTACACAGTCTTACCAAACACATTCATCTCTCTCTCAACAATGGAATCACTCAAAACCATATCAACACACAAGAATAAATATCTTACCAATCATAAATTACTTCACAAAGGCATGCATAGAGTTCAATGATCATCCACACTAGAAGAATACATAGAAAACTATTATAACAAGAATGTACATATATGAAACCTCACACAAACTTCCTTCCTGAAGATTTCTTGGATTTTGATTCAAATGGAATGAGTGAAAAAAATTACATATTGAAATTTATATCCTTCCCATGTAGTTTCCAATTGAGTATAAGCGTTTAGACCTATTGGTCACATGCTTAGATCTCAACAAAGCATGAGGATGTCTAATTAGAACTCTAAGAACTTAACAATTAAACACTTATTATGACTTTTCACCTAAGAGAGGACCTAATACACCCATATTGTCCCTCATTTCATCCTTTAAAAAACTTTCTAGCTCTAAGAATACATCAAACACCTAAACCAAGCCAAAAATGGCCTCATAATTCAAATTTGCATGTTTTAGAGGGAAAATGCAATATTTTTTAATTATGAAGAACTAAAACTAAAATAGCAACACTAATTGTGAGGGATGTACTTAGTTTTCTTGAATATTGTTTTAATTTCTTTATATTTCAACTCACAATTTGATTAGAGTATTCAAATAAATAACAAATTCATTATTGTAGTTTCCATTTGTTTGCATAAAGCTTCTAGTGAAAGTTGTTTCCCTACGTATCCCTGTGGGTTTGCAAGGGAAGTTTGTATCAAAGAAAGCTTCTGCATTAGTTTAGTATCAATTGTAATTCCATTTCAATCTATACAATTTCATTAGATCATTGATTTCTTCCAAGGAAGTTTCAGGGGTGTTGGTGTTCAATTGTAATCTCTCCCTTTTGTCGTTTAAAATTTTCAGCTCGCCTAGTTTGATGCATTTTCTATATTCCTATGTGGATGCGTAATTCTTTTCCTTCACCAGGGTGTTGTTGTCAAGTCCTTTCCTTGGGTCGTGGATCACATTGAGTCTTGGTATTATTTATAGTATTCTCTCTGCGGGGAAAAGTTTTGTTGTTGGGCGTCTTCCACGATTGTGTCTCCTTTGTAAATCTTGTCCCAACATCTATGGATACGTGGTATTTTCTGATTGGATGCGTCATGGTTGGTATATTTGATATTTTGACACATTATGGTGAAGGGCATGAAAGTATAAGGTAAATTCCTAAGACCCACAAAAGGACACATGGAGGGCCTACACTCATTTGGGGACCTGCCTCTGGACTTCACCATTGTAGTTACACCAAAGAGACACGTGGAGGCTTCCACTAGCTCTACCCATTCTCAGAATTTTCAATGGCTGAGCTAACTTTCTTGGGCCCCAGATATGTGGAGGGCACGTGCTAGTTTGGGGATGCACCTCTAGGTCTTACCTTTGCAGTTGTACTAAGGAGACACGTGGAGGCTTCTAATGGCTCCTATTTATACTGAGACTTTTCAACGGCCGAGGAAAATTTCTTGGTTCTAGGCCACATGGAGGGCTTGCGCTTGTTTGGGGATGCACCTCTAGGTCTCACCTTTCGAGTTATGCCAAGGATACATGTGGAGGCTTCCACTGGCTCCTCTTTATACTTATACTTTTAAAAGGTCGAGGAAACTTTCTTGGGCCCAGGACACGTGGAGGGGCCTGCACTCATTTGGGGATGCGCCTCTGAGTCTTACCTTTGGAGTTGCACCAAGGAGACACGTGGAGGCTTCCGCTGGCTCATTTTTATACTGATACTTTTCAATGACCGAGGCAAATTTCTTGGGCCCGGGACACATGGAGGGCCCGTGCTCATTTGGGGACATTCCTCTAGACTTCACCTTTACAGTTGTGCTAAGGCGACACGTGGATGATTCCGCTGGCTCCTCTTTATATTTGGACGACTCAGACTCGCAGTGCATATAAACAAAGGGGAAGCCCAAAAAACACCTATATTCAAAAAATAAAATATAAATTGGGGAAGTGAAATGGTGTGCTTTTATAGGAAATTTGAGGCATATCAGCCGAGTTGGGTGTAATCATGGTGAAGTAGCCTCTAAGATTTAAATCATATATCTACATGGGAGAAATACGTGTGAGACAAATTGGCATTATGGAGAAAGATGATGATTAGCTTGATATGACCAAAACCATGCGGAAATGATCAGTCTAAATGTTTTCTCCGAGAAAGTTTCTCAAAAAGGAAAATGTGATTACCTATAAAATAAAACCATCTGAAGGCACTCTAAAACCATAAAATTGGCCACTTATTCACCAAATAAAAGAATGACTAAAAAGATTGTCAAAAGTTATGACATGGTGCCCCAATCATATCTGATGAAATTAGGAAATGTGAATGGCTCACAACTTTTCCACCTAGAAAAAACATAGATGAATATTCTTCTTTAAAGATTCATGTTTTTCAGGGGGAAATAGGATGAGTGAGTGAGTGAAATTGTATAAATGCAATGAGAATACTCTTGCAAAAGGGGGGGTTAATTTTTCTAAGAAAGTTTGAGAAAAAACATTTTCTCGAGATACTATCTGAGAAACCTATTTATTTTCCTTTATTTGTAGATTTAATCATGTTAAGATGGTTGCAAGTGTAAAACCATTGAAAACCTCTAAGATTGTTGAAGAAAATCCCCCTGTTGATGAATCTAATGAACCTTGAATGAATTTGTGTTGATCATGAGCATAATTGTGTTTTATTTTATTTCAGAATGTTTTCAAATAGTTTTTCATGTTCCTATTGCAATCTTAAGTTAAAATACCTCTTAATCACACAAAATCTTATCCCTGTGGTTATATTGTGTCATTTGCAATTTCATTATGAGAAGAGCTTTCATGGTGTAATGAAATAAACAATTTAAAGTCACTTTACTTTCACTGTATTTATAAATATTTTTTGTTATTCTATGAGTGTATCTTAGGCATGATGAACCAGGGATTTCCAATGTTTAATTGATTCTTTAACATGAGCCTTTGTGTTGAATTCTTGAAGATTTTATGAAATCATGCATCTCTGGGCCTCCATTGATACACACCTTCTGGTTGAAGGAATATTTTGGCTATTTTGAAGCATTTTGTTTGTGAGAGTTCCAATATTTGTAAAGGTTCTCAAATATATGGTATAATAGACTTTATCTTGCTTAACCTCCCACCAAAAACTTCTCAAATGATAAATCCTATATGAACTAGCCCTGTTTGTATTGTGTATCCACAAATATTTAACTACCAAAATATGCAGAAACAACTAGGTTTCAATTATTGTCTTTAGTAACCCAAACCTTGTCCAGGAAACATCTCCACTCTCTAGTGTGAAAACTCGTGAGAGTTATATTGTGTTGTATTGATCATATTTTCTCAAGGTTTTCATAAAGATTATGCAAAGAAGGATCTCTTGATATCCTTCACCAATATGGGTTATAGAACGGGTCCTCTCACCCTGGTTCAAGGCACAACCTTAAGTAGTGAGGGTAGATCAAACCCTTGATAAGTTATTATCCATTTCTCCAATGCCTCAGTGATAAAGATTCAGTTGAATCCCCTCCCCAGCTACAAAACAACGTATATCATGATTTGTCTATCTGTAAGCATCCTGTCAATTTCGTGATTCTACTCAACCCTCACAAGAGAATAAATTTGGATACCAACACCAAAGTGGCACCATTACAGGGGATTATTTGAATTGTCGAGGATTATTTGAACATCAGGATCTATTTGTGTTGAAACAACACCAAAGTGGTGCCATTGCTAGGGATTATTTAAATTTCCAAGGATTATTTGAACACCAGGATCTATTTTTGCCGTAACAACACCAAAGTGGTGCCATTTCCAAGAACTATTTTTACAAATGCATACACATACCAACCCTGGTAATGTTTCTTACATGGTTTAAGTATAAATACATTGTTTAAACATCATCCTTTGTTGAGATTTGTAAAATTTGTGCAAGATCACAAGTTCATTGTGCAGTATTTCTAGTTTCTAGCGGTGATTTGTACTAAAATTTCATCAATAGTGATAAATGTGGGTAAAGGAAGGTCAGATCTATTAAGCTTCGTAGAAATTAAGCATTGATAGGCACTTGGTAAGTTACTTATAGTGCATCTGCACAACTAAGGTGAAAATCCTTAGTGGTGACTCTATGTTGAATTGAAATTTTAATGATTACCAGTGTCTTAACCTGTGTCAAGTGAAATTTGTCATTAATAATTACAAAGCTGGAGGGAAGAAGGTATTTCTTCACTAGGGATCCTACTAAAAAGTTGTTTCTGGAACTAGGAAAAGCAAATCCAGAAGGAAACAAGTCTGGACAGTCGTTGGAAATCAAGAATCAAGAAAGTAGATATCAATTATGAAAGGTGATCAATCTATGGTTGAAGATTACCATATGTCTTCAAGTGATTATGAACCAAGTAATCCTTGTATAATTTTGAGTTCTCCAACTAGAGAGGGGCCATCATTTGTGTGTAAAAGGCGTGCCTCTCAGTTTTCCCATGTTTCCAAGGTTTATAGGGTTTTCCAAGAAACTGAGTCATTAAAGCATATTTACTTTGAGAGTTATACTCTTGTTCCCCAGAGACCTCTTGTCCCTTATCATTTTGATTCTCCTAAAAATTCACCTCCTCAAGGAAATATGGCTCAACCTCTACCTAGACCTCCTTTTGTTGTCAATATTGTTAGACCAATAAATTTTAGAGGTATGGTTGGATATCCTAATATGGTGCCACAAGATGTCAGAAATAGGTTGCCAAAATTTCAAGGGAATAATTTCATCACTGGTGACCACCATTTAAGACTCTTTGTCAATATGATGGAAGATTTTGAAATTGAGTTTGAAGACATGTATATAAATTTATTTATTCATACTCTTGAGGAGGATGCACCTGACTGGTACAAGTCATTACCAGATAATTCAATAGACTCATGAACCAAGGTGAAAAATGCCTTTAGATTGCAATATGGGGATAAGATAGATCCCAGGTTCCTTTTATCTAAATTTGAAAATATAAAGAAAAATCCAAATGAATATGTCCATGATTTCAATACTAGGTTCAATAAGACCTTGAATAGGCTACCTATAATCCTAAGGACAAGTTATGAGTCTTGTTTGATAAAATATTCTGACGCTTTTAATAAAAATGATGCTTATTACTTGAGAGATAAGAACCCGAGAACATTGAGGCAAGCTTTCACAATGGCCTTACAAATAGAAAATAACATCAAAGTAGTTGGAAAGCCTCCTAAGAGAGAGGGTGTCAAGTTAATCAATCCTAAAAGGACTCAGTCAAAAAAATTTGTGGATCTAGAAGAGGTTGTGAAGACTTTGGCTGGATCGGTTAAAGAGATATCCTATAAACTAGCTAGACCAGAAAAAGGGATAGGACAAAGTTCCCAGGGTCCGCACAAGCCATAAAATCAGGAGAGATTTGGAAATCATCCCAGAGGTGATCACATATCAGATGACAGAAGGAAAGGGCCCATGAGACCATGAGATTAGGAAATAAACAGCCTCAACCCAGGGAGAATAGATTGGTTCTTGATCCTTTAACTGTCAGGGTTCCTACTATGGAGGAGGCCCATGTTATTGAGTGGTGTGATAGGTGTTTCTTACGACACTCCCCATGTGATGTAGATCAAGAAGTTGAGGAAGTAGATGATGATGAGATGTATGATGACGTGTGTATGATGGAGTGCCCTGGGAACTCACAGAAAGGGGAAACCTCAATTGAATTGATAAGTGCTAGAACTATTGAAAATTTTTGGGATTGTGTCCACCAAGTATTACCTCTTCCCCCCATTGATACTTTTAAAATCGATATGGTACAAGCATTTGATTTTCCTAATCAAGATTTCAAATACTTAAGAGCATTAATGATAAAGAAATATGATGGGGGAATTCCTTCTGAAAAGAACATGAAACTATTGATGAATGCAGTAGTTTCTCAGGAGAAATAATATAACACTATAAGTAAGGTTTTCAAAGGGGGAGGGCCACAAACCAAGCCAAACATTCTAGTTCTTACCAATATCTTGAAGGAAACCCCTAAGAAAGATACATCTGGCAAAGGCCTAATCACCCCAAATAAAACTTGTATTCCTGCCCATGCTCAGACTGTGAAAAATTCTATAATATCAGAGGAAGTGGTGAATCTCCCTCCTAATAATGTCCTACCCAAATATATTCCTTGTGACGTAGCCCAAATATTGAGTCAGATCAAGGTTTCTATTCCCATTTTTGAGCTACTTAGGATCCCAGAGCATAGGAAAAGACCATTCGAATATTTGGGATTTAAGGAAGAAAATATTGCTTAGGGGAAAAGTGTTGATAATATAGAGGTTCCTCCTATTATTACAGAGTTAGAAATACCACAAGTATTAGAGGAACTAGGTGAATCACCTTATATGTATTTGGGAACTTCTCTGGTTGAATCTCAGTTGGATGTAGATCCATTTTTACCACTTTGATTATTAAAGAGAGGTTGGTACATAACTGTGTGTTTTATTCAGAAGCCTCATGTAATGTAATGCATCTTAAGGTAACGAATGAGTTAAATATCAAGGAAATAGTAGCTTTCAGTAAATGTACTGCTATGGATTCAAGAGAAGTGTCAGTAATTAGATATGTTAAGGGATTAGTAGTGTAATTAGCGGCGTATCCAGGAAAATTCTTACCCATGAATGTGGTTATTATGGACTATCCTACTAAGTGGGGAATGTTATTGTCTATAAAATGGGCAGCTAGTGTGGGTGGAAGCATACAAATAGACATGTCATATGCAACCATACCAATTGAGGGGAACCTTTTGAAGTTGTACGGTGAGAAGAAAATGTTGCATATCATTGAGGACCCTAACAATGCTTCTTATGAAGAATTATACACATAGGTCGATGTCGAAAACTTTGTGGGATATGTTAATTGTAAGGATCATAAAATTGATGAGTGTGAGTATCTTGAGCAAGTTGGTTCTCCTTGAACTCTGATGTTTAATGGAGCTTGTTCTAGATCTGGTAATGGCGTTGGTGTTGTCTTGATATCTCTAAATCAAGAGGAGTTTAACTTTTCTTTTGAACTCAATTTTGAGTGCACAAATAATATTGTTGAGTATGAAGCACTGCTCTTGGGTATAAGGATTGCATGGAAGTATGGTGTCAGAGACATTATTGTTAAAGGAGATTCAAAGTTGATAGTCAAATAAGTCAGAAAGTTGTATGCTACAAAGAATCAAAGAATGAAGCAATACAAGCATGCAGTTTGGGACTTCATTGAAATGTTTGATTCTTTCAATATAATATACCATGATAGGAAATACAACACTATAGCAGAAAAATTTGCAGAGTTGGGATCAAGGTTTGATAATTATACAGTATCCCCCTATTGTGAATATGATATTGAAATACTGACTAGGTTGTCTGTCCCTGATAATATCAAGCATTGGCAAGTTTTTAAACATGATGCCCGAGTCTAAAGGTTTTTGCAAAATAAAGGAGAATTTTCCAATCAAATTATGGACTGGGAACCAATGGTTTTTGCAAATGAAGGAAAAGAGACCTTTTTTGGTAAGGACATTATTCATATGGAAACCAATACTATTCCAAGAGGTTTGGTTGCATTGAAATAAAATTTTGATAATGTTTACCGCATTGTTAAAAGACACATGTTAGCCTCGAGAGATGTTGAAGAATATAACCTGGGCACAAAGGATAAACCTAGGAGAATATGGCTAGGCAGTAACTTGAATAGAGAAGAAAAGAAGTCATATGTCTAATTGCTAAAAAAGTACCAGCACTACTTGGCTTGGTCATATTCAGAACTGAAAGCATATAGGGAAGACCTTTTTCAACATGAAATACCCCTGGAAGCTAATGCCAAGCCATTTAGGAAAAAGAAAAGACCAATTAATCCACTCCTTTTGCTAAAAATGCAAGAAGAGTTGAAAAATTTAAGGGATGGAGGAATCATACAACCTACAAGGTATTCTTTATGGGTTGTAAACCTGGTACCTATCTGAAAGAATAACTGAGACATAAGATTGTGTGTTGACTTTAGAAATTTAAATAAGGCATCAATTAAAGACAACTATCCCTTTCCAAATATGGATAACATGTTGCAATTGGTTACAGGTTCAGAATTGTTATCTACTTTGGATGGTTTTTCTGGGTATAACCAAGTGGTTGTGAAGCAAATAGAGAGAATCAAAACTACTTTGACTACTCCATGGGGTACCTATGTGTACGTGAGAATGTCATCTAGCCTGATGAATGCTAGAGCCACATTTCAAAAAGCAATGGATGTAGCATTCTCAAGATATATAAATGACATTATTTTTGTGTATCAGGATGATGTGATAGTTTTTTCAAGGAAGAGAAGTGATCACCTGCAGCATTTAGAAAAGATGTTGATAAGGTGCAGGGAATATGGTATCTCACTGAACCCTAAGAAATGTAGTTTTAGGGTTCAAAAGGAAAATCTTATTGGGCATATAGTGTCAAAATAGGGGGTCATGATTGAACCTGAGAGAGTGGAAGCCATTAGCAAATTTCCTATTCCAATAACCAAAAAGGGATTTCAATCCTTTTTCAGGAAGATAAATTTCATTAGGAGGTTTATTTCCAACTTTTTTAAATTGAATATCCCAATCACTAATATGTTAAAGAAGGATCAAAGTATCAAATGGGAAGAAGAAGCTATTCAAGCCTTTACTAGGATCAAGGAAACATTGAAAAATGCCCCTATTTTAGAAGCTCCTGATTATAAAAAGGATTTCCAAATGTTTTCCTTTTCCTCTGAGAATACCATTACATCTGTGTTGCTATAAAAGGATGATGAAGGAGCTAAAAGGCCAATTGCTTTCTTTAGTAAATCATTACAAGGGGTAGAGTTGAATTATACTATCATGGAGAAATAGGCCTTTTCTTTGGTCAAAGCCACACAGATCTTTAGGCCATATATTTTAAGTTCTAAAGTCATAGCTTATGTCCCTCATACTATGGTCAAGGATATCCTTTCAGAGATGGAAATTTCCAGTAAAAGATGATGATGGGAAAATAAGTTACAGGAATATGATATGGACATCCAAACTACAAAATTGGTCATAGGTTTGGGCCTAGAAAAGCTAATGACAAAAACCAATCTGTAGACAATTGAGATAAATGAGGTTGATGAGGAAAGCGTGAATATTCTTGAGAAATTGATAAATTTTGAATGGTACAAGGATATTATTTTTTATCTCAAGCATCTGTAATCCCTTGAGTACTTAAGAAAGAATTAAAAGAGAGCACTTAGGTTAGCTTCCCAAAAATATGTCATCACTGATTATGGGTTGGCTTGGAAGAACCCTGAGGTAATTCTCTTAAGGTGTATCACTAAGGATGAGGCCCCAAAAATAATTTTTGATTTCCATGGAGGAGTTTGTGGGGGGAATTTTGCTGGGAGAGTAATAACCCATAAGATCTTAAGGGTTGGTTACTGGTGGCCAACACTTTTTAAGGATACAACTTTATTGGTAAGAAAGTGTGAGAGTTGTCAACATTTTTTAGGAAGATTGAAAGCTTCAGGATCCCTCCCTTTGTAGCCAGTGTCAATTAAATCCCCTTTTAAGAAATGGGGAATGGACTTTATTGTCAAATTTTCAAATTCTTCAAGTGCAGGCCACAAGTGGATATTGGTGGCCACTAATTACTTCACCAAATGGGTGGAGGCAATCCCCACTAAGAAGGAAACCCACCAAATTGTCATGGATTTCATTCTAAATCATATTGATGAGGTTCGTCAATCCTCGCCATTAATAATGTTAATCCGGGTTGGTGTCCGAAGGCTGTATGCATTAAAAGAAGAAGATCTTGGAAAGAAAATCCTTTAAACACAAACCAAACTTGCATAAAATAAATCACACTTGTGGAAATTGAAAGACACTGTTAGTGCAAAATCACAGCACCCCTAGACGCACATCAGGCTTCTAGGTTGATATTCAGGCATCCAGTGTGATTGCACAACATGGAAACCTCTCTCCAAGTGTGGGGACTTGTGAAACTGAGAGAGGAATCTCCAGATTAGAGGCTGGTTCCTCGAACTCCTCTGATTTAGATCTATATTTTGCAAAACTACAGAGGTTTAGATCCTAATCCTATTCTAACTTGCAAGGAGACAGGGGTAGAAGTGCAAAAAAAAATTGAAACTAACTAAAGATGGTGATGCACCAAAAGGAGTGGTGAAACATATTTTTCATGCAAATAGACACAGACCAAAGTTCATAACATAAGACATACACAGAGTGATAATGTATAATTTAGCATCTGAAATCAAGCAAATAATACAAACAGAGGATTAAAACCCATTCACAGAGCTTGCATTATCAATTTAATATCAAAATACGCATTACACCCTCAGAGAGGTAAAAGAAAACTGTTACAATCCTTGGAGAGGTCTGGTCCTTCATCAATCACTTGCTGGAGGTAAAAGAAGAAGTCTGCTATGCCCAAAAAATGTTCCTCTCTTTGAAATGAGCCCAAAACTGGCTTTTAAAATGCAAGGGTCGAACCCAGGGAACAGGAAACGTACAAAGGCATGGGAGCCCATTCTTTCTTGACTACAGGTGTATTAAAATGGCATGGAGGACCTTACAAACCCATACCCTGTCATTTTGACCGGATTACAGGAGAATGCGACCCATTCTGCATTAAATCTGGTCGCTGGAATGTCATTTCTGGCCATGAACACGCGTCAGAGCCGTTTCTCGATTTTCTTCCTCCAGACTACTCCAAAACACAAGATTAATCCTGGAATTGTGTAGAGAATTTTACCAGATTTCTGTTGATATAAAGAACGTGCAAATCCGAGCTCTGGATCGAAAGTTATGGCGATTTGAAGATCTAGGGCACAAAACAGGCGACAGCGTGTTTTGAAACCTTTCCCGCGCTCTGCCACCTGGATGACACGTGGCAGGTGCTGAGTGGACGAGCAATTCTCTCTCCTCCATCTTTCGCGGGCTTTCCTTTGAAATTTCCTTGTGGGGCCCTTAACTGGACACGTGGCGCTATTTCATTGGTTCGGGCTGACCCTTTAAAACTTGCCCTTTGACTTTTGACTTTTTTCCTTGAGACACGTGGCGGCTTCTGATTGGTTCTCGGCCCTGCCGGCTCTTTTGCGCCCTTCGCGCCTTTTCAGCCCAGGCCCACTTGTGCCCATTTTGCTTTGGACTGTCTTGACCCTTTTCCTTTTTCGCCCGGTTCGGCCGGTTCGCGCCTTTTCGGCCCGCTTGTCCCATTTTGCTTTGGACTGTCTTGACCCTTTTCACCCGGTTCGGCCGGTTCGCGCCTTTTCGGCCCGCTTGTCCCGAACTGTCCCTCTTAGCAGTTAGTCGATTTTCTCCCTCCTTCGGCCGGATTGGATTTTCACACCCACCGCGTACTTTTGTCCCAGATGTCCCTGTTGCTATTTTGGACTGCTTGTGCTCATTTCGGCCGATCCGCGCCTTTTTGTCCCAAATGTCTCGACTGCCCCCTAGGACTAGGACTTAGCCAATTTCCACAAATTTTTCTGGATCAACCTACTTGCTTTCTGCAACTTTTTTCCGCGTTTTCTCAGAGCTTGCTCCTTTCTTCTTTGGCCAGGGGAGTTAGAAAAAAATCTGAGAGAACCTCCGAATCATGATGTTTGCTCTGAATCAATCAATGTGCCTAGGACTTGAATATTCTGATGCATGTTATCAAAATTACCCTGGGGGGGTGAATTTTGGATAACAATTTGGTGACTCAGCGGGATTATCTACCTGCTAGATGGAAATACCAGTTGCCTGAAGTAATCCATTGGGCATGGAGTCATCAAATATTCTGTTAGAATCCAAACTGACTCAGAATGTGCAAGGGGAAAGATGGAATGTGACTTGATGAAAGCAAAGACATGCTAAACATCTCCATGGACAGCAAGCTGTGCCAAGGAACTTAGGGAAAACAAAACTAACCTACAGCAAAACAATGTGCACAAGCACTTGGAGGAAAGAAAATCTAATCTAATATTTACAGGTGTAGTGAACCTCCCTCTAGAAGCAACGCTTGAGATAGATTCCATTTACTGGAATCTACAGTTCTTCACCATCCAATGAGGCCAATTGGAAAGCATTGTTGCTCTTGCACTTTGTGACCATGTATGGGCCACTCCAAATGGCATCAAATTTTGTATGCCTTCCTGGTTTTGCTCTGTCCACATCCGATTTCAACACTAGATCTCCTACTTGAAAAAATATGTCTTTGGCCTTCCTATCAAAGGTCTTTTTGATCAAAGCTTGATCCTTTTCCATTGCTTGGGATGCCTGATCTCTGATCTCTTGCAGCTCCATCAATTCTGCATACCTCACCTCCATGGGCTCAAACTCTAGCAACTCCAGCTGTTTCATGAGTTCCAACGTTGGCAACTCAAGTGACATGGGCAAGATTGCCTCTCTTCCGTAGACAAGCCTAAATGGAGAGTTACCTGTGGATCTTTTGGGAGTTATCCTATCAGCCCATAAGGCTGATTTCAGTTTGGTATGCCAAGCCCTCTGATTCTCATCAAGAGTCCTCCTAATGATCCTCAGCAAGTTTTTGTTTGTAGACTCGGCCTGGCCATTACCTTGAGGGTAATAGTTTGATGAAGTGCTCAGGTAAATCCCGTTCTTGACAGCCCACTCAGTCACTTTAGATCCGATGAATGCCAATGCATTATCAGAGACTATTGTAGCAGGTACACCAAATCTGGTAGTTATCCCTTCGTAAAAGTCCAAGATGCTAGACTCATTCGCCTCTTTGAGTGCTACTGCTTCTGTCCATCTGGTGAAGTAGTCTGTGGCTGTCAAAATCCATTTGTGCCCTTGGCTCGAGTTGGGATTGATGACTCCAATGAAGTCCAAACCCCACTGCATGAATGGCTGATCTACTGTAATTGGATGCAATGGAAGGGCAGCGAGTCTCTCTTTTCCTGTGAAGAATGCACAATTCTTACACCTCTTGATCCATGCATAGCAATCACTGAAGATTTGAGGCCAATAATAACCAGCCTTCATGATTTTTAGAGCTGTCACTCTTGGTGCAAAATGGCCACCAGCTGGTCCATTATGAAATTCTTCCAACACCCTTTGAATCTAACCTGTGTTAATGCATCTCAGCAGCACTCCATTCACGTCCTTCTTGAACAAAACTCCATCAATGATGGTATATGGAATTGCCTGCAACCTGAAGTATCTTCTTTTTGCTTTGCTCATTTCTAGAGGGCACATACCCGTCTGTAGGAAATGTATCATATTCTGAGTCCAACAGGGAGTGGACACATCATCATTTTCCTGTTTTTGATCATCTTGTAATAGCAGGACAGCGTCTTCTTCATCTTCTGGGTTGTCTGGTTGTTTGGAAGCGAGCTGCTCACACAAACCTTTGCCTCTTACCAGCTTGGTGATCTTGATCTCAATGTCATACTCCATGACACGGGTGATCCAACCTGCCCTTTTCTCATTCAAATCCTTGTTGAGGAGGAAGTCCTTAACCCCAGCATGTGAGACCAGCAACTGTACCTTGTTGTTTGAGACTAAATGCTTGAATTTCTTCAAGCTTCTGATTACTGCAAGCACATGCTTTTCAATAAAAGAGTACCTCATTTCACAGTCACCTAGGCTCTGGCTGAAGAAGGCAATCGGCTGCTCATCATTATCTTTGTTCTGCTGTACCAGAATGGCAGAAATAGTGTCATCACCTCCAAATGCATAGAGGATGAAATCCTTGGAAAAGTCTGGGTTGATGAGAGTGGGTGCCTGGGAGATGGCTTCTTTGATTGCTTCAAAACTCTCCTTGCCTTCTGCCGTCCATTTGAAAGCCATGCTTTTTCTTAACATTTTGTTGATGGGCTTGACAAGGGCTGCAAAATTTGGGACAAACCTCCGAACAAAGTTTATCCTTCCCAGGAAACTCTGAAGGGCTTTCTTGTGACTTGGCAATGGTAGAGCTCTTATGGCTTCAACCCTCTCTGGATCAATTGCTAATCCTTCCTTGGAGACAATATGGCCAAGGAGCTTCCCTTCATGTGCAAGAAAGATGCACTTCTTAGGATTCAAAGACACACCGAACTTTCTACACCTCTGAAACACTTGCCTGAGGTGAAAGAGATGGTCTGCAGCATTCTTTGAGAAGACAGTAATATCATCTAGGTATATCAGCACTATCTTGTTGATCAAGCCTTTGAATGCCATATCCATAGCTCGCTGGAATGTTGCTCCGGCGTTCGACAGTCCAAATGGCATCTTCTTGTAAGCATATGTGCCCCATTTGGTTGTGAAGGCTGTCTTGAACTGGTCTTCCTCCTTTACCATAATCTGATTGAAGCCTGAGTAACCATCAAGTAGTGAAAACCTTTCTGAACCAGCTACGACCTGCAATATTTGCTCCATGGAGGGGAGTGGATAATGGTCCTTGAGAGAGGCTCTATTCAAATCTCTGAAGTCAACACATAGCCTGATCTCTCCACTTTTCTTTCTGACTGGAACTAAGTTGGCAACCCAACTAGAATGCTTGATTGGGAATATAATTGCTGACTCAATCAGCTTGTCCAATTCTTTCCTCATGAGAGGCTCCATGTGTGGATTGACTGGTCTCTGTTTCTGCCTGACAGGCTTAGTATTTGGATCCAACTCGATTGTATGCTGAGCTAAGTTGGGATTGAACCCTTTCAAGTCTTCATAACTCCAAGCAAACACGTCAGGGAATTCTTGACATAGCTGTATGAACTCATACCTTTCCTGCTCAGTTGTCATCTTTCCAATTTGCAATGGCTTGTTCTCTTCTACCAAGATGGATACCGAATCTTCTCTCTTGACCTGAATGTTTGCTTTCTCCTTTCTAAACTGATCATTGGGGTTAAAAATGGACTCCAAAGTGATAAGTCCCTTGGGCAGCTTGTCAGTTCTCAGCTGTATTACCTGGTCACCATATTGCTGTTCCAACTTTTCTTGATTCTTAGCTGAGAACTCAGCTTCTTCTTGCAAGAAGTGGATGATTTGTTGGTCATTCTCAAATACTTGCCAACTGACATCGTTATCCGGCACTGAAGGCCTCACAATCACGTGGATGTTTGGCTGTACCTTGTCTTGTTGAATGTTTTCTATAATGTCAAAGGCTGCCCCTACTGCTGCAAGCCTGTCAGCAGCTTGATTCTCTTTCCTAGGGATGGATTTGATGCCAAAGCCCTCAAAATCTTCCATGAGGTCCCATACCCTGTTCTTGTAGCACCTGAGTAGATCATTTTTGGCGGCATGCTGTCCCTTGACCTGATTTACAATCAGCTCACTGTCCCCAAAAACTTGCAAGATCTTTATTTTTCTCTTTATTGCCCAATGCATCCCTTGCACCAAGGCTTCATATTCAGCAGTGTTATTGGAGCATGCAAATTGAAATCTAAAAGCTGAATAATACTTTACTCCTTGAGGTGAAATAAGCACGGCTCCACCTCCTGCGCCTTGTCTACTCCTTGATCCATCAAAGAACAGTTGCCATACCTCATTGTCATCCTTGTGGTTTGGCTTGGTGATGCTAGGAATAGGTTGACTTTCTTCGTGTATACAATAGACCCCTATCTCAGATTCTTCTACTTCTTGATAAGGATCAAAAGCATGTACCTTGTTTGCCCATTCATCAAGAGTCAAATCTGGGATACTTCCAACCTTAGTGTCGGCTTCATCAGTGCCAGGGTGATCTTCTTGATCAAATGCTGAGCAATTGGTATTAATATGACTTGGAGTATAGGGCTCAATGTGGAAGTCTGCAATAGGTTCTGACCTAATTGTAGCCTTAGTTCCATACCTCGTTCTGAACAGCATGTGTGACCAATCAGCGGACAAATATCCCCCAATCTTGGCAGTAAAGTCCCTTGACAAACAGAGGGCAAAGAGTGGTGGAAGGTCTATGACTGATATATCTTGTAAGACAACAACATTTGGACATGCATGCAAGGTAAGACTCAAATTTCTAATCACTCCAACTGTTGCTATTGCTGTCCCATCCAGCTGCACTACTCCCTTAGATGTTATTTCATACTAGAGCCCTAACTGATCAGCTATCTGTTTAGGCATTACTGAGCTACTTGCCCCGGAGTCTATCATGCAATTATGCACTAGCTGATTTCCAATGATTAACGAAACATAGAAAGGGGGAGGCTTCAGCATTCTATCTTGTTGTGCTCCATGATTTCCTTGAGGCTGGGCAGCATTTGTGAGTACCTTCTCTTGCATTTGGACTTGTTGATTTGAAGTTGGCCAGTCTTTCATGGCAGCTTGTAGCAGATTTCTTTGGCCTGGGATGGATAGGGATTCCCACATAGATATATTGACGTTTGTCTTCTTCATCTGATCAATGATACTGAATGGTGATGAAGGATCTCTCTGCTGTCCCTTGGTTTGCACATTTTCTCCTTGTATGTGGGCAGCAACAGCTGGCATTTGAGTTGGCCTAGGGGCTGTTCTTGGCTGCCCCTGAGCATTTGAAACTGGGTTTTGCTTGCCAATCATTTGTGGAGCCATGGAAGGTTGTGGATTGGCTGGGGTTAATGGTTGTTC
Source organism: Taxus chinensis (assembly GCA_019776745.2). Taxonomy (NCBI): domain Eukaryota; kingdom Viridiplantae; phylum Streptophyta; class Pinopsida; order Cupressales; family Taxaceae; genus Taxus; species Taxus chinensis. The sequence goes on along the minus strand of CM034155.1, from coordinate 223,618,577 downwards.
TTCACCCAAATTTCTCCTTTTTGACCTTGTGTTGGCTGCAACACCTTGAGAAACTACCTGATTCATGCCACAGAAATCCTCTGCTTGCCAATTTGCCAATGTGGTTTCTGTTGGAGGTCCTTCTTGTTGCGTTTGTTGCTGTTGATTCTCCTCCTGGCTTGGATCTTGAGCAACACCAATGGTTTGCACCATCAAGGCCTGATTAAGTGCACCATTGAAACATGCTGACTGATTGTGAGGTAGATTGCAAGGGTAGCACCAGTCGTACTCCTGTGCCATGTTATTTTGTGTCGGGACCAAAGCTCTTGAGGACAGTTATTGCATTTGGATCATACGGTCGAAATGGTCTGGAAGCTTGAGGTTGTCCTTGGTTTTGGTTTCATATTTGCAGCCTGAGGTGGTGGTTTATTTTGTTGGTATGGGGGCCTAGCTTGGTACTGTGCTTGCGGTTGATACGAAGGTCTAGCACTTTGAGCTTGCTGTCTTTTGATAGTCACTAGCTCATTACCTAAATTTTGCAGTTGCTTCATGACCTCTTGAAGCTCATTTGGGGCACTTGGAGATGAAGTGGAAGCTTCATTTGAACTCTGATTCCTAGGAGTGGGAATAGGAGCTAAGACAGGTGCTTGACTTGTACTTGGGCTCTCTAAACTTGGATATAATGGCATTGGAGGCCTAGGAGCTAGCTTGCCAGCTTGAATCAGACAATTTTCAGCTCTAATGGCAATACTATAAGCAGCAGGGATAGTTGTGCCTCCCATAGATTGAATCAACATAGAAATATCAGAATTTAAAGCTTTAAGGTAATATAGAAAAGCACCTTCTGCTGTTGGCCTGACTGCTACTGGAATCCTATCCCAAGACCTTTGAAATCTGAAGTTGAAGTCAGTTAGCTGCTCATTGGAAGCTCTCTTGATGGTTGTCAGCTGCTCCAAAAGAGACAAGTTGTCTCCCTTCTCTCCAAATTGATTGTGAAGTGCAATACACAGCTGATTCCAGTTTGTGATAGAGCCAGCTTCAAGGCTCCTAAACCATTGCAATGCTTTTCCCTTGAATGAGGATGCCAGCAATTTGACAGCTACTTGCATTTCATTAATCTCATGGATTGCACAAATGTTAGCAATGTCTTTGACATGATCACCAGGAGTGGTCTGATTTTCTCCAGTGAAGTATGGAATGTTCTTCAATGCTGCAACTGGGATTGGATTTTGTGCATTGAGAGCAAGTGGGCTGCTGCCTGTGAAGTTGACATAGGGGTTCACTGGTTGCGCCATTCTGATTGGTCTTAAAACCCTTGTATATTGAAAGAAAGGCCGCTCAGGTGGAGGAGTTGAGAGAGTTCTGTTTGGTGGAGATGGGGACCTTTGAATCCTTCTTCCTCTTTGCCTTCTTCTTGGAGATAATTGTAGGTATTCAAACAGTACTTCTTCCTCTCCAACTCTTGACCTTGTGATTCTTCTCATAAGCTTTCAGGCCTGCGCTGCTGAAACCAGTTGATTCTTCCCCTTGGAGTCGCCAGATATGCAAATAATAGCTCTTTTTAAGCAAGAAAATTACAGCAGATGCACATCAACTTTGCTGCAATAAAAATGAGACCTCTGGTCCCACCGGGCGTGCCAAAACTGTTAGTGCAAAATCACAGCACCCCTGGATGCAGATCAGGCTTCTAGGTTGATCACTCTTGCATCCAGTGTGATTGCACAACATGGAAACCTCTCTCCAAGCGTGGGGACTTGTAAAACTGAGAGAGGAATCTCCAGATTAGAGGCTGGTTCCTCAAACTCCTCTGATTTAGATCTATATTTTGTAAAACTACAGAGGTTTAGATCCTAATCCTATTCTAACTTGCAAGGAGACAGGGGTAGAAGTGCAAAAATTGAAACTAACTAAAGATGGTGATGCACCAAAAGGAGTGGTGAAACATATTTGTCATGCAAATAGACACAGACCAAAGTTCATAACATAAGACATACACAGACTGATAATGTATAATTTAGCATCTGAAATCAAGCAAATAATACAAACAGAGGATTGAAACCCATTCACAGAGCTTGCATTATCAATTTAATATCAAAATACGCATTACACCCTCAGAGAGGTAAAGAAAACTGTTACAATCCTTGGAGAGGTCTGATACTTCATCAATCCCTTGAAGGAGGTGAAAGAAGAAGTCTGCTATGCCCAAAAAATGTTCCTCTCTTTGAAATGAGCCCAAAACTGGCTTTTAAAATGCAAGGGTCGAACCCAGGGAACAGGAAACGTACAAAGGCATGGGAGCCCATTCTTTCTTGACTGCAGGTGTATTAAAATGGCATGGAGGACCTTACAAACCCATACCCTATCATTTTGACCGGATTACAGGAGAATGCGACCCATTCTGCATTAAATCTGGTCGCTGGAATGTCATTTCTGGCCATGAACACGCGTCAGAGCTGTTTCTCAATTTTCTTCCTCCAGAATGCTCCAAAACGCAAGATTTACCTCGGAATTGAGTAGAGAATTTCATCAGCTTTCCGTTGATATAAAGAACGTGCAAATCCGAGCTCTGGATCGAAAGTTATGGCGATTTGAAGATCTAGGGCACAAAACAGGCGACAGCGTGTTTTGAAACCTTTCCCGCGCTCTGCCACCTGGATGACACGTGGCAGGTGCTGAGTGGACGAGCAATTCTCTCTCCTCCATCTTTCATGGGCTTTCCTTTGAAATTTCCTTGTGGGGCCCTTAACTGGACACGTGGCGCTATTTCATTGGTTCGGGCTGACCCTTTAAAACTTGCCCTTTGACTTTTGACTTTTTTCCTTGAGACACGTGGCGGCTTCTGATTGGTTCTCGGCCCTGCCGGCTCTTTCACGCCCTTCGCACCTTTTCGGCCCACTTGTCCCATTTTTCTTTGGACTCTTTCTTGACCCTTTTCGCTCGGCCGGCTTCGCGCCTTTTCGGCCCGCTTGTCCCATTTTGCTTTGGACTGTCTTGACCCTTTTCGCCCGGTTCGGCCGGTTCGCGCCTTTTCGGCCCGCTTGTCCCATTTTGCTTTGGACTGTCTTGACCCTTTTCACCCGGTTCGGCCGGTTCGCGCCTTTTCGGCCCGCTTGTCCCGAACTGTCCCTCTTAGCAGTTAGTCGATTTTCTCCCTCCTTCGGCCGGATCGGCTTTTCGTGCCCGCCACGTACTTTTGTCCCAGATGTCCCTGTTGCTATTTTGGACTGCCTGTGCTCATTTCGGCCGATCCGCGCCTTTTTGTCCCAAATGTCCCGACTGCCCCCTAGGACTAGGACTTAGCCAATTTCCACAAATTTTTCTGGATCAACCTACTTGCTTTCTGCAACTTTTTTCCGCGTTTTCTCAGAGCTTGCTCCTTTCTTCTTTGGCCAGGGGAGTTAGAAAAATATCTGAGAGAACCTCCGAATCATGATGTTTGCTCTGAATCAATCAATGTGCCTAGGACTTGAATATTCTGATGCATGTTATCAAAATTACCCTGGGGGAGAAAAACTTTACTTCCAAAGATTGGAAAGAAATAACAGATCTTTATTTCTTGGGAGAAAAGAATTACATATCTAAGTGTAGAAGGTTGCATTTATAATTCATGCATCCAACCAAGTCCATATTTTAGGAAATACAATCTGATCTTATTTTCATTTCAATCCTAACAATTAAGATCTCCATCTCCACAAAATATGGAGAGAGATATATTATTGAAGTCAAATCTTATCTCACTTATTTTAGGAAGATTTGCTCCCAAATCTTCTCCTTGCTTTTCGATAACAAGAATCATAATGATTTTATTCTTCTACATTATTAGGAGGTTTTTCCTCAAAAGATGATTTTGACCAAATACATTTCCTGTATTTTCCATTTGACTTTGTTGTTTTCTATTGTGGAACTTTTGACACTTGTCTAATATGCTTTTTCCTCAGACTGCATCTGACTAAAAGTTAGATATTTCTTCATTGGTAAAACTTGTAACAAATATGAATGAGTTTTTTGTTAAACACATTGCTATGAAAAAAAACCTCTCTCAGATTATCCATTTGACTTTTCTGTTTCTATTTATGGAACTTTTAGTGCTCGTCTGATACACTTTTCCTCGGACTACAGCTCACTAAAAGTTAGATCTCTCTTCATTGGTAAAACTTGTAGAAAATATGAATGATTTTTTTGTTAAATACATTTCTATGAACAAAAACCTCTCTCAGATTTCCCATTGGAATCTCTGAATTTTCACAATCCCTCAAAAATTGTCATTCCGTTGATGCAAGTTCTAGAACTAAAGCTGTCATTCCTTTTATGCAAGTTCCAAAACTAAATATGATTTTTCCACGAATTAAAAGTTCTAAAACTAACTTTCATTCAATTCATACAAGTTCTGGAACTAAATCTGTGAGTTCTAGAACTAAACCTGCAAGTTCTGGAACTAACTCTGCGAGTTTCGCAGCTAACTTAAAACAACTATAAATTTTGCATGCGACCTTGGATTGTGATGATTCTTTTATTGAACTTGCATAATTTTTTGAGAGGAATGTTAATATGAAATAAGATATGATTTTAAATTTAGTTTTTATGATCAATTCAACTTTTCCCAATACTAGCATTATCTTTCCTTTATGGCCTGCATACACAAGACTTTGCATCTTTTCCCAAATAATCAATAAGATTAGTAAAAAAAATAGATAACAAAATATTTCTGAAGAATGAACAAGATATATATCCTATATTCTATCTTAAGCAAACTATAAGCTCATATATTAAATTTAAATCCACTTTCAAATGTAACTTGGAAGGACAAAATAATGGTAATTTATGTCCAATTTATGGCCTCATCACATATCATTTTTAGGTTTGGAGTACCTGCCAAAATAATTGCTGACAATGCCATGAGCTTTCAAGTTAAACCTTTGGTGGTTATGTGTCAGGAATATGGGATAAATTTAGCATATGCATCCAATTATAATCCCCAAGGTAATGGAAAGGCTAAGTCAAGTAGCAAAAATTTGTTGAAAATAATCATAAGAACTTTGGAGATAAATAAAAGAAAGTGGGGTAAGTAATTGAAGTTTGTTGTTTTGGGCTGACAGAATTACTATTAAAAGAGCTACTGGAAAGATCCCATTTGAACTGGTGTATGGAACTCGAGCTCTACTTCCCCTGCATATGTAATTATCTTTATATCAATTCATCTAATAGTTGGAGGACAAGGAGGTTAGTCCCTATGATGCACAAATCAATCAAATTGTTGAATTAGCTGAAGAAAGAAGAGAATCCCATCAAATACGTGAAGTTTAGGGAGAAAATGAAGAAATTGTTTGACAAAAAGGTTACCCCAAGAGTTTTCAATGTAGGAGATCTGGTGCTACTATGGGATAGCAGACATGAGGATAAGGGAAAACATGGAAAGTTTTACGCATTATGGATGGGCCCTTATTCTATTGATATTAGGATCGGAGAGCACACCTTCTTCCTAAAAGATCTATATGGGGAATTTCTTGAGTTGCTTGTTAATGGTAGGCACTTGAAACATTTCCTTGATTGATTTCTAATAATCAAGGTACACATCATTGTACGGTGTACAGTATTTTTGTTCTTTTACGTTTATGCATTTTTCTATTTTGATTCATCCTGGTCCTTGGCGGATGGCTTTTGTTGGTTTTTCAGTTTGTTCTTGGGAAGTTGGAAATTGGTTTTCTATTTTGTAAGATTGTTCTTGACTCCATTGCCCAATGGATTTTTTGGCACATGGTCTGTTATGTTTTTCTTTCAGCCCTCGCTGGGAGATCCCATCCGCGAGTCGGAGCCAGTGTTAGTGCTTAATTGTAATCTCGCCCCTTTATAATTTAAAATTTTCAGCCCACCTAGTTTGATACACTTTATATCTTCCTATGTGGATGCGTAATTCTTTTCCCTCATCAAGGAGTCGTTATCAAGTCCTTTCCTTGGGTCATGGATCACATTGAGTCTTGGTATTATTTGCAGTCTTCTCTCCGTGGGGGAAAAAAAATTTGTTGGGCGTCTTCCATGATTATGTCTCCTTTGTGAATCATGTCCTAACATCCATAGATACTTGCTCTTTTCTGATTGGATGCAGCGTGGTGGGTCTATTTGATATTTTGATGCATTATGGAGAAGGGCGTGAAAGTATAAGGTAAATGCCTAAGACCCACAAAAGGACACGTGGAGGGCCTACGCTTGTTTGGGGACCTGTTTCTGGACTTCACCTTTGCAGTTGCACCAAAGAGACACATGGAAGCTTCCATTGGCTCTACCCATGCTCAAAATTTTCAACGTCCAAGCCAACTTTCTTGGGCCCCAGACACGTGGAGGGCCCACACTTGTTTGGGGACGTGCCTCTAGGTCTTACCTATGGAGTTGCACTAAGGAGACACGTGGAGGCTTCTAATGGATCCTCTTTATACTGAGACTTTTCAATAGTCGAGGCAACTTTCTTGGTCCGGGACACATGGAGGGCTCGTGCTCATTTGGGGACTCGCCTCTAGGTCTTACCTGTTGATTTACACCAATGAGACATGTGGAGGCTTCCGTTGGCTCCTCTTTATACTGAGAATTTTCAAGGGCCCAGGCAACTTTCTTGGGCCCGGGACACGTGGAGGGCCTGGACTCGTTAGGGGATGCCCCTTTGGGTCTTACCTTTTGAGTTGCACCAAGGAGACACATGGAGGCTTCGGTTGGATCCTCTTTATACTAATACTTTTCAATAGCTGAGGTAACTTTCTTGGGCCCAGGACATGTGGAGGGCCCATGCTTGTTTGGGACAAGCCTCTAAGTCTTACCTTTGGAGTTGTGCTAAGGAGACATGCGGAGGCTTTCGATGGCTCCTCTTTATACTGATACTTTTCAACGGTTGAGGTAACTTTCTTGGGCCTGAGACACATGGTGGGCCCGTGCTCATTTGGGGACCTGCCTCTAAACTTCATCTTTGTAGTTGCGCTAAGGAGACACGTGGAGGCTTCCACTGGCTCCTCTTTATACTTGGCCGACTCAGACTTGTAGCGCAAATAAACAAAGGGGAAGCCCAAAAAATGCCTATATTCAGAAAAGAAAATATAAATTAGGGAAGTGAAATGGTGTGCTTTTATAGGAAATTTGAGGCATACCAGTCAAGCTGGGTGTAATCATGGTGAAGTAGCCTCTAAGATTTAAATGAGATATCTACACAAGATAAATACGTGTGAGATGAATTGGCATTATGGAGAAAGATGATGATTGGCTTGATATGACTAAAACCATGTAGAAATGATCAGTCTAGACAGGCACGAAAATAAATATGTTTTCTCTGAGAAAGATTCTCAAAAAGGTAGATGTGATTACTTGTAAAATTAAGCCATCTAGAGGCACTCTAAAACCATAAAAAATGGCCACTTATTCACCAAATAAAAGAATGATTAAAAGGATTGTCAAAAGTTATGACATGGTACCCCAATCATATCTAATGAAAGTAGGAAATGTGAATGGCTCACAACTTTTCCACCGAGAAAAAACATAAAATGAATATTCTTCTTTAAAGATTTGTGTTTTTTTTTTTTTTTTTTTTTTTTTTTTGGGGGGGGGGGGGGGGGGGGGGTGGGGGGGGAATAGGATGAGTGAGCGAGTGAAATTGTATAAATGAAATGAGAATACTCTTGCAAAAGGGAGGGTTAATTTTTCTGAGAAAGTTTGAGAAAAAACATTTTCCTGAGATACCGTTTGAGAAACTTGTTTATTTTCCTTTTTTTGTAGATTTAATCATGTCAAGTTGGTTGCAAGTGTACAACCATTGACAATCTCTGATATTGTTGAGGAAAATTTCCCCTACTGATGAATCTAATGAACCTTAAATGAATTTGTGTTGATCATGAGCATAAATGTGCTTGCTTTTATTTCAGAATGTTTTCAAATAGTTTTTTGTGTTCCATTTGCAATCTTATGTTAAAATCCCTCTTAATCACACAAGATCTTATCCCTGTGGTAGTATTATGGCATTTGCAATTTCATTATGAGAATATCTTTCATCATGTAATGAAATAAATAATTTAAAATCACTTTACTTTCATTGTGTTGACAAAGATTGTTTGTTATTCTATGAGTGTTTCTTAGGCATGATGAACCAGGGATTTCCAACATTTAATTAAGTGTTTAACATGAGCCTTTGTGTTGAATTCTTGAATATTTTATGAAATCGTGCATCTTTGGGCCTCCATTGATACACACTTTCTGGTTGAAGGAATATTTTGGCTATTTTGAAGCATTTTGTCTGTGAGTGTTCTAATATTTGTAAAGGTTCTCAAATATCTGGTATAATAGACTTTATCTTGCTTAACCTCCCACCAAAAACTTCTCAAATGATAAATCCTACATGAACTAGCCCTGTTTGTATTGTGTATCCACAAAGATTTAACTACCAAAATATGCAAAAATAACCAGGTTTCAATTATTGTCTTTAGTAACCCAAACCTTGTCCAGGAAACATCTCCACTCTCTAGTGTGACAACTCGTGAGAGTTATATTGTGTTGTATTGATCATATTTTCTCAAGGTTTTCATGAATATTTTGCAAAGAAGGTTCTCTTGATATCCTTCACCAATATGGGTTACAGAACAGGTCCTCTCACCTTGGTTCAAGGCACAACCTAAAGTAGTGAGAGTAGATCAAACCCTTGATAAGGTGATATCCATTACTCCAATGCCTAAGTGACAAAGAATCAGTTTAATCCCCTCCTCAGCTACAAAATGACTTATATCATGATTTGTCTGTCTCTAAGCATCCTATCAATTTTGTGATGCTGCTCAGCCCTCACAGGAGAATCAACTTGGATACCAATAAGAGGAAGAAGTGCTTCTGAGAAGCTTTTACTTCTTCTCATGTCTCTAAGTTGGAACAAAGGAAGTTTTAGATCCACAAATATAAATTGGAAAAATCTTTTGTTTTGTTAGAATATGCTAGATTCATTCTACACAAGTCAATAGCCACACTAGGTTATTTGTTTTTTTAGTTATGTTAGAAGTATTGTAAAGGAAATTTCAACTTCTTCATATTTATTCTATAGATTTCTTTTATTTGTTTCTTGAAAAACATAAAAATCCAAAAATATTAGATTAGCTCAGTTAGTTTGTTTTATTTACTGCATTTCCATTATTCAATTGAAAAGAAAAAAAGCATTAGAATAGTCTTATTTTATTTATTTAGTTATTTCTTCTGTTAATTAGCTAAAAGAAACACATATGTTTAATTAATTCGAGGAAAGTAATTGAATCATTTTTATTTAAATCTTCTTGTTAATTAGGAACATAGTTTAATTAGATGGAAAGTAATATAATTCCCCATGTGTTCTTAGTTGGCCTAGGTTTAAACTTCAACCTTTCCTATGATGGATACTTTGTGAGTTTATTGCTTCTCTAGTTTGGTAGTTTTAACATATCCCACATGACCATTTAGGGTCCTCAACAACTGAGAGATGAAGTATATGATCCCTGAGTCCCACAACCAAATGTATCTTATTTGTACACAGACATTGACAAAGGCCTTAGAATATTTGTTTTTTTATCCACACCACTTCCACCTATCATCATCTCATAGTTGACAGCCCTGAATGTCGAAGCTAACAAGGTCTATGATTTTTGGCAGAACCATCTTGGGCGAGACTAGTTCCCCCAATCCACTTATTGGTCCTATTCATATGTTTCCTCTAGCACTTCCATGACCTTTTCTAGAAACTTCTACGAGGAAAATGCTGGCTAGTTTCCCCACCTTCTATAACCCATTGTGAGCATCTTCCATGAGCCATATATTGACTCTCATTTATGTGTGACCATCCTCTTGGACCATTCCATCTCACCCATGCAAGTAGGACAATATTTTGTTTCCTTAGACGAACAGATTCTATTAGTTCCCATACAGGACATTAGGTTTCCTTGACCTTTCTTTATTCACACTTCACTCATTTTCCTTATATAATTTCCACATAGCCATCTATCTATTCCATTATATTTGTCCCGGCATGACCTCGGGAGGTCGTATACATCTAAAGGTCATGTGTTGGTTTTTAGCCGTACAAAATTGGTGAACCTGACGTGAATGACTAGTTCCTCTTTAATTCCTTACTTCTTCCTTCTTTCATCCATCCTTCTCCTCTCCCATTATTCTATGGGTATTTATATACCCCCTGAATATTTCAGGTCAAGGTTATGATAGGCCCATGATGGATCTTGAAGCGTACTATTACTAGATGTGTATGCAATAGTCACCCTTATTATCAGGGTGGGTTGATAATTATTCATATAACTTACCTTCACCTCACACTCCTCATTCTCAAGGTGTCAAAAATGGTTCATCTGTTAAGATTGATGAAATATGTCAACTGGAGTTCTCCAAATCGAACAACATGACATTCACTAGAAGACAAGGTTTCTATCCTCGAGTCTTGTCAAGACCCCAAATTAGCATGTAGTCTAATGTTTTTTCCTCTTTTCTCTTGTCTAATGATGAAATCCTTGCTCGCTTCACCCAAAGCGAAGAGTGTTTCAAAGTGATTGACCAATCCTTTGAAAGGAAGCAAGGGTACACTAATGTTCTACTTCAAAACAATTCTTCTACCCCTCCCTCAATAGTAGAAAACACACCCAAAGAGGGGTGGTCTGTAAAGGACCAATTCATAGAAGGAAATCATGTTCCTTTACTTCCTACCAAGGGTCAATATCTACCCAGGCCAAATGAAACACCATCTTCAGTTGATGTAATTTCAATGTTGGTAAGTAGAGTTATGGAATTTGAGCTTTCCCAACCTTCTCATGCTCCATCTTTCACTGGGAAAGGAAAGATACCCAACCATGCTCAAAAATTTGGTCATGTGCTTTTACGTCATTACCTCCTTTGGTCTACATGGGCATCCCTAGTCCTAGAGACCTCCTTACTAGATCAAACATGTTAGGTATTCCTCATCATATGTCATACAGATACCCTCCATAGGCGCTAACTAGAAGTGTGTTCTCTCATGTTGTTCTAACTATAAATGCGACATTACTTGGTTTCGTGCCTACTACTCCATACCAAAACAAAATCTTCCCCCGTACCTACATATATATTCCATATCACCTCAAACGGACATATTTTATTTTCATGTCTTATATGTGTTACTACAAAATTATAGCACCCCTGATTTCTTATGAAATGTGTGTGAGGCAATCAGTGTAATCTACATAACATGGGATTATCCTACAGTGTGGTATGTTGCAAGTAGGATAATCCTCTGGAGAAATTCAGCTTCTTTCGAGGATTATCCTACTTGCAACACCCACATTATAGGATAATCCTTTATTATGCATATTACATTGATTTCCTCACACACAACTCATAAGCAATCAGGTGTGTTGTAATTTTGCAGTAATAATATGCTTAGCCTCAAGGATAGCTTACGCTCCCATGAATATTTATGCTACTCCTTATAAACTTATTATTCCACCTCCACTTCCCCATCAAGGGTCGTCTCTGGTAGAATCATATGCAGTGGGAACATACTTTGATTATCTCAAGGAGCCCTTCGATTTTACCATACAAAGCATGATGCTTCCATAACCATTGTCAGAAATTATGAAGTTTAAAGGGAAGGGGGATCTGAATGCTCATATTAAAGTGTATGCAACTGCCATTAGATATTTTCTCCCATGGGATGTAGTTGTCACTGAGATATTCCCTAAAACCCTTGTAGGGATCACTTTTGACTGGTACTACAGGATACGAGAAGCCTCAATCCAATCATTTAAGAAAATAGTTTCAGATTTTATAAAGGATTTTTACATGAACAAGATCTTACAAATAGGAATCAGGGAATTCCTCCACATCAAGTAAGAGAAAAATGAATCTACTTCCCACTTTATTCAGAGGTGGTGTAAGGTCCTCGACTCCTCGGCCAGTGCTCCCAACATGGATCAAATGGCTCTCTGTGACTTGTTCATTCATTCTCTCAACCAAGATAATACGAAGGAAGTACAAAATTTCCCCCTCAAAAGTCACGAGGATGTTTTAGAGGGTACCCTCCACATTGACCAAGCGGTAATTGATAGAGGTCGAAAGACTTGTGGCTCAAACAAGAGACTGGTCACTCCCTCACAGGGTAATTCAAATTATCCGAATGGTTATAACAAAAACAATCAAGGGCCAAAATTCCTTAGAAAGAACCATGCTGTTGTGACAAATGGAGTCACTCATCAAGCCAAAAAGTTGAATGTCATTAGTACAATTAATGTGAATAATGGAAATAAAAACATAAATACTAACAATCAAAGGAGTAACAATTTCACTCATATTAATGTGGTTGAATTTAGTCAACCTTCACCATTCCAGCAGGTCTACGCCTAAGGCCCAGTTTAGTACCCAAATGGTTATCTGAACCAATATCAGAACTAAGTCCAGAGGCCTCTGAACTTTAATTATAACAACTTGCATCCAAATAATAATAGGAACTATGTACCACAACAAAACTAGAACCAGATGCCTCAGGATTACGATCCTAATTTATATTGTGGATTCCATAAGGTTAAAGGACATGACGCACGTACGTGCCATGATTGTAAAAAAATTATACAAAGGCTTCCAGAGGATTAAAGGCAGCTCTTTATTGATATGTTTTTGGCCAATCCTACCACACTAACTCAAAATGTTCACATGGGGCATGTTTCCCCTTAGAATGCTCCTCTTGGAGTCTATAGATATCCCCTTTTGACATGTCCCAAGGACATAAAGCTTAATATGCATGGTACAAACAAGGGGATTCCCACAGGGATACCTTTAAGGAACAATGATCACGAAGCTTCTACTTTTTCAAACCCTTTAGTATCTCCTTCTTTAGATGGTCAAAAACAAACCAATATTGTAGGCCTGGTTGAGTTAGAGACTGAGCTTGAGGTTAATGTAGCTACCTGCACTCATGATTATTCCTCGCAACCTCTTCTCATGTACCTTTCAATGATAGATGATGCACTATTGACCCCTAAACAAGTAGGTGCCTATGATCTAATCACCAATTTTACCAAGACCTTTTCTCACATTTCCTTCTTGGATTTTTTGAAGAATTTCCTTATGCACCAAGCATATTTTCTAGAGGCATTAGACCTTGGCCATTTGATCCATGTTACCCCTCCTCCAGAAGCCCAAGTTAATCATATAGACTTTGATTTTTATCCTCCTGGGCATCCCAAGAGGGACATAAGGTTTGTATTTTACATTAGCAAGATGCCAATGGATGCTGAGTTAGCACAGAGATGAGATCCTACATTGTACCTCCAGGTTTGGATATACAAAAACTATGTTAAGTGTGAAATGATAGATGATGGAGTTGTTATAAACATAGTCCCTTTCTCATTTCTTCAGAAGCTAGACTATGGAGAAACCAATTGTTCTTCAACAAGAAATACGCTAAAAGGCTATGATTATCTCAAAGCAACGTCCATTGGGACTATAGTACTTCTAGTTACCCTTGAACCAAAGACTATATTGACTGAGTTTTATATAATAGATCGGGAAACCAAGTATGATATGATACTCAGTCGACCTTGGATTCATAGAATGAAGTAAATCCCTTCCACCTTATTCCAAGAGGTCAAGTTCTTGCACCTGGATAACATCTTCATAGCCCATGGTGACCCAAATCCATTTGACATTTATTTGGCTGACCTAAAAAGCACCCAGGGATCCATTCTGAGTTCAAGCTCTCAACCAATCAGTTAAACAAGCCTCAGGATGCAAATCCTGAGTATTATCATGTTCCCATTACTGAGTTAGAGATCCCTAGGGAAATTGAAGGGGCTGATTCAAGTGAAATTAAATTTGTTTTGGTAGAGATTGTATGAACAAAAACCACACCAAAAATTGTAAAACTTTTGGAGAATGGTTTTCCTGTTTTTCTCTCATTCAATTCTATGGGAATAGGACATGCTCTTGTTATTAGTTCTCTCCCATTTTGTGGCTTTGACAAGATCTATATGGTTGAAGTCTCATAATTTGAAGAATAAGATTATAAGAAATATCAAGCTTTCATCTTCCCTAATGACTATTAGACTCTCAACTATGATGGTGTAAAGTGTTGATTCAGCATTGGGGCAGGGGTGATCCTTACTTCTCAAGAAGGGAGGGTCATGCCCTTTTCCTTTAGGCTAAACTTTGAATGTATAAACAACGCCATAGAGTATGAAGAACTTCTTCTTGGTCTCATCATAGCTAAGAGGATGGGTGTCAATAGTGTTAGAGTTCTAGGTTATTCCCAACTTGTTGCTAACAAAGTATCTAAAATTTATGAAACAAGAGCTGAACACATGTAACTCTAAAGAATTTCCATATTGGAGCTTTTTAAGAGTTTTGACTTCATTTATATTGAAGCCATACCTAGAGAACATAACCAACTAGCTGATTCCATGGCTACATCTTCTTCATGTTCCTGTCTAAGTGAGGACTTGAAGGAAGCTGAGTTTACAATCTCAATTCGATTTGAACCCTTGGTTCAAAAAGTGCCAACTAATGTAATTCTGGCATATGTCGAGGCCTAGAATGAACCCGTCACCATGGAATTCATGGAGAATGATGGGGCAATCCTAGGATTCCTTAATGCTTATGTAGATCTTCACCCCACGCACCATAAGAGAGTATTTTCTCTTAGACCTCACCCTTCTTCCTACTTTGAATATTGTACATGTATCCTTCCTTATCGAAAGGTCTTGAGATCTACAAGGTAGGAGAAGAAGAACTAGAGCAACCTCCCACCCCACCTAAGTTTGAAGAGGGTAACACCTCTTTGATCGAGGGAACCATAGATATTAATATAGGGACAGAGGAAGATCCTAATATTTTAAAACTCAGTTCTTATTCAACTATTGATGAGATTAAGGCACACACAAAGGTTCTTAAAGAAAATTTGAAATCCTTTGCCTTCAATTACAAGGAAATGACAAGTATTTCTCCTGATTTGATAGTTCACAACCTCATCATGAAGTCCAATTCCAAGCTCGTGAAGAAAAAGTTACGACCCATGAAGAAAAAGGTGGCTTTGATGGTGAAAGAAGAGGTTATGAATCTCCTTTTAGTGGATTTTATCAAACCAGTGGACTATTCCATATGGGTGACGAACATCGTCCTGGTTCTTAAAAATAACGGGAAGATACATATTTGTATCGACTTTTGAGACATCAACAAAGATTTTCCTAAGGATGACTTTCCATTCCCTTCCATCAATGTCATTATGGATGCTACGACTGGTTATGAATTGTTGTCGCTTATGGATGGCTCCTCCGGCTACAATCAAATTAGGATCTCTAAGGAGGATCAAACCAATACTACCTTTACTACTCCTTGGGGGACCTTCTATTACACAGTCATGTCATTTGGCTTGAAAAATTCCGGCGCCACTTATCAACGAGCGATGACTTAAATATTCCATGATATTATTCA
This sequence comes from Taxus chinensis, assembly GCA_019776745.2. Lineage (NCBI taxonomy): Eukaryota > Viridiplantae > Streptophyta > Pinopsida > Cupressales > Taxaceae > Taxus > Taxus chinensis. Next base: position 223,603,151 of record CM034155.1, on the reverse strand, counting down.
TAAGATTTTTGAATATTACGTTGAAGATCTACTGGCTAAGGCTAAGAAAAATTATGATCACCCTGAGGTGCTTCGTGTTATCCTCTCTTGTCTTATCGAATACGGTGTGATACTGAATCTAGAAAAAATCATATTTGGAGTAACGGGTGGCAAGTTACTGTGGTATATCATTTCTTCTCAAGGAATTGATGTAGATACATAAAATATTAGGATGGTTCTGAAGATGAGTCCACCTTCAGACAAATCTGGCATTAGGTATTTTCTGGCTAAACTTGAGGAAATCCACAAGTTTATCCCCAATCTAACTTACATCATCCATCCCATTAACTACTTGTTGAAAAATGAATGTAGTAAAGAGTGGAATTTTGAATTCAATGAAGTGTTTGAGTTGGTCAAATTTTTTCTCATGTTAGCACCTACACTCATGTCACTCAAGGGTGTCCTTCCTTTGATCTTGTACTCTCGAGCCACCAAAGTCTCAGTAACATGCATGTTGGCACATAAATGTGATGATAACCATGAGTGTGCCCTCTACTTCATTATTCGTACCTTACTTGATTATGAGACACGTTACACACAAGAGGAAAAATAATTCATGGCGATAGTTTTTACAACAAAAAGGTTAAGGCATTATATGTTTAACCATGAAATGAGAGTAATCATCAATTCTGACAAACTACAAACTTTTCTGACCAATGGTGCTTTATCTAAAAAGGTTGGAAGTTTTCTTATGTTGATGGGTGAATTTGAACTCACCTTCATTAACCAAAATTCAGTCAAAGGAAAAATCATTACAGATTGGTTAGCAGATAACCCAATATATTTTGGATACCTAGTAGACTTATATTTCCCATATGAGTGTGTATTTTATGTGGAGACAAAGCCTCCCATTTCATCATATCCCTAGTATTTTGATAGCATTAATCATATCATGGACCATACGTATCCTGAGGGAGAAACCTCAAAATAAAAGTGGTGGCTATGTGTCATAGCTGCCAAGTATGTAATTGTAGAAGAAGTGCTTTATTGTAGAGCCTTTAACGACATGCTTTTGAGGTGTGTAGACAAAGAAGAGTCAGAAAATATTCTCTTCAAAGCCCATAGCAGAATTTTTGGGGGTCACTTTGGGGGGCATGCGACCACTCAGAAAATTCATCAAATGGTTTATTTTTGGCCCACCTTAGATCATGATGTTATAGAGTATGTATGTTGGCGCCATAAATGTCAAGAATTCTCACATGAGATACACATCCCCACTCAAGATCTATAATCGATTATGACACCCTGAACCTTTTCTACTTGGGGTTTTGATTTGATAAGGAATTTCTCTCCCTCGTCAACAGATGGCCACACCTTTATCATCATGACCATGGAATATTTTACGAAATGGGTTGAGGCCATGCCTCTCATACTGTACCTGGGTCTGTGATCTCTAGGTTTATCTTGAATCAGATCATATACACCTATGGATTCCCATAGGACATTATCTCAAATAATGTCACATCCTTTAAGAAAAAAGAGGTATGTGAGTTGTGTTCACAATTCAAAATATCACATCACATAGCCTCTTTATATTACCCTCAGGTTAATGGATAGGTTGAGGTGACAAATAAAACATTAAAGTCCATAATCCTTAAAACGGTTAAGGAGAATAAACATGATTGGTACTTAAAGGCATTTTTGGCCTTGTGGGCCTATAGGACTTCAGTACACATGCCTACGGGGGCAACCCCTTATTATTTAGTCTTCGTATTTAAAATGGTTTTACCATTGGAATTCAAGTTTCCTAGCTTCTGCATATCTTTGCAAGGCATTAGATAAAGACACATATATAGAGGCACAACTGGTTCAACTAGAAACCCTCAATGAAACTCAGCTTAGAGCCGAGAAGTGACACAGTGTTTACGCTGACAAGATGGCACATCAATATAATAAGAAGGTTTACAAGCGTGAAATATGTGTAGATGACTGAGTGCTAAAACTAGATAGCCAGATCGATAAAAATACCAGTGAAGGAAGAAAGTTCAAACCTAAATGGTTAGGTCCATATTGGGTCATGGAGGACTATAAAAATGGTGCGTATCATTTGTGTACCTTATAAGGTGAGGAATTTTTTGAATCAATCAATTCACTTCACCTTAAACATTTCTACGCATGATTTATTTTCATTTCCACATGTAGATCATTACATCTACTACAGATCATTTGCATAGTCATATTTGTAAAATTATAAAATGAAGAACTTACTTTTCAATTGAATTTCAAAATTTTCTAAAAATTGGCAAAGCATTTTATCACACTTCTTCAAACTATTCATTAAATCATCCTTAAATTATTCGATCTCTTTATCATTCTAGAAAATGAAATTTTTACATTGATCCTACCAAGAACCTATACACTTAGTTTTATGTGTGGCTACTTCTAGCTTGGGTGTTTTTCCCATGGTCTATACTAGAAGCTTCTTGGTGTCACATCTTTCCTTAACAATCTCTTGTTTGACGAATCAATCTAAAACATTTCACCCGGATTGCTTGTTCGCTTATATCAACATTTGGTATTGAGCCCTCACATCCTACTGGCTATGTGGGGTTGAGGCTAGGGGCAAGTATTCCTTCCCCAAAATCATAGAATTTAAAAGTCAAAAAATATATATAAGAAAACAATAATCACCAAAAAAAAATCATTTTGCAAATAAAATTACACTTTTTTTCCCTACCAGTCTTTGGTGATGAGCCCATGTTTCCTACAGGTAGCATGAGATTGGGAAATGAGGGAAGTGCCCTTACTCACCTATGCCTTGTCCTTGGTGATGAACCCATGCTTCTTACTGGTAGCATGGGGCAAGATATAAGGGGTCCCTTCAGGTAAATCAATAATTTGAAAGTAAGTTGATAAGTAAAAAAATTCTTTAAGTTCTTTAAAATCACTAGCAAATGAGTTAGATGAATGAGTTACAAGAGAGTTAATCCATAAACCATATTTTTTCAATCATGAGGCCGCCTATGGGTCTAATTCGAGTTAATCTTATAAGAAAAATACATTCTAAACTGGATGGTTAGCCTTTCCTGGACTTGAGTTGTAGTTTCCTAATTGGGTCTTTGTCAAAAAATTATCCTCATATCACCACTTTCATTCATCAAGGTCTTATAACTTGTGTCCTTCTTAGCTCTCAGTGTTGATCCCTCACATCTTACTGGTTGCATGGAGTTTTAGAATGGAGTGGGTTCATATTCTTATCTTATCACTATTCATCAAGTTTGCCAACAAAAAAAGGAATCTCAAAAGTTTCTTGAAAACCAAAATTTTAAATTTACAATTTGTCTTCATATGCATCATATACATATCACAATACAAAAAAAAAGACCATTCTGTTACACATTTGCATCATCATCCATACATGCATTCATAAAAGCATTTAAAAAATATCAGAGATTCTACACATCTAAGAGTACATATGAAGCAAGTCATGAATGAGTAAACTCTTACACAAGATATCTGCATACTCTTATTATATATTGTAATTATAATGAAATAACTGAATAAGAGATCGAATAACAACTATTCTTAATCAATGAGTTATAATGTTAAATTTCATGGTTATTATTATGAAATCTACCTTATAAAAATATCTTAATGAAATTATTAATTATATAAACGTTATGTCCACTATTACTATATACAACAATCCTAATCCAACTTTAGACATTTAGACAATAATACAACGTTATATAAACTTTAATTAAAGATGTAATAACTCACAATATTTTCCAACTTTCCCATTATTAATAACAACTAGAAAGTTCATAATGCAGATTGTTAATAATGACAACGGTCTATCTAACAGCTCATATTTCAATAGAGCTAAACTTCATAAGGTTGCAGTAATCAATCATATCACTTAATCAACTGAAAACTAATGAAGTATAGAAACCCTTTTTTTATTTGAATACACATGTATTATCGTTGTTTATAATAAAATCTACCATTCCATGTAAGGACTCATTTAATTGTAACAGAAGTTAACCAAAATGTCTAGTCCCAAGAAGGGAGAGAGAGAGTTCATCAATAATAAACAAATAATCATCAATTGTATTACATCTAAAAATAAATAAATAATATGAGACATAAACCTTTACTCCATTCCTAATAATTTCCCCAACTAACTCAAAAATTTCATTTTTATTTATCACAGAATCAATCCATTGTTCATATATATCAACATCTGTAACCCAAAAACTATCCTAAAAAGAAATCATATACATGCAAAATGAAAGGTTTGTTTCCATCACGATTGTTAACAATCAATGGAAATGAACGATATTCCTAAAATTCCCATATTCAAAAATTGAAAGCAACATTAAATTAACAGATAAGTCCAGTTTATGTTTTCCATAACCTTCCTGTAATGGAATTACTTGCATAATTCATATTATGAGCAGCAATAGAACACCAAAGAACACAATATTATAGATAAATGATCTCAATATGCAATCAAAATAGCTTCACCACTTCAAGGTGGCAACCTCCAAACAATACAATAAGACTCAAATGCTCGAATCATGATAAATTCCTACCTACAATCCCCAATATATACTATTCATGTGTTATGGCCATCACCAAGGCCGACCTACTAAGCACGAGAAAGTATAAATGACGTAATAAAATGATATGATAAGCCACAAGTCAGCTACTCGTATCCTAATACAAGCAATAGGTTAAGGGCGTAGCATACCCTTCCCCTTCAAACCAATGTTGTCCTCAACGTTGAATAATCATGGATGTTTTTGTAGAAAATCTTCATCCTCCCAAGTCGCACCCTCTATGCTCATATTCTTCCACTTGATCATATATTCCTTAATGTCTATGGTTCTCACCCTCTTAGTACGTGTTTTCAAAATCGTCTCTGGCTCCAAAATGATTCTTCCTTACTTATCAAGTTTTGGTAGCTTTTTATGGGCTGCAAATGTTTTTCCAATAACCTTCTTCAGGCAAGAAACATGGAATATTGGGTGTATGCATGAAGATTGAGGCAACTCTAGTTTATAAGCAACACTTCCAATTTTCAGTAGAACTTGATAAGGACCATAATATTTAGGAGCAAGTTTTTTGTCCTTTTTTGGTTCCTTCAGGGACATCTTCTTGTAAGGCTACAAAGGTACAAAAACCTAGTCACCAATTTCAAAATGTCTTTCACTGTGGTGTTGATATGCTTGTTGTTTCATCTTGTTTTGTGCCAATGCCAAATTTTCCTTCAAACCAGCAAAAACTTGTTGTTGATGTTGGATGTGTTCCTCGACATCCCTGTCCTTAGTTTGTACCCTCAAGAAAAAAGTGGTAAATGGTGGATGGTAACCATATTATGCTAAAAATGGGGTCATTTGAGAAGAGGTATGAAAATATGTGTTATACCACCATTCTGCAAGTGGTAGCCATTTAACCTAACGTTCATGCTTATCTGATACACAACAACGTCAATACCCCTCTAAGAATTTGTTAAACAATTTCATTTTCCCATCATTTTGAGGATGGTAAGATGAACTGTGAGCTATCTGAGTACCCAAACATGCAAATAATTTTGTCCAAAAATTACTCTTGAAAATAGGATCACGATCACTTACAATTATCTTTAGGGTTCCATGTAGCTTTTGAATTGTCTCCAAAAACATAGTTACGACTGTACTAGCTAAAAATGGGTATGACAGGGCAAAAAAATGGGAATATTTTGTGAGCCTATCCACAATCACCAAATTAACATTCTTACCCTCTGAACAAGGAAATCCTATGATGAAATTCATGGAGACCTCCTCCCATCTCTGGCTAGGAATTGGTAATGGTTACAATAGACAAGGCATGTTAATCATTTCACCTTTGTTCTATTGGAACACCAAACACTCTGATACAATTTTTTTTCATCACCCTTAATTTCTTACTAAAATAATTCTATTTTTATTTTATGATATGTCTTCAAAAACCTAGAGTTTCCTCCAATAGGAGATGCATGTATCTCTGCAAGAATCTTATGATTCAACTCAGAGTCTTTGCACAAGTATAAAATGTCCTTGTACCATAGGGCATTACCTTTCCACTTAAATTTGTTAGATGTTATAGAGCCTTGCTTGATATTTTGTATTAGAGATTGTGTATCCTTTTCTTGATCCCATTCCAATATTACTTCATCTACCCAATCGGCCTTCAACATGGACATTGCACATGGTAACACATCTACGGATGTATCCCTACTAGACAGTGCATCAACTACTACATTTTCTTTACCCTTTTTTATATGATTTCAAAATCATAACCCAACATTTTTTTACCCACTTTTGTTGTTCCTCAGATGATAACCTTTTCTCCAAAAAGTATTTGAGACTATCATGATCATTTTTCACCTTGAAGTGACTACCCATTAGATAGGGCCTCCATTGCTTGACCGCATGGAGAATAGCCATCATTTCTTTCTCATAGATAGGTTTGAGTATATATTTTCCTTTGAATTAATGACTCTGAAATGTAATTGGTCTTCATTCCTACATTAGAACTACTCCCAATCCTGATCCTGAAATGTCACACTCAACAATGAAGGTTTTTGAGAATTTGGGAGCAGCCAAAATTGGGGTGGTGCACATGGCTTCCTTTAATTGCTCAAATTATTTAGTGGTTACGTCTGTCCAATGAAAGGCATGCTTCTTTAGCAATGAAGTGATTGTAGTTGTGATTCCACCATATCCCCTCACAAATATTTTGTAGTACCCTGTTAGTTCAAGGAACCTTCAGATATTTTTTAGATTTTTGGGCCTTGGCCATTCCACCATAGTTTTGATCTTCTAAGGATGACTTTGACACCTTCATGGGATACAATGTGACCCAAGTAGTCTACCTACTGTACACCAAAATAAATTTTGGATGGCTTTGCATAGAGCTTATGTTTCTCGAAAACTTCTAACACTTTATCTACATGTTACAAGTGTTCTTCCCATGTCTTACTGTAAATCAATATTTCATCAAAGAAAACTAATACAAATTTCTTTTAAAATGGCCTAAAAAAAAGTGTTCATCAAGCTTTGAAATGTTGAGGGAGAATTTTTAAGAACAAAAGGCATTACTAAAAACTCATAATGGCCCTCATGACTCTTGAAATCCATTTTATGAACAACTTTCTCTCTTGCTCTAATTTGATGGTACCCTGAATGAAGATCTAATTTTGTGAAAAAAATAGCACCATGCAATTCATCAAGTAAATCATCAATTATTGGAATAGGAAACTTATATTTTATGGTGTACTTGTTGATTTCTTGGTAATCTAGACACATCCTCCATGTTTCATCCTTCTTACGTACCATGACCACTGGAGAAGAATGTGTTCTGGCTATGTCTGATGATACATGCCTTCAACATTACCTACACCATTTTCTCGATCTCACTTTTCTAGGAATATGGGTATCTATATGGTATGATGTTATGTGGTAGGATCTATGGAATCAACTGAATTGCATGATCATGATCCCTAACTTGTGGTATTCCCTTTGGAATTACATCAAAAATAGATGAGTGAGCATCAATAATCTTCTAAAGATCGGGTGGCATTGAAGACTCTGTATTTTGTACCTCTATGGAAAATAACTTTGCTACAAATCCATTTAATCCTTTTCTAAGAATCTTCTACATCTGATAAGAGCTAATAATATGTGAATAATTAGCTACCATCCCTTTTAATTATATTGTCCTTCCTTCTGAATGAAATCACATGAACAATTCTTGGAATTCATCTCTATAGTACCCAAGGTTGTGAGCCATTAGACACCCAAAAAAATACTTTCCCCTCCCATAGAAATAGAAAACATAGGTGATTATAACATTTAGTATCCCATTGAAATCTTGATACTATGAGACTTTCCTATGTAATTGAATGTCCCACCATACGCAATCATAACTTGCATTTCTGGAGCTAGGTAAATAAAATAATTGAGGCGGGTAGCTAACTTACTATTTATGAAGTTATGAGTACTTCTTGAGTCAATCAACACCGTCGCCTTCTATTTTTTAAGATATCTAATAAACCTGAGTGTTTGAGGAGTAATAATACCTGACAATGCATGGCAAGAAATTTTAGGTTGGTGATCATCTACTTCATCTTCTACTGGTTCCTCAGCCTCTCCTATAATTTCAGCTCCCTATTCATCCTCATTTCCTCCTTCAATATAGACCAAATTCTTCTGAGCACATTTGTGTCTCCATCCATATTTGTTGTCACAGTTTAAAAATAGTCATTTTTCTCTCTTTTATTCCATTTTTTGAGGAGTCAGTCTAATTGGCCGAGCGAATGATGGGGAAGGGGTACTACGGTCTCTGGTGTTAGTGAAAGGTTGCCTCCTACTACAAAGAAATTTTTCCTCTTCTCTATGTGCCATGATAATAGAATCGAAAAGCTTGAGTGGATTAAACATACATACTTCATGCTCAATGTGGTCCTTAAGACCCCCAAGAAACATGTCATTCAGGTTCCCTTCTGTAATATTCTCCACTCTTAAGGATAGGTTCCAGAATTGATACACATAATCTTTGATTGATCCTATTTGTCGTAACTTTTCCAATTAACTAAATTAGTTATCTGAAACACTGGAACTATAGTGCAATTGTAACTCCTTAGTAAAAAATGTCCAAGCGATGCTAAAACCATTCTTCTGCCTCTGAGCACATAACCATCGATACCAAACGAATTGGTCTAGTTCAAGATACATGGATTCTAAGGTCACCTTTTATCACGATGAGGTTTTATGTAACTCAAAGAAGTTATCCATTTTATTTATCTAATTCAATGGATCCTTCCCATCAAATTTGTGCATCTCCACTTTTGGTATCATGTTCTATGGTTATGAATAAGTTGGATTCTGATTGGGATGGAAAAATGATCCAACATGGTTATTTTTCCCATTATTATGAATTGAAGATCCTCCTTTGTTGAGATGGAGCTGATTTGGGACAAATGATTTATCCTTTATATGTTACATGATATCATTCAATCATTGATTGATTTGGTCTATGTCTCCTTTGCAGGCCATCTCAGATTGTAGATTTCACAGATCATACTCGAGGGCTCACCTTATGATCAACTGAGGTAAACCCTAGTGTTGAGGAATTTGTATTTACCCATTCTTACTCCAACTCTTCAATCACTACCCCATCTTTATATGGGGTTTTACCCTGAGTGACAGGATTCATTTTGGCTCTTTTGGAAGGCCCTGCCATGATGTCAAACCCTAGGGTTTAGGGTTTTGATACAAATTCATCTGAATAGGAAACAACACAAATAAAATACTACCAATATTGTTTTGAGAGATTTCCGAAAATGTAAATAAATTGGAAAAAATCCAAAAATTCTAATATAGGGAGTGATGTTATGAAAAGACCCTAAATTTGCAATAACTTTTGCAAAATAAAGAAAAAAGGCTAAAATTTTCAAGGAATCTTACTTGAAATTATTCAAAACTCGGGTAAAACAATCTCTGAAAAATTCTCTCTGATTCACGAGATATAGTGGAAACAAAAAATTAGGGTTTTTCCCCTAATTTTGGCCCAAATTGCAGCCCTAATACCACTTGTAATGGAATTACTTTTATAATTCAGATTATGAGCATAAATAGAACACTAAAGAACACAATATTACAGATAAATGATCTCAATATGCAATTAAAATAGCTTCGCCACTTCAAGGGGGCAACCTCCAAACCATACAATAAGACAAAAATGCTCAAATCATGATAAACTACTACCTACAATCCCCTATATATACTATTCATATGTTATGGCCATCACCAAGTACAACCTACTAAGCATGAGAAAGTATAAATTACATAATAAAATGATATGCTAAGCCATAAGTTGGTTACTCATATCCTAATACAAGCAATAAGTTAAGGGTGTATCACTTCCTCTTTTCAAGTTTTCAAATAGAAAACACATGACCAACAAGAATCCCTTAACTCCCAGCATTTATTTTCCCAAGTTTTAAACCCACAAAAAATAGAGTAATTTAACTCCAATATGTCCTTGAGGGAGAGTATTCCATGAAACAACCAACAATCCATATTTTTTTATAAAACCATAATTCCTGAAACTGAACCCGATTTTTAATCAATAAACCAAAAATCCATTTAATCCATGCACTCAGTAGGGTTTTACCTCCATCATTTATTCATAATAATAATAAATAATTATAACATAAATTCTCTAAGAAGGATCCATAAAACTAAACGATTTTATTTTTATTTCACACTATCTCCTTATATCATTTTCTAGATCTCACATAATAATCTAAAACCGAAATGAATTCACATATCTCACATAATAATCCAAAACAAAAATTTATTGATAGATCTCACATGATAATGCAAAACCAAAACATATTGAGTTACATAATTAAAATAAAAAATAATAATAAGAGTAGAAAAACGCATGCCTGTGTATTTTTCCTCAAAACTACTATGCACTTTTCTAAGTTGAAAACTTCCAAACAATATCTTTCCCATTAAATATTTCAACAACATATTTAAATAGTAAAAGCACCATACTATCCAGAGATAAAAGTGGTGAAATATCCATGAAATAGTCACCAAAAAAGTTGCTCTCCTAAAAAATCCATGCACAGCCCTCAAACATAGCTCTAAAAACAACCAAATGAAAATGAACAATGATATTACTTGCATGACCTAGATTCTCAAGGAAGCGAATGTTTCCAAAGGCATCCTTACTTTCCACATAAAATTTTACACCAAACTCCTTAAATTTCATGCCACTTCATGGTTTATCAGCATCAAACAATAGTTTACACCATAAACCTTACTTATCATCTGCCACAGATATGTCATACAACTTAGGTTTTAACCTAAGTTCTATTAACTTTCAATGCCACATAACAACCAACCTAAATTCCATAAATGCATAACATAAGTTGTCTCATGACCGATAATATTCCAATATGTATATGTATATGTATATGTATATAATTCATAAAATCATCATCAAACACTCCTTTACTAGACAAGTAATAGCGCAAACCAGATCAAACATTCATTAGTAAGGAGGGTTAACAGTCACAGTTCACAGTGCCTGGAGAAATGCCATGGCATCTTTCTAATATTTGAAAGATTGAACTTAACTAGTAAAAATGATTCATGATGCATGTTATCTTCGTATTGGTCAGTGTCCAATAATCATCATGTTAAAGTGATGTCCATAAAATGGTTAAATATTTATAACAAGGAACTTAATAATTCAATAAATGAATTTAATTAAACCCAGGATGTTACATACTTCCCCTCTAAGACAAATCATCATCCTGATGATTCAATTATAATAATTGTTAATATATCAATCATAAGCAAAATTCATAATTAAAAATGTAGAATACAATTCAGCTTTCTCATCAATTGGTTTTTTTTCCAGAATTTAACCAATCAAAGTTCTAAAACTTGGTTATATCAGCCTTAGTTGAGCAAGTAATTCTAAAAAATTCTCTCAGTATGACTTAAATTTCCATTTATTTATAATAGGTATCAAATATTTTTCAATCAATGCATCAGAAATTACCAAAAACAACAATTCTATTTACTTGAACAAGAAAAGAAAAGTAATAATCATATCATTCATATTCTCCAAGTTGCGTTGTTCTCAGAATATTGGTCTCATTGGACCTTACATCGAGAAATTTCTCGATTTTTGAGATGCAATTTGTGAGTTTTCATCACTCTTATTAGTTCATCTATGATAATTCCTGGAACCTTAACCTGTTATGAGTTCCAATTAATAATATGTGATATATCATAAACATACTTTTTAAGCAAAAATATATGAAAAACATTTTGGTTCCTAGAAAATGTGGGAGGTAAGGCTAATACATAAGCCACCAAACTTATAACTTCTAGGAATTAAAAGGGTCTTACATATCTAGGAGATAACTTGGTAGCTTTTCCAAATGAAATAGAGCTCTTTTTGGGTATTACCCTAAAAAAGACCTTGTCTCCTAGCTCAATTTTTCTGTCAATCCTTTTTAAATCAGTGTAGCTTGTATACCTATCAGCAACTTCTTGCTACCATTCAGGAATTATCTTAATTTGCTCTTCAATTTCAATCAACATTTTCAGACCCACCACCTCTCTTTCCTCTGTGTTATCCAATCTAATAGGATTTCTACACTTTATGTCATACAACTTCAAATGTAGCCATTATCAGCAAAGAGTGGTAAGTTTTATTGTGTGTGTGTGTGTGTGTGTGTGTGTGTGTCCACACACACACACACACACACACACACACACACACACACACACTCAACAATAAGGGTATTTTTCTATCTTAAAAACTAGATTTGTTAAATGGGGTAAATACCCAAATGCCCAAGTAGGGAAAATACATTAAAATAGCTTAACAACAATTGATGGATTTACAACAAAGAGAAAATTTTCGATCAAACCCTAAGAGAGGGTAGATTAGAAATAGTAAACAAAAATAAAATAAAATAAACTTTGGGTTGTAGGCATCCATCTCAAGCTCCATTTCCTCTTCCATGTCTTCCTTCTCTTCCCCCTTCTTAAAACCTGCAAAATAGAAATAAGGAAAATAAGTCAAATGAAAGAATAAAAACTTTCCATAGAGATGATTAGGGTCAGTTTGGATCCCTAAGATCCAAAGGCCTAGATCCAATATATCCAATGGCCAAGATTATTCCCTACAAAAGTTAGGTGAGAGTAGGTGAAATCATCATTTAAATCCATGGGTCAAGTTTGAATGGGGCCACTTAAGTGGTGTAGGAGTCAACTTTAACTTGTATTCCATTATGATTTATTTAGTAACTTTTTAAAATAAAAAACCCATGACCTTGTGATAATTAAAATAAATTCATTCCCTAGTAATTTAGACAGTATTTATAATTGGGGATTAAATTTAATAGTATTGTTTAAATGGAAAGGCAAATTAGACTTAGCCCTAAAATTAATAAATTATTAATCAACTTTAGGAACCACATTATTAAATTAATTAAGGATTATAGGGATGAAGTTTTTTAAACCTAACTAGAGATTAAATGGAATAAATTAATTTTTAATTGATAGCGATAAAGTATTAACTGAGAAATGAACTAAACGTTGCTTTTTTTAAAATTATTCAGTAATTTTTCTAATTTAATCTTTCGATTTGTCTTAGGTTTCGTGCAGGTAAAATTTTGGGCATTACAATATATCATAAACATACTTTTAAAGCAAAGATATATGAAAAAAAAAATTGGTTCTTGGAAAATGTGGGAGGTAAGGCTAATATGTAAGCCACCAAACTTAGAACTTCTAGGACTTAAAAGGGTCCTACATATCTAGGAGATAACTTGGCAACTTTTCAAAATGAAATAGAGCTCTTTTTGGGTTTTACCCTCAAAAAGACCTTGTCTTCTAACTCAAATTTTATGTCAATCCTTTTAAAATCAATGTAGCTTTTATATCTATCAGCAACTTCTTGCAACCGTTCACGAATTATCTTAACTTGCTCTTCCATTTCAGTCAACATTTTTGGACCCACCACCTCTCTTTCCTTTGTGTTATCCCATCTAATAGGAGTTCTACACTTTATGTCATTTAACTTCAAATGTAGCCATTATCATAAAGGAGTGGTAATTAAATTCAACCAATGGGAGATATTTCTTCCATTTGTATTGTTGATCCATGCAATATATTCTGAGCATATCTTCAAAAACTTGGTTTAATCTTTTTGTTTGTCCATCTATAATATCCCCTTCCCAATCGAGGACCTTTGGCCTATTTTTTCAACCCGACTGCCAAAAGAAAAATATAAGGGTGACTTAAGTTTTATTAATTTTATTATATTGTGTAAAATTAAAATACAGCATTATAAAAGCACATATAATAAATTAATAAACTTAACTTTAAAATAGAACCTACAAAAGTGCATAAAAATTAAAGCACCTATTTAATTTGTATTTTCTAGGGAGAAATGTCGACTTACCTTAGGGGGTAGTAATGGGAATTTAGAAAGGATAAAAAAATTATTCCCACCAGGGAAAAAAGCAACCATCCTTGGGAGGGAAGAAAATAATTACTAAAGGTCTTTTATATTCTCCCTAAGTGAAATGGTGACTTGTCCTAGGAAGGGGAAATAGAGGGTGGAAATTACATAGAGAAAATCATTGGATGTTAATTGGATATTATGGAGGTTGTTTTGGTTCTCTTCTTTCCTTAAAAGAATAAGTCAACTTGAGGAGAGGCATTCTATATTATTTGATAATTTTTGAATTGTGTCTTAATAATGTAGCTTTTACATAAAAAAAAACTAAAGATGAAAACCCTTAGTATTTTCCATCTTGTGGATGAAAACCCCAAGAGTTTGACAGGAATTTCTACACAGGATTTTCCATGGAGCTTGCAAGTATTTCTAGTCATTTACAGTAGTTGATGTTGAGTTTTCGCAATAAAGGGTTAAAGAATAAGATTGCAACAGTGTTATACTCTAATGAAGTGACCCATTTTTTGCTATCATGCTATGTTTTGAAGACATTACAAGGTCTAAAATTTGTTGTTATCTATTGTATTAATTTTTATGGCTCAAAACAAGGCACTTTTAGTATTTTGGATGGATTTATATTGATGGTTTAGTCATCTTTTATCTGCAGCTTCTGAACTATTTTTCAGTAAGTTTTTGCATCTTAAAATCTGATTTTTCTTCATGATTGGGCTATTACATATAAAATGATCAGTCTAGGATATAAATAAAATTATTTGATGGTTATTTCTGGAGTTTTTATCAACAAACCCTAGTCGTCATTATTGAAGGATAATTGTAGTAGTCGATAGATATCATTTTGCAAGGTCTTTTAAATGTATTAGGGTCTAATTTGGTCTCATAGGTGCTACAAAATTGTTTTGAGTGAAAGATAATATATTATGGGTTATTTGGTGTGAGGTTTATGCAAATACCCAAGTCATATTTTATAGATTTATTTTAGTTTTGTGGAGTTTCATTTGTTCTAAGTTTGGGATTACTATAAATCGAATATTGGTCTTATCTCTCCATAAAGGGGACATTATAGTGGTATTAGAGAAACTTTCCTCTGCTCTTGTGGGTGTTTTTTTGCAGAGTTTTTTGAATCATGGAACTTACAAGTGATGGGGAATTGAGGACCAAGCTCTACAAACTTGGGAGATGGATCGAGTATCCTCCACATGTGAAGAGTGTGTTTCTCAACATTCTAGAAGAAGCTGAAAGTTGTTTGTCTATGATAGAACAATCATATTATGGCTCCATGTTTTCAGCGATGTACTCTTTGGTGACCCATTTGGCTAGATCTGAACTGTTCAAGGATGATGAGGTGGATGTGAGGCTCATGGTCATCACTTGCTTTAGCGAGGTTACAAGGATAACAACCCTAAGTTTTCCATACAATGAAACCACCATGGAAGAGGTCTTTGAGCTCATGATAGGATTTTTTCAAAAGATTTGGGACACCACAAACCCTTACTTTGATAAGAGAGTTAAGAACTTGGAGAATATGGTAAAGGTGAGATCTTGTATACCAATGTTAGATCTTTATTGTGATTATCTCATTCTCCACATGTTTGAAGTATTCTTTGATGTCCTACATGATGATCACTCTGAAAAAATAATGGTTGCAATGAAAACCATCTTGTCCTTAGTATTGAATGAATATGTGGATCCCCCACAACCATTTTTATCCATGTTTGAGGAAGGTTTGAGACAAGAGGAGTCATGTATTGCTCATACTTTAGCCAAAGTTGTTTTGGGTCAATGTTCAAGCAAGGTGAAGGTATATATTTTAGCAAGGTCTCCTATGAATCAAGAAGGATTAGCTCTTGAATATATGAGTCACTTGGTGTTTGGTGATAAATTTTTGATATCTAATGCTTCCATATAACTTGGTGATTACATAGAAAAATAAGATTTGCTTCAAGAGGAATTGAAGGAAGAAGATCCACCGGATGAAAATAAGCAAGGGATGTGTGCTAAGCAAGAAGAAGAAAGGGTAATCAAAGTCCCTTACTCAAATAAAAACAAGGATAGTCAGCTTATCGGTCCTAACATAACAGCAGATCATGGTAAGCTGATTGGTGAAGAATTCCAGTCCATTATAAACAAGAATGCTCAGGATTTGTTACAACAAAGTCAAGTTATGTTTGAGACCAAGCTTGACAAGGATAATCCAAGGTATGAAGGGCCTAATGTTGTTTCTTATTTATTTTTGCCTATTCCAATTCATTTCCATCATAAGTTGCATGATAAGAGAGAAGGTGGAGCATTCATTATGAAGTATGTTGAACCATTTCTCCAAGTATATGTATGTGAGCATCTTGTGGATAATATATGGTGGTAAGTCTTATTCCATTTGATAGGTATAGGTTCCAAGCTTGCGGATCACTTCAACATGTTTTGTCTCTTGTGCATGACACTTGGACAAAACAAATTCAGAATTTCTTGAGGGTAAGCAATTTTGGGAAGGGAGGACTGTAATATCCCCTTCCCAATTAAAGAACTTTGGCCCATTTTTTCAACCTAACAGCCAAAGGAGAAATATAAGGGTGACTTAAGTTTTATTAATTTTATTATACTGTGTAAAATTAAAATACAACATTATAAAAGCACATATAATAAATTAATAATCTTAACTTTAAAATAGAACCTAGAAAAGTGCATAAAAGAAAAGCATGTATTTAATTTGTATTTTCTAGGGAGAAATGACGACTTACCTTAGGGGGAATAATGGGAACGTAGAAAGGATAAAACATGTTTTATTCCCACTTGAGAAAAAAGTTACCAGCCTTGGGAGGGAAGAAAATATTTATGAAAGGTCTTTTATATTCTCCCTAATTGAAATGGTGACTTGTCCTAGGAAGGGAAAATAGAGGTTCGAAATTTCATAGAGGAAATCATTGCATGTTGATTGGATATTATGGAGGTTGTTTTGGTTCTCTTCTTTCCTTAAAAAGATAATTCGACTTGAGGAGAGGCATTCTATGCTATTTGATAATTTTTTAATTATTTTTTAAGTTTATAGCTTTTGCATAAAAAATTCCAACGACGAAAACCCTTAGTATTTTCCCTCTTGCGGACGGAAACCCCAAGAGCTTGAGAGGAATTTCTACACAAGATTTTACATATAGCTTGTAAGGATTTCTAGTCATTTCTAGTAGTTGATGTTGAGTTTTTTCAATAAAGGGTTGAAGAATAAGGTTGCACCAGTGTTATACTCTAATGAAGTGACCCATTTTTTGCTATCATGCTATGTTTTGAAGACATTCCAAGGTTTGAAATTTTCTGCTATCTGTTTTATTAATTTTTATGGCTCAAAAAAGGCACTTTGAGTATTTTTGGATGGATTTATATTGTTGTTTCCGTCCTCTTTTATCTACAGCTTCTGAACTATTTTGCATTCAATTTTTGCATCTTAAAATCTGATTTTTCTTCATGATTGGGTTGTTAAAATATAATGATCAGTCTGTGATAGAAATAAAATTATTTGATGGTTGTTTGTGGAGGTTTTATCAAAAACCCTAGTTGCCATTATTGAAGGATAATTGCAGCAGTCAATAGATATCATTTTGCAAGGTCTTTTAAATGTATGTTTGATTTGGTCTCATAAGTTCTACAAAATTGTTTGGAGTGAAATATAATATATTATGATATGCTTAGTGTGAATCTTATGCAAATACCCAAGTTGTATTTTGCATATTTATTTCATTTTTGTAGAGTTCCATTTGTTCTGGGTTTGGGATTGCTAAAAATCCAATATTGGTCTTATCTCTCCATAAAGGGGACTTTACAGTAAACTTGTGAGATGCAAGTGTTCCACCTTTACACGTTGGCATTCCAAATAATGTGCACCATATTCTATCATATCCTTCTTCATCCCTTTCCAAAAAAAATTGTTGTTTAACATTAGCTAACAATTTTGTTACTCCTGGATGCCCAGGATATGGTGCATCATGAAATTCTTGCAAGACTTTCACTATAAGATCACTACCCAAGGGCACATATATTACATTTTTAAATTGTAAAATTCCTTCATTTTCAAACCTAAAATCCTTGTACCATTTATCATTCAGATTTATTTCTAATGCATTTTTCACTTATTGATAGTAGAAATCAGTCTGAATTTATTTCTTAACTTCTTCCTTAAAATGATTCTAAGGGTCACAATTGCATATTTATGCTTCTTTTGGCCCAACATATTGATCACTCGATTTTTTTCCCTTGATGTAATTGATATCAAAGTGTAGTCATTTACTTACCCTTAACACTATTTTCTAACCCCAAGTACGTTGGCCTATCACCCAACGGGCACTGGGCGCTCATCCGAGGCATGTGCGGGAGCTGAGCCCCTCCTTTATGTGAGCTTTATGAGAATATTTCGCCATTAATGGAGGATGATTTGCAAAATTCCAAGTAAATTCACTTATTAAAAGGTAGAAGGTGTAACTAATAGATCCACACATTAATGCATTACAAAAGCTAAATAACATTTGTAAGAAGCATAATAAACTAGATTTGAGCCATGACAAGTCATATA
Source organism: Taxus chinensis (assembly GCA_019776745.2). Classification (NCBI taxonomy): domain Eukaryota; kingdom Viridiplantae; phylum Streptophyta; class Pinopsida; order Cupressales; family Taxaceae; genus Taxus; species Taxus chinensis. Next base: position 223,584,574 of record CM034155.1, on the reverse strand, counting down.
GGATGAGGATTTAAACCCATAAACAAGTTATACAGAACAAACCCAAATATATATATATATATATATATATATATATTGATTAAAAGGAGTTATGGTAGCCACTTTACAGTCAAAATGGGTCATCTCAAACCATATAAAATAAATGACAAAGACTTAACTCCTGTAAGCTTCTCTGATATGAGATCCTAACTATATTTTTCTCATTTTAACCCTTGTTATAGATCCTAGTGCCATACATAGGCTTATGGCATCCCTTACAACCCATAGCGCTAAGTTCTCTAAACCCTAGCATTGTTGTAGCACTTCGTTACTCTCCTTCTCTCTCTGCATTCTCTGTCTCCCATCATCTCTTGTATATCTGTCTCTAGCGCAAGCATCTCTTTTTATAGGATCAACACCCACTGTCATGTCTTCTCTCCTGAACAAATCGCATGTCAAGTGTTAATGTGGTCCTTCATTGGCAAATCCTTATCCCTTTACGAACCCTTCACTCTTTGTAATGATTTCTTCTTGGTATATTCCCTATGGGGAATATCCTTTTCTAGACCTCCAAGGTTCCATGCTAGCACCTTATCCACTCATCATGCCTAATCGGGTCCTCGCTCTTTTCTTCGAGTGCCCCTAGAATGCAAAATATGGTTAAGTCCTTTAAACTCATGTTTTACCTCCTGCACATGGCCTAGTTTCTCTTAAACCCCTTTGACTTGCACACTTTCCCATGAGTGCCCTTCTTCTCACTGGGCATGCACGCGCGCCCTTTGTTACTTAGCCAATATTTCAGGTTCCAACATCACCCCACTCTATGCATGATCTCCGTCCTCAGAAACATCCTGCTTCTTAAAAGAATAAATAATAATGGAACATGGACAATCTAAATAAAGAATGAAAGAATAGAAGAATCTGTTACTACTCTAGGAGGAGTGTGAATTCCTTCTTCATTTTTGCATCAATCTTTTCCCAGACATCTACCTCACCTTATGCCTACTGAAGTAGGTCACCTACTAGATTGCTCACCTCGTCAAAACTGAATTTGTTGCTCTTAGCATTCAATGTATCTACAATGCCTTCTAACTACTTGTTAAGATCATCTAACGCATCCATTTTACGAGTGACTTGGGGATATAACTCCTTAAGCCGATTCTTAATTAAACCCCACAAGGTTTTGATTTCTTCCAAATTTTTCTTAACCTCGACTAGGATATTATTGTACTTCACCCTGTTTGCCTTGTTCTACTCTTAAAATTCCTTCAGATCCACCTCATGTGTGGCAACCAATATGCTCACTACCTTGTCTCTGTCAGTAAAATTTTCATATACAACCTTAGCCATTTGCATGACAGTCCTTACAATGGCAATGAACTCAGAATACTAAGTAAATGTCTCCCCAATATTCATTTTTTCTTCCTCCTTCTGGTGCACGCATTCCTCTTCTGCTGATTCCAATGTGAGTGGTCTGCCTCTCCATGGTGAGGATGTGGGTCAAGTCCTCCATTCATTACATGGTTGACTCCTATTTTTTCTCAGGTGGGGCCACATGTTGGTGCTTCAAGATTATGGCATCTGAAATCATCTCAATTTTCTTATGGATCTCATACACCTTTGCGTTTTCCTCCCTTAAGTCATGCCTTAATTATGCATTGATCAACTCCTACTTTAACTCCTTGTCTTTTTCAGTGATCTCTTCATTTTTTTTTCAAGCTCTTCCTCCAAGACCCTTATTTTTTCATTTCTTCTGAAGAGCCTCACCTCAACTTCTACCGATAATTTGTTGAGCACGTTGCAAACTTTTTCATTAGACAGTTGTTGGACATCCACCAAAGGGTTTACTCCCTTGGTATCTGGTATCTTCATGTCAACGCCTCATGGTTGACCTCAAATTCAGGCTCATCAACATGGGACTCGAAGGCCCAAGACAACATCTTCCTCGTGTGTGGGTATACACCCTCTTCATCGAAAGAAGACCATGCAAGGAGTTGGTTTGAATGCATGGTACTTTGGAAACATGCACAAGTAATTTGTTTGGATTATTAATGTAATTCATTTATTTTTCTTAGACCACTATCATACCCTTTCCACCTATGTGCATTGCCTTTGGGAAGATTAATTCCCAGTTGGGTTCTCCTCCCATGCCTCTATACTCCTTTCCCACACTTTCACTTTCCTCTATCTCCTTTAGTACTTCTTTGGCATTGTGCTCCACCTCTTGATCCACCAAGTCGTATTTATAATGCCTATACCTCCCTCTCTATGGCATCCTCTATCTACTTCCTTAGTCAAGCTTGGATTCTTTTGATCCTTCATGTTGACTTCTTCACTTCCCCCTTTCCTGAGTGCCTCCTTCGTCCTCATCCTTCTCTTCATTTCCCTCCTCCTCTGACTCATGTACATCATACATAGGATGGTTCTAAGCCTCACCATGCTCTTCATCATCCTCATCACCCTTGTTAGCCTCCATGCTCTTTATTTCTTCTAAGTCCACCTTTTCTGTTACTCTTTGCTTCTTCCTAACTGGTGATTCCAATATAGGAGACTCTTCTTTTTCTTCTTCCCTAGGTGACTCCTTTCTTTCCGGTGATTCTTCTTTCATAGGGGGCTTCTCTTTCTCTAATGCCTCTTCCTTAGGTGTCTTCTCTTTCTCTTTTGTGGGGGACTTCTTCCTCCGTGCATAGGTGTTTGGTTTTACACCTGACTCCTATGTGCACCTACAGACTGTGTTGTCTGTGTACTTGGTGCCTTTTTTCTAAGGGGCCTCCTCTCTCTCCCTTTTCCTTGGCGTGGCTTTCTTCCTTACGATGGGTTCTTCTAGGATAGAGACATCATTTTCAACATAAGAACCTTTCTCATACTTAGGCCTTATGCATAGGTATACCCTTGTTGTGGTCCTCACAGAAACAAGAGATGTCACTGGCTTCAACATATGTACATCATGGGAAACATACTTCTCCACATAGGTGTGATTTTTTAGATATATCAATGTCCTATGTAGTTTGCAATAATCCTAGTCTACCATGTACTGAGGTCAAACCTTAGCTTCTTTTCCTCTTTGAATCGATTGACCCCAGCCTAGAAGTATTGTGTTGTGAAGGAGAATGAAAATTTGCACCAGGGACCCTTGGCACCATCTGCCAGAGTAAACCTACCAATACAAAAATGTTGGTACATGGTGAATTGTAGCCTCACCTTGTAGTAAAATAGGTAACTGTTTGGGTATTCTCCACTCAATGTCGAATGTGTCATGCATCCACTTATACCATTTTTCTAAGTGTGCCTTTTGGGTGGTCATCATGGTGTCACAAGTGTACTTCTCAAATCTTTAGGAAGGGGAAGGTTTCTCATTTTGGTACTCCCACACAAATTTATCTTGCCCATCGGGCACTCCAATCTCCAAAAAGACAATGATAAGGAGGACATTACCAAACATGATCTTTTCTCCATCACGCGTGGCATTGATGATTTCTTCTGCTATGAAATTTGAGAGGTTATAGATGGTCCCCTCTGAGATCTTATGGAAAATGTTCAACCAAGCCTTTTTGATTTGTGTCCATCTCTCTTTCCCATTCAGTAGTTTGTGACCAAGTGCATGGCCATCCTCATTACTGGGTCAAAAATCATGGAAATGTCAAAGTATCGCAAACCCTTCTTGTAGTCATAAGCTTCAATAGTCTTCTTGATGGCCTCTTTATCGTCCAAGTCATCATCAAAATATTCTCCTTTACAGACAAGACCAGTAAACTTAGAAATCAGTTGGGGAGTTATTCCACATCCTCCATCCTATGAAGTAGAAGTGGTCTTCATGTACGTGCGACATTAACCACTGGTATAGTCACTTAGGTTTTCTGAAATAGGGAAACTCATAGAGTTGCAATAACCCGGCCTTCTCCATCTTCACCTTTACCTCATCATCGTAGATAGGCATTCCATCTAGTGTCCTCTTATCTATAGGGTGAACTAGTTCTAATGCCATCTCGTTCTCTGTGGTGCTCATTCAATGGTTGTAGTCACTCACGGCCATCTTTCTAACATGAGACACCCATTCTTTTCCAAGAAATACATCATCTAGATATTGCATCTCTGCGTACCATTCTTCATTGAAACTATGGTGGAAATGGCTTGTTTCCCCTTCCCCTTTCCCTTTTTTGGTGAAACATTTACTTCTTTCCTTGGTGTCATTTCTCCATCGGGTCACTAAAATTTCTTCCTTTCTCCTATTCATGGCTCTGCTCAACTCTGTGGATCCACTCCTTTGCGAAAATTCCCTCAATCTTGTGCCCTAGCTGCGGAACCCTTACCTAGAAAAACCTTTTTCCACAAGATGACATAATCACCCATGGAAAAACTTCTACACACCTTCTCTGCTTATGCCCGTGTACTCTTTTTCCACTCCAGTTTGCTGATCAAACTAGCTATGCACGTAAATCTTCACAACCCTTTTTCACACAAATTTTCTTCAAGGATTCCCTAGTTCATGAGAGATCTTTGATAACACAAATGCAAGGTAAACAATAATGCACCCCGACCTTCTACTTATAGCTTTTTATTTTTCTGGTGATAAATGCCATGCCACCTACCAACGTACTCTTGCAATAAAGGAGGTTTTTTCTATTGCAAGCCTTCAGCACTTTTACCCCCACACCCAATCCTACATGAAAACTTCTACAACCTTCTGGTGCATAAAAACCCTTACTGACTGAAGATTCTTACGCACACACTTTTAGTGCCAAAGGCACTTCTTCTATCTTTATCCTAATTTTTTACATTGCCTACCTCATGTTGTTCTTATGCACTTCTCACCCTTGTATGTGGTTTTTGTAAAGCCTTCCTGACACCAAACTCCTCATGTTCACCTTTTCCATGTGTGCTCTTCCAAACTACATGTCTTTTAATCCTTCAACCTCGGGCCATCGAAACACATCTTCCAATACCAGCTTCCTAGTGCTTGTCACATCACTCCACCCCACACAAAATAGATGCATGTTCCTTTGCGCATAGAAAACTTTTTGAAATTGTAAGTGGCTACTAGTGCACAACGTGCACACAACAAAAAATAAAGGGAACAAGCAACGAGAAGGGGAAACACAAAGAAAGTAAATGCATTAAGGGAAATCCTAGGCTTATTGAAAATACTGCCTTATTTACAAACACAAGGAAGACTTATTTATAGTAGGGCTTCAGCCTACTCCCATTGAAATGTCCTGGTAACCGTGTTCCATCTAGCACTTGTAACTGGAAATCACTTGAATCAATTATATAAGATACAATGTATGGGCCCATCCAATGGACTTTGAATTTCCTAGGATGGCACAGAAACTTGGAATCATACAATAGAACCATCTTCCCAACCTCAAACTTTTTGTTCTTGATGTGTCTATCATGCCATGCCTTTTATATGGATTTTTTAGTCTTCTGACTCTAGCTAGCAATAGCCCACCTCTCATATAACTACATTAACTTATCGATCCTCTCCTCAAGAGCATGTTCATCAGTTAATCCTCCTGCACGTGATATACGCAGTGATGGTAACATGAATTCAATAGGTAACACCACTTCCATGCCAAACACCAATTGAAAAGGTGTGGCCTTATTCAGTCTTTTATAAGTAGTCTGGTATGACCATAACACAACAGAAACTTTATCATCCCAATCCTTTCTTCCCACATCACAAATTTTGGTTAAGTCATGTGACTCAGTATCTTGTTAAATGCCTCAATGGTTCCATTAGCTTGTGGGTGATAAGGGGTAGTCTTGTGGTGGGCTACCATGAATTCTGCCAACAAAATCCTAAATGTCTCATTCAATAAATGAATACCCCTATCACTTGTTAAACTTAGCGGACATCCATATCTGTTGATTATTTTTTTCCCATAAGAACCTAGTTGTTGTTGCCATTGTGTAATCCTTATAGGAGCCACTTCTTCCCACCTTGTTAAGATAATCTGTGCATGTAATGATATAGCACGAACCAGTCCTTTGTGCAACTAGGTGAAATAGGTCCTACAAAATAAATTACCCACTTCTCAAATGGTTCTGCACTAGCTATCGTTTTCTTAATGGCATCTTATCTCTTCTTTTTATGTTTACCAAGGTACTAGTAATGGTCACAGGCCTTGCAATACTCAATACAATCTTGGTAGATACTTTCCCACCAAAAACCTTCTAGAAGGATCTTGCACATCAGTTACATTCCCTGTATAGTGTCCTCTTGAAATTCCACCATATGATTCCTCCATGATTGCAACGTCATTCATGCTCTAACAAGCACCGACGCAAAACCTTATTGCAACCTAGCTTGTTTAAGTCTCCACTAATTAACATGTAGGGTACGACATGTATGGATAACTACTTCCTTTCATAAGTCTTCATTCCCTCTAGTGCCACACACGTTTTGAGAAACACAACAATATCTTCTAAGTCAAAGGGTGTGCATCACAATCTAAACAGTTGTGCATCTGGCATTATATCCTCAATGCTTTACGTGTCCTCCCCTGAGTCAATCCTCGATAAATGGTCAAGTCCTAAATTACTCTTACCCAGTTTCACAACAACCGTAAACTCAAATTCTTGAAACAACAGGACCCACCGACATATGTGCCCTTGTAAAATAGGCTTGTTTACCAAGTTACTTCAATGTCATGTGGTCCGTGTAGAAAATAAAGGGTGTTTCCAAAATATACTACCTAAATTTGTGTAGCACATAGATCATTGACAATGCTTTGCACTTAGTATTAGTATAGTTTTGTTCTATTAGGGTTATCTTTCTACTATCAAAACATAAGGGTTGGTCAATAATTCCCTCTCTAGGTTGTGCTAAGATTTTTCCCCAATCGACATCCCTGAAGCATCAACATGTACATAGAATGGCTTATCCCAAGAAGGAAACCATGCAATATGGTTGCAGTGATAAGCTTATTCTTCAATATATAAAATGCCATCTATTGCCACCTCTCCCCAGTGAAATGCACTTTTTTGTTTCAGTAACTTTTCCAATGGCGCGTAGCATCTTGGCATACCCCTTAATAAATTTTTGGTAATACCCCATATGCCCAAGGAATCCATGCACTATACTCTAGCTGGTAGGTTCCCCCAATCCCACAATAAGAAACTTTGGCAGGATCCACCAGAAAACCTTCCTTACATATGTTATGCCCTAATAGGGTTCCAAATTAAGTAGCAAAGAGAAATTTCTTGATGTTGAGGGATATGCGCATCTGCCGACATCTTCTAAACATCATCCTTAGATTATCACAATGATCCCTTACTAATCCATATATCACCTAATCATCAAGGTATAATTAAAGAAACTTATGGATGAAGTCTTCAAATGTTTGCACCACAATGTGCAAAAAAATAGCAGGCACATTCTTTAGTCCAAAGGGCATGACTATGTAGGAAAAGCATCCCCCATTGAGTGGAGAAATTTGTCTTTACTTGGTCCTCCTTTGCAATTCTAACTTGATGATATCTCAAGAAGCCATCCGTGAAAGAATAAATATCATGCCCAACTAATCCTTCTAAGATCACCTCAGTTAAGGGGGTTAGAAAAAGGGTCAACAAAACATACCACATTCAAATCCCTATAATCAACATAGATCCTTATCCTCCCATCCTTATTAATGTTGATGAAAATTGGACTTATCCATTTGGATTCCTCAACAAGCTCAATGATTCCTCATGTAATCATCTTGTCACTCTCCTCCTTGACTTTGACGTGAAGATCCATATTCATTTTATAAGGTCTCTTCCGAATTTGGCATGCTCCTTCCTTTAACTTGATTTTCATTTCCCCCAAGGAGTGGTGCAATACTTTAAGCTCGTGGTACCCACATAGAAATAATTCCTGAAACTCATACAATAGATCAATGATCTTCAAAACATCCTTTTTTGACCAATAGTCTTCAATATTAGCCTCCTTAGGTTTGGCCTCCGACCCAATGTTAACCTTTTGGGTTTTATAGGGGTTCATGGTAGGTGTGCTCTTTCTCATCATAACTTTCCATAACTTTGTGCGTACCTATAGTATGGTTAACATCCAAATTTTTTATTTCTTCACCATTAACCATGTACACCAATTTTCCTATCTCTTTTTCCATGCAGGTGTGCTCAAGTTGTATCTCCTCTAATTCTTCCTCATCAAAGCATGCACTTCTAATCTAGGTTCACCCAATAATTCTAGTATTATATCCTCCTTCCATGGCACTATCTCCCATATTTGGGCACTTAACAACTTGCAATGCCTCATCCACCAGATGGCTTGGTACTCTGATATTCAAAATCTTGAAGGAGTTCAATCATCAACTCCTACCCGCTTCCTGTCTAATGGTGAACATCCTATGAGTTTAATGTACCATGCATGTGTGTAGCCTTATAAGGTGGAGTACAACTTATGCACCCATAAAGAAGGTGGCAAGGCTTCTACACCTTCCATCCATGCCTTCTCACATGCTTGGACATGAAACGAGGTGGGTTCCTTCCCATGATAATCTTGTATGATAGTAGGTGCATTACTCTAAAAAAATCTAACGCGAGAATGCAATTCTCACTTTGCACCACTCTAAAAGGTTATCATGATGGGTCACCCACCAACATGTTGCAGTCCCAAGTAAGGTATAGCTAATCATCCTTCTACTTTTGATCTCACATCTCCACTGGGTCTCCATTTCTCATACGGAAAACATCAAGGTTTCACTCCTCCATAATAACATTCACAAATTCTTTCCTCCTAGGCACTTGACTAAGAACACGACTTTGTTACTCTCGTCACAGAGCCTCGTAACTACCTGGGTTCTGACCAAATCACATGTCTTATGTTCCCAATTGTCACATGCCACACTAGTTGTATCACTTATAGATTGAGTTTTCTTCCAACTAAATACCACCCTCCATTTATTCGGTTGCATAACTTTAGGGTCCTAGATAATGCACACGTAAATTATGTCTAGGTCTTCTTCTCCTAAAGGTTCAATATAGGGTGTTGACTTCCCATTTGTCAAATGGAATGATTGCACACTCCCTCTTTATTCTCAAAAACTTATATACTTCTTATTGAAATGTAAGTCATCACTATTCTTATAACACCAAGGGCACCCAAGTCACATTAGAAATTTTTTCACCTCAACAAATTCCAAGAGTTCAAGATGTCTCTAGTGAATTTTTCCCCTTAGCTAGTGATAGCAGCATCCTTTAAAACACTAATGGGAATTTCCTTTCATATTATTGGTCCATATACAATACATTTGAATATGGCTATAATGAGGGGCCTTCCCATTTGATTTCAAGTGTCTATGGTGATAACATTAACTTCCCCGCATGAGTGTTACTCATAATATTTCTTAAGAAGCCAATGCCATCAACAACTACATTCAAGGTAATATCCTTATCATAGTCAAGGTTGTGGGGAGGAAGGTTAGCATGAAAAACATGCCTCTTGCACTCTACTCTTGCTCTTAGTGTCTTATTCCTCAACCATTATCCTAATAAAGGAATGATATTCTCTTGGTGCATCAGTCTTGTATACTTCCCTAACCTCATCCAGATCTAACTAAGTGGAGCCTCAGTGCTCTTCCTCTTACCCCAACTACCGTGACTAGTCCTAAAGGCACTATATCTCTCCTTAAAGACTCCTAATTATGTCCATGGTCTATTTATAGACTTCCTTCTAATGGGTAGGGTCTGGGTACTTCCCATACACCACCTCTTCTATTGTAATCAGTGGTATCTACTTTGGTATCTCCCTGGTGCGTGTAACCTCAGCTCGCATCATCACCAATATAGGTTCTAACTCTGACTCATGCACCACCCTTGGCATCCATTGCGAGTCTTCTTTCTTAATGCTTACCATCTCAGACACCCTTATCTTTCCGATGTTGTTGGCTCATGTGTTCAAATAGCTCTTAGAACTCCTCATACTTGTGCTTCTTTCCACACCAAGAGCACTATAGTAGGTCAAACATTCATGCTTGTAATGCTTTTTGGACCCACAGTTATAACAAGTTCCACATGTGAAAATTCACCTCTTCCACCTCACATGATTTCCATGGCCTATAAATCCTCTGATGAAATCCTCTTCCATGAGCTCCTCCATCTACGCATCCTTCATAGTGATGATCATATTCCTTGGAATTGTTTGCAATGTTGGTCTGGTGCACACCAATATCAATGATATCATGTATCTGGTCAATCAATCTACAATCTTTGGTGTCATGAGTATTAGAGGTGTAAAACTTGTAATAACAAGACACATTCTTACGGATTCACGCTCTGCAGTAGCAGACACCTACTTGCATCATGATATCCATGGAAAATATCATAGTCTACCATCATGGTGCATGTACCGATCTCAAAGGATAAATTATCCTTCGTATGCCCCTCTACCTCACAATCCATGCACCATAGGCCACTGCAAGTCTCATGGGTTGAGTTCACAAGATAGCTTCTCTAGCTACTTTACCATTGCCAATCTAAGCTTCAAGAAAAGGACTAACACTTATGGTCCATGCTTCCTATGGCCTCAGTGTGCAGGGCATCCTCGAAGGCCTCATGCGATTATGGTAGTCTTGTGAAAATCTTATGTGAAAGTAACTCTCCTGGGTAAAAGGCATTATTAATCCTCCAAAAAACCATTGAGCATGTTAAGAAGGATGAATATCATAAGACTATTTTTGATAAGAGAGTTTTAAAATGTGCATCATACTCCAACACACTCTTTGTCATACCTTGTTGAATTTTCTTCAGTGAGCTAATTCTCTTCTGTTAAAACTCATGAATATGGAATTCAGCTAAGAATGCATTACACGTGTGGTATAATCTACTATTGTCTGGTGGGGGTCATACTTCTGGTACCAACTATGCACGCATTCCTATAACATTTTTACAAACTACCTTACCTTCCATTCTAGGATAGTGATCCCCTTCACGTGCCATAGCAGCTCACATTTGTGTACATGCTCTGTAGCATCCTCAACACCTTTGTATTTTGGTATATGTAAAGACATTTCAAAAAATACTTGTTGAGGTGGTTAAGGCCCTTGTCCACCTAATCTAGAACCTTGATTCCCTCTAATGTTACCTCCACCACCAGTTCTAATAGATCCACTAGCGCTTGTCCCTCCTGACCCACCAGATCCACCAAGTCCACCAGGTCCGCTAGTTACTATTCCATGTGATCCACCAGATCCACCTCTTGTATCTGGTAAAGGTCCTAAAGTGGTCGCGCCTTGTGTCCCTAGTGTAGCACTAAACTACATGCCAACAATATGTGATATTACACCGCTACCATATGTGTGTCTCGCAGCCACTTCCAGACAGTGATACCCAATCTTTGTGTACCCAAAATTTTCCTAAATTTCACTCTAGATAATATATCTCTAAACACATAAATGATTGTGTATCCATAGATGTGCCGAATGAAAAGTTATGACCTCTTAGGTGTTGATCAATAACTTCCACCAATACCAATTGGGTTAGTAATTACTTATCTTTGGATTTGGAAAACTAAGTGTCTAGGGGTTGGTCACCAGGTGGATTCAGATGTGTGCTTACAATGGCTCTCCTTTCTGCAAGTGATGATATCTCATCAAAAGCTAAAGGGGTCTCTCTCCCGCATGCTTACCAATATGGGGTAGCATTGACTGCTCAGGCTCTACATCTTCTATGCATGAACCTCAATTCCTTCCCATAACATCTACTGTCCATAATTCCATCACTTCTGTAACTTTGCATTGTCTATCTAACTCCCTCTCATGAGCTTCATTATACTTGATTCATCTTTCTTCCCTCTCCTTCTCACCCGGAAGGTCTGCCATCTTCCTCCACCTTAGCTTCCTCACCCAGCTCTCAGAACAAGCTTATTCAACCATAGGAAATGCTTCCAAACTCAATGTAATGATTAGGATCTTTATAGCTAAAGGGATAGCATGCAAGAGCAGTCCTCTTGGCTCCCTAAATAACTCAAACTCAAGAAATCTCTGGATAGGAATACGTATAAATTGTGTACTACAAGGTATAAGTCATCAACACTCTACTCCACCAATGATCAACAACACGTATCTAAGTCAGAATTAGCATCATGAAACCTTTGATACTCCTCTTGGATCCATACACAAGGTCTATAGTACCAGCTCGATCTAGATGCATACGTCGAAATCCATTCATACAACTCCTACTAGAAAAGCAACAACAATAAGGTCTCATACAACTCATGCTACATATGTTTTTCTACCCATTTACATGCATCAAACTCATATTCCAGTCACTAAATCTCTGAGAAAAATCATCCTCCATGCTTTTAAGCTCATGCTTCGACATTGTCCAAGGTCAATCAGTTCTGTCATCATACACCATTCTCACAACAGCTTCAAAAACAGGTCCCGAAAATGGAACTAAGATGTAGTTATTTATTTACCCTTAATACTATTTTCTAACCCCAAGTGTGTCGGCCTATCACCCAGCAGGCACTAGGTGCTTACCCGAGGCACACACAGGCGTCGATCCCTGTAGACACTAAAAATTTCCTCCGTAATTTCTATTTCATTAATGTATGTATTAGGAATAGGATGTTGTTAAGTGTAATTAGTAGTAGCGTCTGATAGAAGATAATGGCACTACCAGTACGACGCCACCAATAATGTATAGTATGGTAATAGTCAAAAGTACAATAGGAATGTTGTGGTAAAAAGTAAATATTTGTCGTAAGTGGTCTGGTAATGTTAAAATGTCAAAGTTGGGGGTAAGTAGAGAAGTAGGGTCTACATGATTAGGAATTAGAAATATTATATTGGTAATAAGGACAAGTAGTGAGGTCATAAATATTTTGTGTATTTTATTTGTAGAAAGTCTAAAAATGTGGAACCCATGTGAAATGATAAGGTTAATCTTATCTTAAAAGATAAGCTTACATGTACAGATAAGAGTTAAGGTATGGAATATGATTCGTCCGAGTGGATTTCTTATCCTATCTTAGAGATAAGATGGATAAGCCTGGAAGTTCTATAAATAGAGAGGCCACCCCCTCATTTAGCATAGAAGGAAGTAGTGAGAAATATTGTATGAGTAAGTTTGTAAAGGAATCCATCATTTGGAAGGTGTGTTAAAAAAGCCATTAAGAGGTGTAATTGTTAAGTTTCTCCCATAGTTATTGTTGGAAGGCAAGTGAAGTCAGTAACACTTGAAGTACCTCATGGGTGAGATTGTAACAATTTCATGTTGATATTATAATTTACACTAATATTTCAAGTTTATCATCATTCTTTCTTATCATAGTCTATGGTATTCTTGTGTTATGTTTGTTGTTGTGTTTCCAGATTTCATCCACCAAACTAAAAGTTGTGCATTAGTAAATAATCATAGCACGAGGAGTTCCCGATGAAGAATTATCATAGTGTCGGATTGGTGATGACATTTTGGTTCCGTAGCCAGGACCATTCCTTGTTGGTGGATTTTCTCGAGAGATATTCCCACTTAGTCAGAAAATATTTGGAGGGTAACCTTGTTTTTACTGTGCATAGTAGTTACCATGGTAAATTCAATTTTTGCCGTGAATAGTATTTACCGCAGTAAAGTCACTTTTTACCATGAATAGTATTTACTGCAGTAACTTCACTTTTTACTGTGAATAGTGTTTACCACATTAAAGTCAGTTTTTACCACAGTAAGTCAAGTTTTACCATAGTTTACCATGGTCATTTCTACTTTCTATTATAGTGATTCCAATTATTTGTGCATATAAGTCTTGTTGATTGTACTTGTGGGTTGGTATTTCACTGTGGTTACTTTTGAAAATGGGGAAGATTCCTATTTTTTTAGCCCAATCTAATGAAGATGCTTCCTCTTTCATTCAAGAGTTTAAACGATCTTGTATTTGTAATGGCCTTATAAGAAGGGAACAATGGACTGAATTTTTTCTTACCTTTTTGTATGGTTCAGCCCTTAGGTGGTTTGAAACACTAGGTGATAATGTGAAAAACTCATGGGATTTATTAACTGAAAGTTTTCTTGAAGAATTTGGTGAACAACAGAAATATGCAGATCTCATGATTGATATCACAAAGCTATCCCAATGAGAGAAGGAGAAGATAAGGGATTATCATGCTCGTGTTCTAGAGCTAAGGAGGAAGCTCGATGCCTAGATCTAGAAGGAAGGATTAGCGGATGGGTTGATGAATGGCGTGGATAATCTCCTCTGTAAGCACTTCATTCTTGGGATGAAGCCAGAGATCATACAATGAGTGAAGTATGACCGCCTAGCTACCATTAAACAAGCAAAAGAGATTGCAAGAAGGAAAGAAGAAAGCATGGAAGAGGAGCCCAAAGAAATTGTTGCTAAAGTAGAGCCTACACCAGCACCTTTGGTCCAGAATCCACAACCACTCTCGGTGAGCACAAATCTTTCTCCTAGTCCATCTACTGAGTATGAAGATCTACTCAAGAAGATGGGTCAGTTAACTATTAATCTTCTTCAAGGAAAATAATTTAGTTCTCAAGGAGGAGATAGAGGTCCAAAAAGAAATATTTCTGAAGTTATATGTTATGGTTGTTATAAAAAGGGTCATTATAAGTATAATTGTTCAGATAGAGCTTCTACATCTAGTACAAGAGATAATGATAAAGGAAAAGCACCTGTGAATTCTGTTGATGTAATAGATAAGAGTATACATAATGAAGTAGATGTGTTTGTAACAAAAAGAAAGAAAGAAAAAGATAATCAAGATTGAAATGATCCTAAGAAGATGAAAGGAGAAACTAGTAAGAAACATAAGAGAAGAAAGTTGGGTGTGCAGGATTTTCTAATTTCACAGGGACAAGGACCACACTGCATTTTAGAATATCTGTCCAAAAGGCCTACAAATATTACATATGGTCAACTCTTGGCTATGTCTTCTGAGAAGATGCGGGAGCTACGAAGTGGACTCAGTGCTCGACGAAGGAAAGAGGTTGAGGTCCCTGTTTTAGAGGCAGAGGCAGATCCCTATGCTCCACAAGCTGAGGTATTATGTAATGGTATTTTAATTCATGATGTCTTAATTAATGGAGGTGCTGCAGTTAATGTAATGACCGAGTCTGTAATGAATATGTTGGGTTTAAAAATTGATCGCCCCTCAACACTTATGTTAAGGTCATTAATGAGGTGGTAGAAGCCCTAGTCAACAAGTTTTCTATTAAGCACGGGAAGGCAAAAACATACAAGCCAAGCACAAATGGACAATTGGAATGAACAAATTTTTGTGTTGTGTCAAATTATAGCAAAATATGCAGCCTTGCAAGTACATAAGTGGGATAAAAGGATTCATGCAGCATTTTGGGCATATAGGCCAACATCAAAGTCAGCAACAGGATAATCCCCATTTCAGTTGGCTTATGGCATTGATCTAGTTCTTCCTATTGAGTTTGATATTCCCACTATGAGAGTTATGAAAAATGAAAGGATGGATGAAAGTGATTCAGTAAAAGAAAGGTTGGTACATCTTCATTTGCTAGAGGAAATGAGGTAAATAGCAAAGGATACAAGCTATAAGAAGAAAATGAAGCAGAAGGAATACTTTGATCAAAAGATCCATTGGTCTCCATTTCATGTGAATGATTTGGTTCTAGTATATGATTCCAGATACAAAAAACAAGAAAGAAAATTTCTTCCAAAATGGATAGGGCCCTACAAAATAGCAGTTGTGCATGAAAATGGTACGTATCGACTAGAGGAATTGGATGGCACTCCCATTACGAAATGGATCAACCATGACAAGTTGAAGATTTTTCAAGCACCAGAATAGTCTACTCTGAGGACAGAGTAGAAGCTAGGAAGGGGGAAGATTTAGACACTAAAATTTTCCTCCGTAATTTCTATTTCATTAATAGGAATGTTGTAGTAAAAAGTAAATATTTGTCGTAAGTGGTCTGGTAATGTTAAAATGTTAAAGTTAGGGTAAGTAGAGAAGTAGGGTCTACATGATTAGGAATTAGAAATATTATATTGGTAATAAGGACAAGGAGTGAGGTCATAAATATTTTGTGTATTTTATTTGTAAAAAGTTTTAAAATGTGGAACCCATGTGAAATGATAAGGTTAATCTTATCTTAAAAGATAAGCTTACATATACAGATAAGAGTTAAGGTATGGAATATGATTCGTCCGAGTGGATTTCTTATCCTATCTTAGAGATAAGATGGATAAGCCTGGAAGTTCTATAAATAGAGAGGCCACCCCGTCATTTAGCATAGAAGGAAGTAGTGAGAAATATTGTATGAGTAAGTTTGTAAAGGAAGCCATCATTTGGAAGGTGTGTTAAAGAAGCCATTAAGAGGTGTAATTGTGAAGTTTCTCCCATAGTTATTGTTGAAAGGCAAGTGAAGTCAGTAACACTTGAAGTACCCCATGGGTGAGATTTTAACAATTTCATGTTGATATTATAATTTACACTGATATTTCAGATTTATCATCATTCCTTCTTATCATAGTCTATGGTATTCTTGTGTTATGTTTGTTGTTTTGTTTCCAGATTTCATCCACCAAACTAAAAGTTGTGCATTAGTAAATAATCATAGCACGAGGAGTTCCCGGTGAAGAATTATCATAGTGCCGGATTGGTGATGGCAGCCCCTCCTTTATGTGAGCTTTATGAGAAGATTCCTCCATTAATGGAGGAGGGTTTGCAAAAGTATAAGTGCATTCACTTATTAAAAAGGTAGAAAGTGAAACTAATAGATCCACACATTAATGCATTACAGAAGCTAAATAACATTTGTAAGAAACATAATAAACTATATCTAAGCCATAACAAGTCATATAGCATGAGGATTTACACCCATAAACAAGTTATACAGAACAAACCCACATATATATTGATTTAAAGAAGTTCTGGTAGCCACATTATAGTCAAAAGGGGTTATCTCAGACTATATACAATAAATGAAAGAGACTTTAACTCCTACATACTTCTCTGATATGAGATCCCAACTATGCTTTTCCCATTTTAATCCTTATCACAAATCCTAGCGCCATACATAGGCTTATGGAATCCCTTACAACCCATATCACTAAGTGCTCTAAACCATGGCATTGTTATAACACTTCGTTACTCTCCTTCTCTCTCTCTGCATTCTCTATGCATTCTCTCTTTCTCCCATCATCTGTTGTATATTTGTCTCTAGCTTGAGCATCTCTTTTTATAGGATCAACACCCACTGTCGTGCCTTCTCTCCTGAACAAATCATGTGTCAAGTGTTGATGTGGTCCTTCATTGGTGAATTCTTTTCCCTTTACAAACCCTCCACTCTTTGTAATGATCTCTTTTGGTAATATACCATGCGTGAAATATCCTTTTCTTGACCTCCAAGGTTCCAGGCTAGCACATTATCCACTCATCATGCCTAGTTGGGTCCTCACACTTTTCCTCAAGTTCCCCTAGAACGCAAAACATGGTTAAGTCCTTTAAACCCATGTTCTACCTTCCGCACATGCCCTGGTTTCTCCTAAAACCTTCTAAAACCCCTTTGTCCTACATGCTTTCCCCTGAGTGCCCTCTTCTCACTGGTCTTGCATGCACGTGCCCTTTGGTATTCCATTTTTAAATCATAAAATTCCTTCATTTTTGAGCCTAAAACCCTTGTACCATTTATCATTCAGATTTATTTATTACGCATGTTTCACTTATTGATAGTAGAAATCAATTTGAAGTTATTTCTTAACTTCTTCCTTAAAATGAGTTCTAAGGGTCACAATTGCATATATATGCTTCTTTTGGAACAACATATTAGTCACTCGAAATTAATCAAGGTGAAAGGAAACAATATGTGTGGAAGGAGAAACATAAAACACATGTAATAAATTAAATTATAGTTATCATGGATGATGAATTTTTAAATCTTCACATTCAAAGTGAAGTTAATAGTCAATGCGCCCAAAGGCATGCCCTGTCAAAAAAGAAGATTGGCCACATGCAGACCCAACCGCCCACCAGCACTGAAGGAGGAAAAAAACAAATAATGGAGAGGGGCTAGCTATAAATGAAAATAAGAAGCAAGGTAATAAAAAGAAGAAAATGGTTCAAAATTTGTGTAAAGAAGGCCTTATGATCTAGCTCGTGTCATGAAGATGTGCATAGCCAAAAATGACCACAACTAGTTATTTGATTTACATGTAAAACCACTAAAATATTAGTGATGGATTAGAATCCAAAGCCACAACAAGAGCTCTCTAGGAGAAGGAAATTGAGAAAAATTGTAGAAAATATGAATTGCAAAATATTTTTTATTTTTTCTTGATTAAAATGAGATAAGATTTGTATTGTAAAAGACACAAATTGAATAAAATCTTATTTTCTTGATTTTTGTGGAGAGTGACCTAACACCACAAATCGTGTTTCTATTTTTTTAATTTTCCCTTGCTTCCTCCTCAAAATGTAAACATAAAAAATAATCAATGTTAAAATATGAATTACAAGGCGTCATACCCTTATCTGCATTGGTTTCCTATTATAACCATATAACTAACACCAATTTGGGTCATGTTAATATGAGTCAATTTTGTAACATAGATAATTCCAAAGGCCATACATTATTTTCTCAACACTTGTACCATAGTGGTTTTCCGCAAGCCAGAAATTTTCCAGTTTCCATTTAGTGTCTAAAGATCATCATCAATTGTACCAAACACTATGATCGTGGGAAAAGAGGAGTTTTTAACCACAACAACGATCCCATTCTACTAGTCATACCTGAACACGTTGAGGAACTTCTTGGAATTCCATAGTATGAAGAAAATTCCAAAATCAATAAGGAGTGCACAACAATATTGGGATGAAGATATACTAAGATGGTCTAAAGTAATGAATAAGAATTGGCTAGTCAATAAGAGATCACATGCTAATAGACTTCCTAGGGATTTGCCCCACATTGAGTCCAGTGACAAGATTGGAGACATGATCACCTTATTAAGTAGAGTGTTTGGCATCTCCTTTGCACACTATTTCCAACCTTGGATGTATAAATTTATGTGTTATTTTGGATCAAAGACTTCAAATTTATTGGGCCACAATCATCAGTGATACTTTTCGCAAACTGTTGGTTGAAGTGAATATGACTGGTCATTTTTATATGACTTCTTACCTAGTCTATGCATTAACATGAAGAAGTATTTTCGTTAGTCTCGAGACTAAAGGCATGATGGCACCTAGGTAAAATAGTGTTTTTCACTATTATCCACAACTGGAGTTTAAATCTAGTATGCATCACTTTCATGCTGTCAGTGATTCCTTTCTCTTCTATGTCATCAATATGCTCATAGATAAGCCACAAGAGAGACTCTCACAGCAGGATAAAGAGGCGATCTCACGATGGGGCTCATGGTTCATTCAATTTTCCACTTTCTTATCAGTTTGAATTAACATCATTGAACCGCTTATTGGGAGAAAAAAATGGCTTGGCGTTTGTTTCCCTATCTCAATTGGTGTGTACAAATGTGCATCCTTCCGCACAACTGATACAATGGATAAGGAGATGATTTTTATGACATTATATCTATTTTTAAAAAGATTGTAATTTTATATATGTGGGTTTATATAAAATATTCTCAGGCCTAAATACAGACACCATCCATAAGTAGAAGACTATTGGGTTAGTTATGTAGATAACTTCAAAGTTTAGCATTGTGATTACTCCATAATGACCTTGGATAAAATAGCCACATTCATATTGAATAATGTACCTCAAGGAGTCACTAATAATGGTCTTGATATGATTGATCCTGAATATGATTATGTCGTATCATCATCTCTTCCCAAATTCAGTTGGTCTAGACAAGATGGCATATCGCTTGACGATACAATTCAGTTGGTCATGTTTGGTATGAGGAAGTGTTGGCTCAATGCATTATAAATAACAAAAATAAACATGAATACAATAGGTCAATCAGTCAAAGAGAGAATATAATTGTACAAGTTACCCATTCATCCTCTCACCTCACAAAACAAGCTTCATCACACCTACAAACAAGTAAGAAACAATGGAGGCCAAAAAATCAGCCTTCAAAAATGAGATAAAAAACAAAAGGAAGTGGAATAAGGAAAAGAGTGTGTTTATGGGATATCATTATTAAGTTATCCCATCAACTCATAACATTTCCAATTCTCAAGGGTTGATTGAAAAAATCACCCTGTAATTTGTGGTATCCGATCAAGTGCGAGTTCCAATAATTCAAATCTTCAACTCACCTGAGCTTTCGCATCTCAAGGATACTTTGCAATCTTATCCAATTCACCATGAATACATTGTGACATATCATCATCATTAACATCAAGATTCTATCCAGGCACCTCCTGAACTTAAACCCTTGCCGTCAATGCTTGAACAACTCCCATGGTGGTGAATTGCTTGTAAAAGTTCCCTCTTGGCTTCATGGGGAAATCAAGAAGAGAAAGAGGATAGTCAAACCAGTCATAATCAGCCTTGAGGCCATTACATCAATGACTAATTATTCCACTTCCAAAAGGTCTAAAGTCGTCACCAAGGTCGCAATAAATGATTATGGAGTTCAATACACCGACATAGTTTGTCAGTGGTTGACAAAGAAAAAAAAATATTGTTGACAAATATAAATTTTTCAGAGTAATGCTTGGTAAATCAACCATGTAAAATGATGAATTCCATGCTCGTGAATTGGTTGATATTTTTCTATGGAGAATGAAGAAATATAAGCTTCAAACCTTTTAGCTCAAAGAGGGGAATCGACAGCTAATTTCATGTCCAACACTTAATCAATCCAATCTCTTCTAATGTTCAAATTCCTACTATAGTGGTGGTGCCAGAGAAAAATACTCTTATACTAAATAAACAAATAATATGGATCGTGCAACTAAAGTGTCAATCGATAATGTATTGATACGGGGTTTTCGAGTGATCAATGAAGCAATGAGTATCTATGATAAGATTCATGATTATCTAGATTTTATCCTATATTTTAAGGAGTCTCTCAAAGATTTAAAAATCACTCTTGATCAAATTTCTCTAGATATTCAAGAACTCACACAAATGGGTTTCTTATCCCTTGTTAACAAGGGAATTCTGGAATTCAATTAGTGTGGTCTTCATATCAAGTGGTTTAAATTTTCCGAATACATAAAGATGGTGTTTGATGATGTTTGAGCTCAATTTGATGATGTAAAAGACAAGGGAGAAAAAATAATGTGCGTCATTCAAGAATTCATTAAGGATATCCCTTACAACTTTATCAATAAACATAATCAAAAGATCTCAGTGCAATTTCTAAAGGAGAAACTTTTTGATCTGGTAAAAAACTAGAATGCTTCCTCGATAAGTTTCAGTCGTTATTCACTTAAAAACTCATCAAACTCCAGAAATTATTCACCAATATGGAAGAGAGAATGGTGGAATTTCATGTAGTTTCTAATATAATTTTGGAAGTGCAAGTCGTTGTGAAACTTACCTTACGTCTCAATGCTCCCCTAAAGATCCAACATTATTGGAATCACTTAAAAAATTCATAAAGTTCAAGATGGCAAGATGCTTGGACCCAAGATTTTTGAAATAATATTTTTAATGTTTTGTTTAGGTTTTCCTTGGTGACCAATGAGTTCATGTCTCCTACAAACGAGATAGGTGAACTTTTGCCCCAATGGGTAAAGCACTAATCCTAAGTGTCATGTTAGATCCATGTGTTGATATCTTGTTTTTTTGTTGCCATATCATTGTCTAAGTGGGGTCCACATGTACCCACTCTTTTGAGATACTTGAAATAATTTAATTAAGTCATCCAAATTATAAACTTATTTTAATAAAGTGACTTAACTTTATTAAAATTAATTTAATTGATTAATATGACTTAATTTAACCCTAAAGCAATATCATAAGAAACCCTAACTACTTTATAATCAACTTTTGGGTTATAAAATCAAGTTAGAGCTCATTTGTAAAGGGACATTTGGAGTAAGGAGAAAACACTATTTTGAGAGAGATGGTAAGAAACTTTGTTCTTGTTTGAAGAGGAATAAAGGAGCATTTATAAAGAACTTTGTGTCTTGTATTCATTTCTTTTCTTAATAATTTCTTATTCTTATGTCTAGTGAATGTGAAAGCTCTTACTCTTTATAAATATGATATCTTATATTCAACTATCATTCATTATGTTTGTTTCTAAGGTGTATACGAGTTTATGATGTGTTTTTGCTTAATCTTGCATGTACCGTTTCTCACTTTCTCATTCATTCTATCTTACATTATATTCAACACCTTTTTCCCTCTTTCTTTCTAACTACTTCTTTTCTTCCAAAAACCTAAAAAAAACCAAAATACCATTTTGAATGTATATTTGTACATGAAATTTTGGTTTTCAATAAGGGAAACCTCACCCATCATTGAGGAGGTACTTTGTCCCCTTTACATTGTTGATATATTTTGCACACATGTAAAACTATATTCCAACAATGTGTAATGAAGATAAGAATGTTGAAGCAGGATATTTTACAAAACATATGAAATAAGTTCACAGTCAATTAACAAATATTAATGTGTAATACAAACTACAGGGAGATGAGAAAAGGAGATAATTTTTATATAAGATTGGAGAAATGGTCTTAGCACATTTGCAAAAGGAAATATTTTCTAAGGAAAGATATAATAGGATTAACTAGAAGAAGATTGGGCCCATGAAAAATCATAAAAAAAAATTGCACAAGATGATTATGAGATTGAGTTTCCTCAATACATTGGCATTTCAAACATTTTATTGTGGTGTATCTCTATCCATATTGCCCAATAAATGAGAATGTTGAAGACTCAAAATCAATAGTGTTGAATCATGTTGCATTGATTGGTGTTTTCATTGATGTCACATGTCATTGATGGTATAGGAGGAGTCAAATTTCATATTGATATGTATCTATCAGTGATGCACAATGGTCTTAGGATGGTTATTTGAGCTTTCAGGATGGTTTCAGGGCAGACTTAGAGTATTATAGGCTTAAACAAGGAGTTTTTTGTCCACTAAAGGCAGAGTTATGGTTTTTATGCTTGGCTTAGAGGTTCTACAAGTCATATTTTATGGTTTCACCATGGGAAATATCTCTTGGAGTGAGTTTCACATCATCTCGTGGAATTCTTAGTTGAAACTGGATCATTTAGGCCTAGTTCTAGAGCCTAATGAGGAGTGAAATCTTAATACAGGTCATGAAAATACCATGTAAGCATGAGAGGATCCTAGGTATGTTTCCTATGGAATTTATGAGTAACAACAAGGTTTATTTCAACTCCTGGAGGAAAAACTTGAAAGTTCACCAAAACTTCCTTTGAGGACTATCAATGATGTTGAGGTAAATAAGATAGGTCTAATATGTATAGTAAAATTATGGCTAACCAACCTATGAATTGTGCAGAGGGGTGTAGTTTAGTGCTTCATGCCAAATTTCATCAAGTTTTGAAGAGGTGTGTGGAAGTTATGCAAGTTCTCCTAAAACTAATTTCTTAAGGAATGCAAATTGAGCACCTTGTCTTCTTAGCATCCAAGAAAAAATATGGAGCCTTCTTCATATTAATGATAGAATTAATTTTTAAAGATCATTCCAAGCCCGAAGTTTTGCAAATTTTTTGAAGAAAATTGGTTAAGAATCAGAGAAGTTATGAGCATTCTTCTAATAGGGTTTTTATCTCCCCAGGTTTCCTTATTGAAGTGTTAGACATGAACTAAGTATAATTGGGGTCAAATCAATCTTGGGAGCTGATTAAAATGCTCATAATTGAATAAATTTATCTCCATGCCAAAGTTATGATACTTATGGTCTTCAATCATGTTCCTTCTAGCCTAGTCCAACTCAACCCTTACAAGAGCATACTAACACAATCATGAGGATTGAAAGGTACATTCATGTTGAAAGTGTTCAAAGTTAATTTTGTGATGGACAGTGGTTCTAGATCCCTTCTACAATTAATTTTTGAATTTATGGAGCAATTGGTAAGTTTTTGTGGTGAGCCTTAAGTTCAAACTCCTTGCCTCTACATTGTCCTGTGATGTTTTGCCAAGAAAACTATATTTCAAGGGTATGCCTGAAGATCTTCTTCTTGAAATATCTCTCTCAAGTATTTGAATATTATTATCATGTTCTTCTTTAAATCTAGGTGGAAAATATAGTGCTTCACATATGAAGATTGGGGAAAAATGGAATAATATTGTGTGTGCATTTTATGACAGTCACAATGTGGACTATACTCCACTGAGCAAGATGAAATCTTCATGTAAAGTTGAATAATTGGTATTTAATGTGGTGTTAGATCCTTAAATGAGGTCAAGAATAATTCAATGATCCTACATGCTAAACCAAATTTCATCCTACACCCTAAAGTATGTTGTTAAGCTTAACAAGTAAAGCACTGTCAAAATTGTGGGCTACTGTTCTTGTTATTTGAAGTATTGGGAGTTATTTGAAGTGTTACAAATCAATTGAATGCATGCAAAAGATGTCAAATGATCTCAAAAGTCCATAGAAGTTGAAAGTTTTGAATTTCATTGAAAAATGATAGATAAATTCACTTCCGAATCCCCTTGGGCTTGTTCAGTGTGTAAAACCCTTTGCCTAGGGTTTGGAGAAGACAAAATCTCGAAACAAAAATTTTATCCAATGAAAATGTTTTAAACTCTAAAAAATATTTTTCTTGGCTTCGTGATCAAGATTCTTCAAGTATTACATCATTTCATTAATGTCTTGAAGAGAGTTTTCTGACATTTTCTTCGAAGTCACCTTTTCAACTTTGTGTAGAGCTATCAAACTTTCTTAATGCCAATTCTTCATTGTAAACGACCTAGATCTTCATGCAAAGTTCTTAAGTGATAATAATTGGGTCAGTTAACCTTGGTGTGTGGTTGAATTGGTTTGAAAGATTGAATGATACATGACAGTGGTGAATTTGAAAACTAGATGCTTGTTTTCCAGTCTCAACTAACTTTATGAATGAAAATTTCCTCAAGAAGTTGTTGCAATGATGATAATGATCCTCTTAACAATCAAAGGGAGCCTGAGCCTGAATGATTTTCTAGTGATTAGGTACTTAGCAGTGTTTCCTCAAAACAAGGCTAGAATGGTTGAGATTCCTAATTGATTATTTCCTCGGTCAAGCCATGAACTCAAAAGTCATGAATTCTAAGAATTTTTGTCTTGCTCTAAGTGAAGAGGAAACTAAAATTTTCTTTGATAGTTACAAACCTATATTCTCCTTATCTAGCTCAAACAATAATGTGAAGATTCCTTCCTTGGTCAAGCAAAATAAATGAGTCCAAAAGTCATGAAACTCAAAAGGATGTAAGTTGAAAATTCATGGGTAAAATGCGTTGCTAATTTGAAGTAAAGAGTAAGAAAATGAGGCTTGGAAAAAGAAGTGATATGAATAGTTAATATAATCGTTGATTGTGTGTGAAGATATTTAATTGAAAAAGTGAATAAAAATGGATTTAAAAAGAGAAAATATAGGCGAATATAGTGGGAAACATTGACTAAGACAGAATGGTTGTAGAATTTGGACACTGAATCTAAGGCTTGTGAAACATATGTGATTATGTTGAGAAATGAATAATGAAGAATGACTAGGGTATTGAATTATAGAATATAGTGAATGCTTCAAGTAATTATGGAAAATTGAAAAGTGTGAAATGAATTGATGAACTAATAAGATTTTAGGTGGAACAAGAAAGTTGGTGAGTAAATTTAGGGTAACAAATAGGTGTTTAGAAACCAAGTTAAAGAGTGTGATCATAATTTGTGTAATCAATGAATTGTAGCTCAGTATAATCAAAAATTTGTAGCTTTCTTGCAAGTTGTAGCTTTCTTATGATCAATTCGTAGATTGATTTGAAGTTGTAGCTTCATCAGCTGAATTATAGCTCAACAATATTATAACCATTAAGAAATCAGTCCTTTGGTTTAGTGGGTTTTTTCCCAACGTGGGTTTCCCACTTAAAAATCATGTCTCTCTCTTATGTGTGATAATTGCTTAATTTTATTTGTGTTATTACAATCTGAAACATAAGTGAACAATCTGATTGAAGGTTGGATTTTCAAACAAAAATTTGAATTGAACATTGATTCATCCCACCTCTCAGTGTTTAAGTTTCTAACAAAAAGATGGAAAATTAAATTAGAGGAGTAGATGCTAGATAAATTGTGTGATAAGTCAAAGAGGGTGGTTGATAATGGAATCAAGAAAATGTGCAGGAAGAAGAATAATCGGTATTTGGTCAAGTGGGAGGCAAATTTTCTTAAATATGAAAGATGAGTAATTGTTGTAGATGATGAGAAACATGGAATTTGGATTCCTTGAGAAGGAGATCAAGTTTTCAAAATTACTCAAGGTGTATGAGGAAAGAGCATATGATTTCATAAGCAATCATGTATCATACAGAAAAATAGTTGAATAGTTAGAGTCAATTGTGTTTGCATTTTGTGTTATTCATGGGTTGTGTAGTGAAGAATTATATTTGCAAAGCATGGAGTATTGTGTTGTATTATATGGAGTGTGTAACTCCATTATGTAATATTTTCATTGTGTGTAATTCCACTACACAAGATCAGGTTTGATTTACAGTTTACGTAATTTAGTGGAATTCCTTTTTACAATTTACACAAACTTGTTTGATTCATGTAATCCTAGTTTGGTTTCTCAAGTATACGTAGATGGCCACACGAATATAGGAAGTCACGAATTACTAATAAATTGTTCTAGAAACTATGAAGTACTATTAAATCCATGCAATACTAAGTTTATGATTTGAATACATGATGATCTGGAACTATGAAACACTATAATGTTGTTTAAAGACGTAAGTTGCTAATAATTAAATGTTTTAAGTCATAAGTTTTAGAAAGACTACCTTATTATGTATGTGATTATGTTGATGCATCCTTTAGGACTTCACATTTGAATTTTGTAAGTTTAGGAGTCTTAGCATTTTACATTGAGTGGCTTGTATGCCTATATAAATGAATTTCAATTTCATTCGGGAGAGTATCTTTAGACAATTCAATAGCTTAGTCTTTTCTTTTAAAAATTAGAGTGCATATGTGAGCTTAAGGCTCTAAGTAAATTGAGGTTTGTAAATAAATGATGGAATTTTTTGTAACATGTGAATGAATCATTGACGATCAGTTTAAGTTTTCTATTTATCTGATTATATGAATAAAAGTCTTATTTCTATTTAAGTGTTCAAATCTATGTTCATTTAATCTTACTTCCTATGCATAATTTCAATTTTGATTATTTTATTTCTACACATATTTTTAGGGATCTGTGATCAAAGGTTTTCTTCTTTGGAATCCCTAACACATTTGTATCATTTCTCCAATGTTGTAAGTTTATGCCACTTCCCATTGGGAAAATAAATGAAACTACTAGTTCGTTATTGAGCAATAATTTGGTACTCTAGTTGGGTAATTTAACCAAGTATTGCATTCCTCCAACATTTTTTCAAATATTGCTTTCATGTTGAAGGATTTGTGGAGGTAGTTGGCATGCAATTATATTTTTCTTTTTTTCAACTCTAACCATCATGATAAAAAATTTACTACTACAATTTATACACAACTAAATGATCTCACATACAAGTGTTATATGGTTGCAATCAAATTGACATACAAAATAAGAAATGGGCTTAAGGAGCCATTGTCATGTTACAAGACTTAAAATCTTGGTTCCTTTTCATAGTATTAAGTAATCTCATTTCTTTGAATATGGAACACATGAAATTCCAAAATAATTAGTATTTTTTGTGGTTTAGGGATCTTCCCCAGTCATATACCTAACCTTTTAAGGATAAAATTGACATGATAAGAAAATGAAATACTATGATAAAGTATATAATAAAAACAAATGAAAATGATTGTTATACTTGATCAAAGGCCCTCAAAGACCCATAAAATAGTATCTAATTGAATGATGATGATCTTGGACTTTGTACAGTGATCAAAAACTTACACAAGAAACACAAGATTCACTTAGGTAGTTTATACCTATACACAATTTTCTTCAAAATTGAAGTATCGTGCACTTGCACTTGTTCTTTATAATTCTCATTCACTGTTGAGAATACTTGCAAGAAACCGAGTGTAAACAAGAGAGCTAAAATGGTAAGAGATTCCAAAGAGACAAAGAGGGACCATGGGCCTTCTTTTATAACATTAGGGGATGGAGGCATGGGGGATTCACTATTTTGTTTTACCATATCACGTGTGTTTGTAAGGTATTAAATAATACCCATATTTACAAATCTACCTATTAATATTGTATTATTAACACTCCCTCATAATAACACTTTTCAATGGTAAAAGGCCCCTTATATGACCATATATCTAAATAATACATTTTCCCTATGACATTTTTATATCCCTTTTTATTTCTACCTCTTTAGTGTTGGATATGGTATCTTGTATTTTCACAAAGTTTTATCATATATCCACTTAAAACCTTGATGAGATTCATATTGGACATGAAAAATAAAAAACCCTCAATATGTGTAAGTTGATGTCTCTCTTCCTTTATTTTATCTACATTAGTCATACTAATCAAAAAATTTATAGTAATGTGAAGGGTCATGCGTAGGTGCATTCTTGTCACTTACATTTATTAATATTCATGACATCCATTCTCCTAAAAGAAAAATGAATTAAAATGATTGAGAGTTATGCAATGTCTCTACCCTATAAAAACAATTCAATGCTCTAAAAAATATGTCACTACTATGAAAAAATAAACGATAAAAATGATGTGAATTTAGGATTTGTTATTTTGATCCATGATTAATCCTTCCTCCTCCATTCCATGCCATATACCCTACCACCAAGATATCTTTAAAACCCTTAATACTTTAACCCCTTATGCCCTACCCCCAATATATTTTTAAAACCCTTAATACTTTTAACTCCTTATACCCCTTAATATGGGGTAATATATTGGGCTCATGTTGATTGATATTTAGAACCTCAATATGAACTCATGTGTTAGGTATTTCTTTGGTTTTAAATCTCCCGTGGATAAAGGTGGGCGGGTGAGCTTTGGACTCTTAGTGCATATATAGATGAGATGACATTTAATGTTGGTGGTAGAGTGATTAGGTGTGTTTAATCAATGACTAGTGGAGTGTGATTGCATTTGTTTATTATTGTGTTAGGTATTTGCGGTGCAATTTATTGCTTTTGGTGATTTTTATAATGTTTTATGATTGTTATTATTTTTTTATGTATTTTATTACTTTTCTGGTTTTTTTTTTTTAATATATTTAGTGTTTTTGTATTTTATTGGCAAGACACCAAATGTAAATGTTGTGACCTCTTCTGCCAAAGTGTATTTTTTAGTGTCTACACAACTAACCAACTTCTTGCATTTCTTTGTGTTGATGAGGTAAATATTGGGAGCTACTTTATGTGTGTGATCTTATCTTCACTAACATATGTATCAACATTTATAAGATTTTCTTTAAATACTACATGACATTGGTATAAATATGGTTTCTCAAGTAAAACATCACATACCTTTAATGACACAACATGACCATGGACTTCATCTTGAAAAAGATTGATTTTATACACCAAGTGACATTGAGAAGGACACACCCCTAAACAATAGTTTTTAATGGTGTATGGTTAAGGGTGAGGCGCCAATGGAAATTTTAATCTTAGAATTAATTAAGGTGAAAATAGATTCTTTTGACTTCCATTCTCAACGATGAAGTGTATCGATTGTCCCTTAATCCATTGTTGTGGTTGTTACCATAACAATTTATCAGTCCATGATATTTGAGATTGACACAATATTTAAAATAACTTATGTTGAAAATGGATTGGAAGATGATTTGATTAATGTGGTTGCCACCATAACATTCGGGTCAAATTTTTTGGTATGATTCATTTTTTGGTAGAAGCTAATGTTTTTTTATGTAGCTAAAGCTTTCGAAGTTATTCCTTGTCAAAGTGAACACTGGAATTACAAATGGTACACCATTGATCTATTTTTTATGATTTGAGGGTTAAATTGATGCTTCAAAAATGACACTAATTTTTTTAAAACCATAAATAATGAAAAAATGTGAAAAAGACATAAATAGACCAACAAAAGCTCAATATTCAATCAAACTAGCACAAGGAGTGATATAATGTATATATGGAACCAAATATCACAATAAATCCAATTGATATATCACATTACAAAATAGAATATGAAGATGCATACAAAAGCTAATTGATCAAATATTACACTTAATTTCACAATACTCACTCTCATAATTGTATATACCCCACATGTAAGAACAATTGTTCCAAACTATTAACAAAAGTAAAACCATATTAGAAATGTAATGGATTTACATATTCATACATGTCTTAAATGCTTTATTGATTGCATACATCTCACTGCAAGCAATTAATGGCCTCTCTGGACCCACTAGTTTGTCATGAAACAATTTTAAGATAAGATCATATGGTTTATATTCATCTACACTCATCAAAATAACAATAAAGTCTTCATACTATTATCAAAATTCAATTTTATAAATAATTTGTATTTAATATGGAGGATATGCAATATCAATTAGTGACCTCCCTGGGCCCATTATTTATGTGACAATTATTTCAGTGCTTTCATAAAATCATGTGATTTATATTCTTCCAAAGTTTATCAAAAATAAGTACAAATGTAGGTATCTTATCCAAATTTATGTCTATAAATCCAAGGTTTTTATCACGGAGTATGTCTCAATGTAAATAATCCTCCCAAAGCATATTTATGTAAATCATATAAAGTAGTTAATGGTATGATTTTAAAGCAAAATTGATGATGCCAATCAAGACTTGGATTTTTTTTGTCCCATACATCTTAAATTCAAGGCCAAATTCCATTAAGATCCGTTGTCTTTTATGACAAACTTCTACACATATCAATGTATTAGACGAATATCCATTTAATGCATGGGAAATAAATATGTTTGCCCTATGGGAAAATTACAAGTACGAAGTCCCATCATAATGTCTGGAATAATGCCATTCTGCCGTATGGTAGGCAATCCTATCATATTGCTTGGAAATTGCTGATAGGAACATCTTTTCAAACTTTTATGAATCAAATATGTACTTCCATTTGCGGATCCACTTAAACTGAGTGAAAAGTGGATATCCACACACTAATGATAAAATAATGGATAGACTAACCACAAAATTAATGGAGAAGATCATTTTGTGTTTAAATTGCTCGACAGTATTGGTATATAATAACTAAGGGCTATTTGTTTTCTCAATTTTGTTTTAGTATTGAACTTATAAATAATTGATTTAGCACAATTATTTTATCAAAATATATATGGATATTGGGTATATAAATAATCAACATTAGGATCTAGAGGTATTCACTTTACCCAACTTGTGTGGGTATTGGATGCATAAATAATCAACCTTTTCTAGTTTAATGTTAAGGATTGAGAAGTACTTGGACATTCTGTCAAATTTGCATCACTCTTTGATGCATGAGTGATCAATGTTCTCTATGTCGACTATACAATAAAAACGATCTTTTCTATTCAAATTGTCAATATTAAATTACATTACAATTACATACACTAGTGGGTTGTTATGCACCCACCCATTATTCATATAATCACGAAGCATACATTTTGTCTACAATAGTTTAAATTGTATAGCTTGGCATGCCACAAGATTGGAACCTTGGTCCCTCTAACAAGTGGTCCAACTTACTACTCCATTAAATGCTTAAGATCTTGACAAATAAACTTGATTCATAAAGCATATAAAGTATTCTTAAATTATATAAATGTATTAGATATTTTAGGCTTCTGCAGTCCGTGTCATTGGAGAAATATTTTTGGAAATAACCATGTGATATTTTTAAGTAATTACACCAAGATATATAACCTACAATTGAAGTCAAGGGGGTGGGAAGAGTGTGTGTAATAGTGTGAGATATTAATAAAAATAGTCGACCTTACATTTGATGTCCATTTGACAGTCATATGTCAGTTTTAATATATCCTTCTTGCTTGGAGAAGGAGATAAAAAATCCACGATATATAGAGCATACAATAAAGTTTTGAAACTCTTTTTTCACAAAAAAAATTATATCCCAATAAAGTGGTGTAGTTAGATTGAGGTCATCCATCACCAGATCGAGGGGATTTGTGGAGAAGGTGATGGATTCATTAATCATTGTGGAACCCTTCAATGGGTGAAACTATATGACAAATCTAAGATAATCACCTCAAGATTAATACATGTTGTCATTTTTCATATTGAAGATTTTAAGATATACTAGTATTAATATTTAAAGTACGTTCACCCAACGAGATGGGGATAGTGGTGGGAAATAATATGTTTCATAACATTGACCAAAGTTCCATTCCCATGGGCTCTAAGGCACCTCAAAGTGGCCATGGGGACAACTGGAGTATAATGTCCCCTTTTAGGGATGAAATTGAAAATAAAGGTTTTGGCTCAAACCCAAAAGACAACTTCTAATTTTTATTACAGCCACCAATCAATCGCTTCAACATTAGAGGAACAAACTAAAAATCCCATTAGCAACAAAGAGAGATTTGAATATTTATGACACTAAATGAATTCACATGACAACCAACAATATCACCACTTGGCCCTAGAAATGAACCCGATTTTCTATTTCCTAGAGTAGCGAAATGTATGAGCTTTTCAAGGCAATATTCTCATGCATTATAGACTGAAAATCAATATAGAAATATCCCAAACACTTCAAAAGTCTATCAAGATGAAATATATATATTATAAATTTAATTCAAGTGCAAACACATGAAAGTTTGAAAAATTCATAACTCCATCAATACTTGGAGTTTCAACACAAACAAATGCTCAAAATGATCTCGGAGAGACCAATTATCTAATAAAAGTGAAATTACAAATTTTAAACTATGGAAACCTCTTCAAAAGTGATCTCAAACTTCCCAGGTGGGTTGTTTAAGTGGAGGAAGGGTGATAACACCCTCAAAAGTGCCCTAGCTGGAGTAGAAGTACCCTAAGCACGAATAAACACCTTGTTTTTTTCATAAATATGCCAATGAAGTCCACTTGTGACTCCCGTATGAAGCCACCAATGTACACAAGAGGGTTTTCATCCTCAAGTGTGATCCTATTGAAGGGTTTCATCCTCAATAGGTGACCAATGAAGGGTTTAAGTCCTTCAATGGTAAGAAGAGAAGATACTTACTCCACCTCCAATAGAAATCAATAATGAAAATAGCATAACTTTTTTTAGGCCACTTGATACACCTTAATATCCTCCTTCTTGACATCACAAATAAATTACAAGAACAAAAGGAGGATTGACCTCCTTGGGATTGTTCTCCTGCCTTTATCTTCAATGTAGGCTCTAAGAAGACCGACCTTAATAAAAGAAAGTAATTTTCCATCTTTATGTAGGCTTTCAAGACCAACCTCACGAAGGAGATATAATTGTTCCTCTTTGTTTTGTCATTCAACCATCACCTATTCGAATCACTCCAAGCCATAATTAGTAATCAAATAAATAAGGAAAATACAATCACTTATAATTATGGCAATGTTCACCTCCCTTGATTCCCTTTCTTGAATCCCACAGAAGGTGGAGTGGGCCAAAGGCCTTCATAGTGACTAGCTTAGAAAATGAGATATTACAGTCATCCCTTCGAAATTTCGCTTGCCCTCAAGAAAATGAAAGCTCATATGCCCAAGTATCATCATATCAAGGTGGAGGTACATTTTGTAGTGTTCCCATAATCGAGATCCCATTCCAATTAAATGAAGGAGCTTCAATCCAAAAAAACTCTTACCTTTATTTCCCCTATCTTCATTAAAGTCTTCTTCATCTTCCACTTCAATGACATCTCCTTCCTTCGCATACTCATATATACCATAATTCCTCCAAATTGTTGTAGTTTCCATCATGGAGCAAGGAATAGATGAATAATCATCTTGACCAATTATCCCTCTTATTACAAGATGTGAATCATATTGTGGATTGGCTGGAAGCAAGTTACAATAGCCATAAAATACTTGAGACCTCATCCAAATCAAGGCTATATGTTCTGATTTATACGTTTATGCCAGTTGTAGACATCTTTCCACATTATCTAAAGATGAAATCCTTCCTCAAAGTGCATGCTTTCTACTTCCCATGACTGTTAATGGACATCCCAAATCTGATTTTTGTATGTTCAACCATATGAAAATGACATAACAACTGCCAAATTAAATTCTTTTGAAAAAAACAAATTCATGAGTAGTATAAGACTGAAAATTATCTTACATCAACTGAAAAATTAAGAACGGGTCTACAATTGAAAATAATGGATACAATGGACCTTACTTCAAGATTCTTACAACCCACACTTACCCTAACTCGGTGTAGAATATGGCTTTCAACAAGAAAGCTCAATTTTGCACATAATTCTTCAAGTGTCCCCTATAAGAAGGTAATATCGATTATGCCCAAAACTAACCAAAAATTATCACCATGGAGTACCTTACCTAAGAGTAGACCCTTTCTTGTATGTATTCCTTGAGTACTATGAGAATATGCCTCTTCCTTCTTTGTGGTAGCCATCCTTGGAATTTCGTCCACTCTACCTTAAAGTATTGTCTTCTTCTTGAATTCCAACATAAGATGTAAACAACACATACCAATACTTACACTCACCTTTTCTTGATTGATGTTACCTTTCTGATTTTGGATTCCAAATATTTCCTCCAAGCTTCCCCATTAAATTTTCTTCACAAATTGGTTTGGATCATACCATAAGAGTATGGATGAGTGGTTGTAATAACCATGTATAGATCTAACTTTCTTTCCAAACAATGCCAAATATGTTGGGATGTTGGCTTTGATTTATCTCAATGAGTGAACCCTCTTCCACATCATATTAAGTGGAAAGAATGTCTCCAAACCTTTCCATCTATTATTTTCCATAAAAGATATGTGCAACTACATAAATAAATTTGGGAAGAACAACCCATCATGGCTATGGAATAACATTTCCAACTCAAAAATATTGGATATTAGTAACATAGGAAGGGTGCAACAACTGCAATACTTGAAATCCATTTCAAACATCATATTAGACCCAAAAATATCCATCATAAATTTCAACCTACAATTTTTCAATGAGAGTACTATCCATCCAAAATATGAATTCAGAAATAACACTTTACCATTTTCCCATAACAAGCTTCTTGCTACGGTAACTCTGATTATCTTGATAACCTTTCCTTGGAGTATAGAACATGGATTCAAGGAACACTCGAGGAGAAAACCCTTCACAACTTTGTTAAGATACATAACAAGTTCAAAACAATCCTTCATAAAATTTATTTCTAGCCATATGCATGGAGTAGCAATATTTAATTCAACAAAGACTTCCTATTTCTTATAACTCAAAGAATCAATCAGAACCCAAAATTTTATGTTCATATAATCTTGAACTTGCACGAAAAGATCTATGTGCCCTTTGTTACTCAACAAGTTATTCACATTAGCACCAATTATATTATGATGCATCAAACATGACATATGATCATTACTTTCAATAAGCTACCTTTGATGACACAAGTATGGAAATAACATAAGACGAGATAAAATGCGATCATTTCCATCATACCTTGGGTTTAAAATAAATAAATCACCCTTATTTTTGTCGGTACTTGTTTGGAACATCTTTAGAACTCTCTTCAAGGTTAGGAACTCCCTCAATCTAACCAACATTGATTATTTCTTGGGAAAAAACAATGAATCAAAATTAATCGTGAAGAACCAGAAGTGCCCTTCCTTCATGTACATACCCTTACATGATGTCATCCTCATATACTTTATGCAAATCTGAATTCTTCTCCATTTTTCCACAACATTCCATAATTATAAATAATGAATCATCATTAAATATCAAAGGATTTTTACCTTCCAACTCATGCTTCATGATTTCCTTCTATTCCCTAGGCTTGTGCTTTAATATTTCATTAAACCCTTGGCCCTTCATACTTTTGTTCTAAAAATTGTTCAATGGATCATCCTTAGGTAAAATGATAGGTACTTTTACCTCTTTGGATATTATGCTACATCAAAAACCCTTTTTGGTTCTTCATCTAGCAACACTTCTCGATGTCCTTCAACGTGGTATTTTTGGCACTCCTCAAAACCCTCTTGTAGATTTTATTTTTATTTTTCTTATTTCAAGAGAAACCCTTTTGGGTTTGGATCTTTGGAGAATTCTTATGGTTTAGAATTTAACCCTAACATCTTCATCCATGCTTCGGTTGTCCCCTTATTAGAGCCATCAAATGTGGAGAGTGTCACCCTCCCCAAGGCATGTTGAACATCCTCTTATGGTGCTTGAGATCTAGGCTTGGGCCTTGACCTACCCTTACTTATCCCTATAAATTTGAAAAACAAAATAGCATCATGGATCTCATTTGGAAGAGCCCTATATCATTCATAGATGGCCATAATGTTTTGACCCATTGATTGTTGTGTTTCGAATTCCGAAATGACTTCTTTGTTTGGTAAGAACATAAGTTACCAATCCATGTATGCATTCTTTGTCATTGCCTTGCACAAATACCCTCAAGTTAGGAAGATCAATTCTCTAATACCACATTAATGTCCCCTTCTAGGAATAAAACTGAAACTAAGGATTTTGGCTCAAACCCAAATGACAACTGATTTTTATTACAACCACCAATCAATCACTTCAACCTTAGAGGAAAAAATTTAAAATTCCATTAGAAACAAAGAGAGATTTGAATATTTATGACACCAAAGGAAATCATATTATAGCAAATGATATCACCACTTGGCCTTAATAATGAATCTATTTTTCTATTTCCTATGGAATCGAATTGTATGGGCTTTTTAGGACAATATTCTCATGCAATATAGACTGAAAATCAATATAAAATTATCCCAAACACTTCATAAGTCCAACTAGATGAAATATGGAGTAAATGTATATTTTATAAATTTAATTCAAGTGCAAACATGGTTGGAAATTTGAAAATTCATAACTCCATCAATACTTGGATTTTTAAGAAAAGTAAATGCTCAAAATGATCTCAGAGAAACCAGCTATCTAATAAAAATGAAATCACAATTTTCCAACCATGGAAACCCCTTCAAAAGCAATCTCAAACTTCCCAGGTGGGTTGCTCAAGTGGAGTAAAGGCGTTAACACCCTTGAAAGTTTCCTATCTGTATTAGAAGCTCCCTAACTAGAGTAAAAGTTCCCTAAGCACAGAGAAACACCTTGTTATTCCATAATTTTTTCAATGAAGTCCACTTGTGACTCTCGTATGAAGCCGCCAATGTACATAAGAAGGTTTTCACCCCTAATTATGATCCTATTGAAGGGTTTCATCCTTAATAGGTTACCAAGGAATGGTTTTCATTCTTCAATTGAAAGAAGAGAAGCTTGCTCCACCTCCAATAAAATCAATATCCAAAATAACATAACCTTTCTTAGGCCACTTGATCCACTTTATATCCTCCTTTTTTATGTCAATGATAAATTAGAAGAACAAAAGGAGGAATGGCCTCCTTGGTATTATTATCCCACATTTATCTTCAATGTAGGCTCCAAGAGGACCGACCTCAATAAAAGAAAGTACTTTTCCATCTCTATGTAGGCTCTCAAGACTGACCTCATAAAGGATAGATAATCATTCCTCTTTTCTTTGTCATTCAACCATCACCTAGTCAAGTCACTCCAATCCATGGTTAGTAATCAAATAAATAAAGAAAATACAATCACTTGCAATTATAGAAATGTTCACCTCCCCTTCTTCCCTTCCTTGAAGCCCGCGAAAGGTGGAATGGGCCCAAGGCCTTCCTAATTACTAGCTTGGAAAAGGGGAAATTACATGGAGATAGGGATCAAACTTCTAAATTTTAACCACACATAACACACTGTTTAATATTACAAACCTAATCCCACCCCTGCATATAATTTGAGATATTCCCTCAAATTTGTGCCAAATTTGAATCTCAAATCATAGATGGTGCAATTTAGCCATGAATTTGATGCTCTAACAATCCCCTTATATTCTCTGATCTTTCTTGGTCCTATTAATGGGTGACATCGGTCTCATCTCCCCTCTCTTAACTTTATCTTCTATGTTGCAATAATATTATTCTTTTATTGGGGCCACTACTTTTACCTTTTGTGGTTGTCCCTATTGTTATGACAGTTTTGTAGATTGTTTATTCTCTATGTATTATTCTTGTTGTCTCTCTAGCTTGACAGCATGTGCTTGTATACCTCCCAAGGCTTCTTTCAATAGTGTGTCAAGGGTTTCATTTCTTTGTTATGGAGGTTATTTTGTGATATGCATCTCTCTATCCTGACACCTCTTTTTCACTCTTAAGGTTATCTTCTACCCTCTCATCTTGAGTTGAATATTTGAAGATTTGAATGTAAAATTATACTATGGTATTTGACGTTACTTTAGGTAACACCCCTTCCTCGTAACTTCTCTATTTTTTCATCCTTTCATGAATCAACTTCTACCTAAGGATGAATTTGTAGGGGAAATATTTTTTTCTTATTTTCCCTAAATTGGGATTTGAACCTTGATGGTTGTTGGGTTATACTTGATGGGTCGCTTTGAGGCAAGGTAAGGTTTCTCTTGATTCACACCAAAAAACCCAAGACCAATTGCAAAGGGACAATCCTGTGATAGCTAGAGAAACAAGGATTATAAAAGAGTATGTGTGGGTTATTGAATGAAATGAACCAAACACAAAAAAATGTTTAGAAAAAGACTATTTGTAGGACATATAACTTCTATTCATTAATTGTGAGTAGCGATGTACAAAGGTGTATGTAAAACAATGAGCAAGAATAAGATATAAATATTTTATATCAAAAGGGAAATGTGTCCTTACTAATTGTTTAGGCTACTAGAAAATAATTACAATTACAGTAGTAAGTTGGAGAAAAAATAGGCGAGACTATCTAGAGTACAAGAGAGGGAAATATCATTATTTGAATTTACTCACTAACTAGATATCTATCCACCATAGTTGTTATACTAAATTTACACACTATGACAAACTATTACAACATTCGGTAGTGATGATGGAAGTAACTACCCATCGCTACATTTTTCATACATGATGTTTAAGCTACCTTCACGGTTTACACGACAATAATGCTTATGGAACTAGAAGTTATGTAGGATTATTCCTAGCATGCCAAAAAAATAGGAAGGTACAACTTGGAAATATTCATGAAAACCATAAGCTTCCACGTCGATGCTAAAACTAATATTCATACAATGTTATAGGTGCACAAGATTGAGGTGGAGCAAGTTTGGTGTGTGTAATTATTTTGAATCACAAAGGAAATATGCAATGCACAAGAGTGTGCAACCCCAAGATGGCATGAGAAGGATAACAAACTTTTTATGATGGTGTTCTACACATAACTATGACCAAGTAGAAGTTAACCAGTATTTTCTACACAATATATGTTATGCACTGTATGACTTAAACAATTACGTCTCTAAAGTGAGTTATGTGAAAATGGCTATATTTTTGTAAAAATAAGGAATGCATGCATGTAAGCTTCTACGCTATAATCATTATCCCTTTCTTGAACAAAAATGGTCCCAATTGCATCATCACTTAGTTATGAAAATTATACTTGGAGTTGTTGAATGTTGTACTGCTTATCTTGATCAACATAGTGAATTTCCTTGACAACTATGAACAATTTTTGAGTTCCCCGTCAAGTGCACATGTTTGTGACTTTAATATTTTTTCCCTTATCTATAAGGTGCACATGTTTAAGATCCAACTTAGAAGGGTGGATTGTTGTTTTTGGCTCAAGGAGTGTGGGAGAGTAAGGCTTGATGAGATCCATATTAAATATTGGGTGCATGCCCAAGTAAGGATGTAGATCAAGAACAAGTAAGGCTTGATGAGATCCATATTAATTATTAAATATGGTGCATTGTTGTTGTTGGCTCAAGGAGTGTGGGATAGTAAGGCTTGATGAGATCCATATTAAATATTGGGTGCATGCCCAAGTAAGGATGTAGATCAAGAACAAATGTAATGTCCCCTTTTCCAAGGCATTACTAATATATCGGTTCATCTCTTTCATTTGCATTATAACCCCTTGGCATGCCTAGTGTTACAAGTAGAAGTCTTATTTAGTCTTTAAATGTGCACATAGGTTAGTTACTCTTTATTATTTAATTAGAGAATAATAAAGTGCACATTAAGTGAGTCTTTTAATATTTTAATTAAGGTTTATTTGTTTTCCCTCTAAAAAGGGAAAAGGTTTGATCATTTGAATGTTGCACTCCTTATGTTATAAAAGGAAGTTGAATGACCTTTTTTGGGTATGTTGATTTGATCATTTATGTCTCTCCATGCTTGGAGAAATGGGATGTATGACCTATCTCTCATTTTGCGCTCTCTCTCTCTCATTTGAATTGGAATTGAAGAAAATATGATTTTGATAAGGATCCATTTATGTGTGTTATATCTAGTGTGTGGAAAATTGTTTGGAAAATAATTCCTTGCCCTGACGAATTTATTTATGGTGCAAATTTGATTAATATTGCATGATTTAGAGCATATTTGTTGGTTTTCAGATATGTTATGTTTTGCAATTAATTTTATAATTTTTGGAGATGATTTGATGCCCTAAATGTGATGGGTGACCTAATTTTTAGGGTAAAATTAGAGTTTCGTGTCTACTGTGCAAAAAATAATTTTGGGACACTATTCTTCATAATTTTTTGGCCCAACATCCAAAGTTTGAAGGTTTTTTATTGATTGGTTAAGCAGTAAATAATTTAATAAGTTGCCGAAGTCTGGGGTTGGATTATTAATTGATTGTGACACATTTTGATGCTTAAAAATTGTGGTTTCAATTCAAATCTGTTCTTGGCATTTTTGTGCATCAAAACAAGCTTTTGGAGGGTGAAAACAGTTGAGGGAAGTGTTAGTTACTAGTTTATTAATTTTTGCTAACCCTACCACCCATATCTTGAAGTTTAGGTGTTATTTTGAAGGGGTTTAAGTGCTTGGAAAAATATGATCTTTAGTTCATTGGAAAGCTCTAAAATTCTAGTTTATTATGCACTTAGTTTCATGTAAAAATATGGAGTAGTGATTGAGTTGTGAATTTTTGAAGTTTTTAGCTGTTGGCAATTGTTTCAAATTAATTCAATGTTGTAATAAAAATCATAATTGAGAAGAATAAAAATTTGATTTTCTCCACCAATCTAGCTCACCACCTTGACCACTTCCAAACCCATTTGGGTTGCAATTGGTTGACATTAGGCTATTTTAGGTTAATTCAAAAGGACATTAGGCTATTTTAGGTTAATTCAAAAGGATCTAATCCTTCTTGGTTTGATTAGTGTTGAGAGTGTTGTAGAATTCTATTTGTCCCTACAGGGGATATTACAGTGGCATCAAAGCAAATTTCCTCTACTCTTGTGGGGTTTGTGTTTTCATATCTAGATACATATTGTATGAATCGTGAGGTTAACAAGTGAAGAAAAAATGAAAATGCAGTTTTAAAAATTGGGGAGATGGCTTGATCCTCCACACCTTTCAAGAGATGTGTTGCTTAGCATTTTGGAGGAAGCTGCAAATTGTTTTTCTATGATAGAACAATTAGATTATGGCTCCATGTTTTCAGTGATGGGCTCTTTGGTGACTCATTTGGTTAGACCCGAACTGTTTAGGCATGATGAGGTGGATGTGAGGCTCATGGTCATCACTTGCATTAGTGAAGTTACAAGGATCACAGCCATGAGTTTTCCATATAGTGACACCACCATGGAAAAAGTATTCAAGCTCATAATAGGGAGTTTTCAAAGGCTTTGGGACATCACAAACCCTTACTTTAGTAAGAGGGTTAAGATCTTAGAGAATCTAGAAAAGGTGAGATATTGTATACCAATGTTAGATCTTGATTGTGATGATCTTATTATTCATATGTTTGAAGTATTTTTGTTTTCCTACATGATAACCATTTAGAAAATATAAGGGTTACAATACAAACTATCATGTCTTTGGTGTTGAATGGATATATGAGGGTCCCCGACAACCATTGTTATCCATGCTTGAGGAAGGTTTGAGACAAGATGAGTCATGTATTGCTCATACTTTAGCCAAAGGTGTTTTGGATCAATGTTCAAGAAAGGTGAAGGCATATATGTTGGCAAGGTCTCCTATGAAGCAAGAAGGATCATATCTCCAAGGTATGAGTCCTTTAGTGTTTGATGATAAATTTTTGATATCTAATGTTTGCATGGAACTTGGTGATTTCATAGAAAAATCAGATTTGACTCAAGAGGAAGTGAAGGAAGAAGAACCACTAGATGAAAATAAGAAAGGGAAAGATTCATTGTTGATTGAATATGTTTCTTTGCTTTTTGATGATTGCATGCATGATGATAAAGTGACCATGAGAGATGATTCAAAGAGGAAAAATAAGCTTGATTTACAAGTTTACATGGAAAAACAAAACGAGGGCAGCCAAGAGGTAATCAATGATCATTTTTTGGTTGTTACTAATGTTACTTAGGTTGGTAATGAATGGAAGGATGTGGGGGTGTGTGCCATGCAAGAAGATGTATTTTCAGGTACTTTAGACTATTATTAGCTCGTTAGTATGCACATAACAACAGTCATTAGAGGGAAAATAAATGACTTCATTCACTTAAAAATGAAGTTTAAGGAAGCCCCACACCCATCACAAATAAGGTTGCATGATTCCAAGGTAGAAGGTGATGTTTGGGTTGAAAACTCTAAGGAGTGTGAAGGTGTTCCATGGCACAAAGGTATGATGGGAAGCCCCAATCAAGTTATTTCCAATGTATTGCCTCATTTCATAAGGGAAATCCATTGGCACAATGAATGGTATGAGATTCCTTGCATGATTTATATTTCTGATTTTCCTTTTTCTTATGTGAATGATGGAGTAAAAACAAGAGGTTATCATCATGCACATGCTACCTTATGGTATGAAGAAGTGAGCAACCACTTCGAATTATTTGTATTGACACTTCCATGTACTTGTTAGATGATCAAGTTGAATAATCTATTATTCTTATATCATGTGGTGAATTTTAATTTTGGGTCATAAGGAAGGTTGTTGGGATCATAAAAGGAAAGTATAAACATTTCCTATTCATGTACGAATTTGTAACCAGGAAGAGTATGTGTATGCCTAA
Organism: Taxus chinensis; assembly: GCA_019776745.2. Taxonomy (NCBI): domain Eukaryota; kingdom Viridiplantae; phylum Streptophyta; class Pinopsida; order Cupressales; family Taxaceae; genus Taxus; species Taxus chinensis. The sequence continues at coordinate 223,541,342 of CM034155.1, read as the reverse complement.
TATTCCATTGATATTCACATTGTTGTCATCCATATTTTTAGTTTGTTTGGAGATATGTTAGCATGCCCACAAAAGGATTCAGTCACACAGTATACTAATATTCAGTTTAGAGCATCATTGGTACATGTTACAAGATCATTTCCAGACCACTTAGCACTATTATTGCGTTGGGAGCAGAAAAGAGGAAGGTATGGTGTTAATTTTTCATGTTATGTAATAAAGGAAAATATAATGAATATTTAACTATGGAAGGAAGAGGTGTGAATCTTGTCATAAAATTCACTTTGGATCAACTCTACATCATGTGTGTGAATGTGTTTCAGAACTTTTTTTCATGGGAAAAATGCATTGTGGGTTGTGAGAGTGTAGTGTTGGCCTTACCTAAGGTGAGTTGGGATACCTTGATGTAAAATATTTTTGTTTACACTACTGTAATTTATTTCAGCATCTTCTTGTGACTTTTAGATCCATAAAGCATGAGGATAAGGGATATTTTACCATTGGTACACTCACACATGGATCGAAGGATGAAGTAGGGATCACATGGGGAAAAAATTGGATTTGTCAAGTTATTGATTATTTATTAGATTTTTATTTTATGACAACAGTTGGTTTTTGGGAGTTCAAGAAAGTATGGGGCAACATTGTGACATTTGGGGGCAGCCCATACATGAAGGATACTTGTGAACCATTCACACTATAGAGACACATTGGAAAATTATTTTTCAACACTTATTTTTCTAATAAGTTTGCTTCATGTGTAAGATTGAAGACATGTGTAGAAAGATCGATGTCTTACTCACTTCATGAGGGCATTAATGAGTGGGTAGCCTTGGATCTTAGCAAAGATCATCCCTTTGATGAATCCTCATGCCATGTTGAGGAAACCATTACTTGGAGCACTAATTATCAAGATGAGGACCCACTTTATTGGGTTGACATGGGGGAAGGAAACATGCTGTTCCAAGTGCTTCATCACTTGACTGGCAATGGAGCAAGACTTTGGATGCATCACTTCATCACTTCTCTTGGGTGCATGATACGTGGATCTATGAACTTGCTATTGCTTGAGGGAAAGCAATCTTTGAGAGAGGATGACTGTAATGTCCCCTTTTCTAGGGCATTACTAATATATCAGTTCATCTCTTTCATTTGCATTATAACCCCTTGACATGCCTAGCGCTACAAGTGGGAGTCTTATTTAGTCTTTAAATGTGCACATAGGTTAGTTACTCTTTATTATTTAATTAAAAATAATAAAGTGCACATTAAGTGAGTCTTTTAATATTTTAATTAAGTTTTATTTCTTTTCCCTTCAAAAAAGGAAAAGGTCGGCCATTTGAATTTTGTACCCCTTATGTTATAAAAAGAGGTTGCATGACCATTTTTGGGTATGTTGATTTGATCATTTATGTCTCTCCATGCTTGGAGAAATGGGATGTATGCCCTAGCTCTCATTGTGCTCTCTCTCTCTCTCTCATTCGACTTGGAATTGAAGCAAATATTATTTTGATAAGGATCCATTTGTGTTGTTGCATCTAGTGTGTGGCCAATTGCTTGGAAAATAATTCCTTGCCATAGTGAATTTATTTATGGTGCAAATCTGATTATTATTGCATGATTTGGAGCATATTTATTGGTTTTAAGATATGCTATTTTTTGTAATTAATTTCATAATTTTTGGAGATGATTTGATGCCATAAATGTGTTGGGCGACCTACTTTTTAGGGAAAATTTAGGGTTTTATGTTTGTTGTGTGAAAAATAATTTTTGGAATATTATTCTTAATATTTTTGTGGCCCAAAATCCAAAGTTTCAAGGTTTTTGCTTGATTGGTTAAGCAGGAAATAATTTTAGAAGTTACAATAGTCTGGGGTTGGATTATTAATTGTTTGCGACACATTTTAATGCTTCAAAATTGTGGTTTCAATTCAGATCTATTCTTGGCATTTTTTTGTATCAAAACAAGCTTTTGGAGGGTTAAAATAGTTTAGGGAAGTGTTGGTTATTAATTTATTAATTTATGCTAACCTTAACACCCAGATCTTGAAGTTTAGATGTTATTTTGAAGGTGTTTAAGAGCTCAGAAAAATATGATCTTTAGTTTATTGGAAATCTCTAAATTTCTAGTTTATTATGCACTTGGTTTCATGCAAAAATATGGAGTATTGATTGAGTTATGAATTTTTGAAGTTTTCAGCTATTGGCAACTGTTTCAAACTAATTCACTACTGTAATAAAAATTAAAATTGAGAAGAATATAAATCTGATTGTCTTCACCAATCTAGCTCACCACCTTGACCACTTCCAACCCCATTTGGGTTTTAATTGGTTGACATTGAGATATTTTAGGTTGATTCAATAGGACCTAATCCTTCTTGGTTTGATTGGTGTTGAGAGTGCTGTAGAATTCTATTTGTCCCTAAAGGGGGTATTACAACAAAGGCATTCTCACCACCTATGAGGAGGATAGTGTATGGACCATACCATAGGGCTTGATCTTCTAGTGTGGACCTTTATAGAATTCCAACTGAAGAAGTAACAAACCTTTATCATCTGCTTGGAATGTATGAGTTCAATGATATTTAATCATGGCACTCTTTGTCTCATTGTTGCGAACAAGAAATAATTTTTTGAACCCATTAATAAATGGATTGGATATGGTGCATAAGATTCTTTACTTTATCTATTTCCTTGTTCTGTGTGTACAATTCAGTACTTGTTGGTGCTCAGTAGGCGATGTCTAGAGGTATCGCTAGTTAGAACCTAAAACATGTTTAGAATGTATTGTCTCATAAAACTATAGATATCTCTATTGTAGGCATGTTGGATGTTTGAAGTAAGTTATTATCCCAATTGTGAACATGTGCATTGTTGTACATGTGTAGAAGATGAAATAGAGTGTAGTTTAAAACATTTTTATATCTATATATTTGTGTACCCATCAATTCACATAGTGTTTTCTATGAATGACCAATATATTGAGGATTATGGTTGAATATGATGGATGTGGGGATCCCAAAATGAACCCAAACATGGTGGAATAATTCCTATATGGTGATGACTATATCAATGCTCTTCATGTAAGGTACCATGATGACCATATTTTAGAACCTATCGACTAAAACAAATACTACATTGTGTTAATGATTTTTCATAAACATTCCATTCATGTAATTCATGCTAATAAAATCCCATAGAATGGATGAAAAGGCTAAAGATGAGTTGATTTTCAGCATTTTATTTGTGGGCTTGGAAATTCAACAAGAAATTAAATACTTGATATACATGTTGCTCCATGTTTATACACATTTGTGGCAAGTAGATTAATGACTATAATGTGGCTAGAGTCTTCATAACACTAAAGTCTCTCGATGTATTAGCACAGTGCACCTCCCAAATGATTCTCTAGCAAGGTGCATCATTAGGTACATAAATATGGTCAGTCTTGCAAATAATATGGTCATTCTTACAAATAATATGGTCACATGTAGGTAGAACTCCTGAACCTATTCACCTTTAACAAGATTGGTATAGATGTCTATGAATTCATTTTTAGCTAAATAGAGGGATACGCAATCAGATAAATTATGGCCATGTGCTTACAATATTGTAATGAGCATGTGCACCAACAATTTGCTAAGGTAATTTTATACTTGGTTATATTTTCCCTTATTGTGCTTTATCACAAGATGGAACTGCTAAAGGTAAGTTATCCAGTTTATGTGCCACAAATTCTCCAGTTTATTTTTTTTTTGTAGAAACTATAGTTTCTTATGATCAGAATGAATAATTAGCTCCTTACATAGTATGTAGTTTTTGCATTGCTTAATTTCTTACACAATAACGTACAACTCTTTTGTGTAGGTGGAGTACCTTTTCACCATGTAGCTAAATATTTTTGAGTGGTAGGCAACCAAATTTCCATGTTGCATGAGTATCTCACCAAGTGCATAATCTAAAGAATTAGTGTGAATTTCAAATGAGCATGTAATGTAAGGTATTGCGAGAGCAGATGTTGCGTAGATGCATTGCTTGAGTACCTTGAAAGAAAGTTGTTGCACATGATTCCATTCAAACTTGGTTTTTTACTTGTGTTAGTTGGATGAGTGGACATGAAATATATGAAAAACCAAGGACAAACCTATAGTATAAATTCATGAGTCCTAGAAATATCCACAATTCTAAAATATTGTGCAATGTATGCCAATATTGAATCACCAAGTGATCTTATCTAGATCTACATGTATCACCACTCAATCAATGATGTAGCTCAGGTGTTGAATTTGTAGTGCACTAAATGTACACTTCACTAAGTTTTATTATAATTTTTTGGTGCATAAAGTGTTTAAGATGTGTGAGGTGTGTTCCACATGTTGTTCCCAAGTCTTTCTAAAGATGAGGATATCATCCAAGTAAATGATGATGAAGGAGTTGACAAAGGGCTGAAGTAATTCATCTATCAAGTGCATTAATGTTGTAGTTTAATTGGTCATGCTAGAGGGAATAATCAATGATTCATACAATCCTTATTGTGTCTTGAAGTTTTTCTTAAAAACATCAAAGAAGGACCAAGACTTGGAGGTAACCAAACTTGTTTCTAATCTTGGTAAAAATTGAGTTCCTTGGAGCTGATCTAGAATCTTGTCAATGCATGGTAGTGGGTACATGTTCTTCACCACGATCTTGTTGAGATTATGATATTATATGAAAATTCTTCATGTCCCATATTTCTTGGGCCTTAGAATTATTTGGATACCACAAGTTGAAGAGCTAGATATTATCTTTCCTTAATCTAGGAGATCTTGTATTTAGTGTTGTACTTCATTATTATCCCAAATTTATCTATGATGTCGTGGGTTGTTTAGAAGATGGGATTCACAAAAAATATTGATACAAACATTTACTTCATAGTTTTTTGGAAGATATTTCAGTTATGTGGAGACTTTGGTGTGATGTTTCAATAAAAAAATTATTTGTTATTGTTGTGACGATTTTTGTGTAGTGCTCGTCACCAATTATTGTTTTCTTTCCAATCTAAATAATTTTGGGTGAACCATGAGTAACACATGATTTTTCATGTGTGAGATGATTTTGTGACATTTATTGGTAGAGACCATTGTAATCTTGGTTTTTGGTACAGACTCAAAAAATTTAAAAATTGATCCTTAGTACAAATACTTCATCTTTGCAACTTCACTAGATATGTAGCATCATGATCATATAAGTAGGTTCTTCCCAACAATATATTGTAGACATCAAGATGTGTAATGTCATAAGTGACATGATATTCTATTGGATTGAATTTATACTTAAAAATAAAATTTCACTAGACCTTATATCGTTCCTTGACTGGTGCCACCCAAGTGAGTATGGTCAAAGGTGCACAAAATTAGGAAGTGAAAGGTATTGAACTACATCTTGAGAGATGATTCTCTTTTAAATATTTTTTTCGATGATGAGATGGAGAACTTAGTATTTAACCCAAAAAATTGTGTGGAAGATGTGTTCTCATTCCTCAATAATGTCAATGCCATTGGTTTCGATGCTCAAACAAGTGTTGTTTGGATCAGTATCGAAGGTAGCTATGGAATCTGGTGTAGACTATGCAAAAAAATATTATTGTGTATGACATTTAGAATCATCATGGTTGTATGAATGGTGTTGATGACAATAATTTTCACCTATATTTTTATTTCCTTTATTTGAGTTGGAAGGTGTTGGAGCCTTTTGGTTATGTTGGGCATTCATCTTAAAAATTTTGATACTACATAAAACATTTTAATTATTTTTTATATGGGCTTGAGATGGTGCATTGTACATGTGCTAAATCCTACCAATTTCATTGGATGAAGATACAAAGAGCTACTTCATATTGGCCTTGGATTCAATCTTTGTAGCATTGTGGTATGCTTCATCTAAAGAGTTAAAAATCTAGAACTCCATCTTGGTGTGTAGATAAGGTGAGATTACACTAGCATACTTAAACACCTTATCATTCCTTAAAAGGTCCTTGTACAACCATAAAATGTAGTAATGGAACTCATTGATGTGTTCTTCAACTGAATTCTCCTCACACTATTTAGAATGTTGTAACTTTATGTATTCATCCTCATAGTGCTTGAGAGGATAGTATTCCTTCTTCATAATGTTGAAAAGATCATCCCAAGTCTAAATGGGTCAGAAGTATTTTTTGCACTACCCATTGAATGTTTCCCACCAATGGGATACTAAAACAGATGTCTTTAATGCTGAAAATATGATCTTCATTGTGATATAAATTGTTGATGGAGAAGTAGGTAGTAGGCCTCAATATGGTGTAACCACTTATCTAATTTTGTAAAGTCAAATTTTCCTTCAATCAATGGGATATCGACATTAACTTGGACCTTAAAAGGGGTATAATGCTAAAAAATATGTGAGGTGGATAAGGAAGAGAGGATGTGGTTGCTAGGTTGAGTTGCATCGTCAACTTTTGAAATTGACCAAAGAGATTGTTGTGTTATACCTCTAAAGCATCTTAAATGAGATTTTTAATGTTTAGGGTAGGAACATGTTGTCTCTAGGCATCAACCATCATGATATTGCTACGACATTGTTCTGGGTAGGTGGAAACAAATCCAACTTATTCTTTTTCTCTTGATTGTTGTGTTCATGTGTTAATAGGTATAGAAAAATAAATGAGATATCTTCTATGATACCAATAATTGACACCACATAACCCACAACCAAGAGCAAAGGGACAATCTTATGCTAACAAAACTAGTAAGGATTATAAAAGAGTGTGTGTGGGTTATTTAACGAAATGAACCAAACACAATACAATGTTTAGTGGAAGAATTTGTAATAAATACAACTTATTATTAATGGTAAATAATGAAGTAGAAAGGTGTACAAAAAAATGAGCAATACTAAGAGAGAGAACTCTTATATGAGAAGTGGAATGTATCCTTACTAATTGTCTAGGCTATTGGAAAGTAATTACAAGCACAATAATAGGATGGAGAAAAAATAGGACTATATACAGTGTGAGAGAGGGAAAGTATAACCTTTGAATATATTAATTTTAACTATTTATCATTCTATCCACCATAGTGGTTATAATATAGTTACATAATGCGAGAAGACTATTACAATGATACACAATGACGATGGAAGCCACTACCCATCACTACATTTTTCATGCATGATTTTTGAGTTATCTTCATGATTTACATGATAATAACACTTCTAAAACTATCAGTTACGTAGGGGGGTTCATGGAATGCTTCAAGAACAGAGAAGGTGATACTTTAATTCTAGACAAAAACTGTAAACTTCCATGTGGATGCTAAAATTCATCTTGGCACAACTGTAAAAGAACGATTTGGAGCAATTTTGGCATGTGTGTACAATATGTTGAGTGTTGTGAGGTAAAGGAGGCATCATGTAATACATAAGAGTATGTAACTCTGAGATCACATTAGAAGGTTAATGAAATTGGCATGATGGTGTTTGGAAAAAAACTATGAGAAAGTGCAATGTGGTTGGTATTGTGTACAATTACACAATGTATATTGTGTGAGCTACTTAAATTATAAAATTCTATCTCTAATGTGAGCTATGTGCAAATGATTTCACAATTGCATAAATGAGGAACAAGTGCATGTATGTTGTTCCACTTAGATCATCCTTTCTTCCTTTATTTTGGCCAGTTCTCCTTAGTTTTAGAATTCATTTCTATCCTCTTTCTTTGTCTTGGTTGTTACTCGAGGGTGAACTTTAAAAGGGATTATTTATCCTTCTTATTTTCTAATTATTGGAATTTAACTCTTAGTTGTTATTGGATTGTTCTGGGAGGATTTATCTAAATTCATTTTACTTTCTTCTTATAGGAATCGGTGTTGGTGGTGTTTGATGGAATTATCTCCTCTTTTGACCCATTTGAGCTTTATCATTTCTCTCACGGGGTAAAGTACCCATTTCCTAATTTTATCTACCAACTCTCCTAGGGATACTTTTCTTATGGAAACTTATTTTACCTATTGAATAATTATATCTTCATCTTCATCGTCTTCTTGGAAATAAGCTCAAGTGGGTCTAGGTTTAGAGTAACATTTGTTTTAATAATGTACCCCCTTATTGGGATATGAATATTTCATATTTATGGGTTGTTTCTTCTTTCTCTTAGTGGTTCTCTTTTTATAGTGTCGTTGTTTGAAAATGTTCCCAACATCCTTTCCCTCTTATGTGGGTTTCGATTATAGAGAGGTGTGGGGTAGGTTTGAGGCCTAACTCCCTTTCTTCTCTAATTTAATAGTGGTTGGGTCTTCCCCCTCTTCAACACAAGGCATTTTTAATGTTCTTTGCTTGTAGGGATTCTCTCAAACAATTTTTTGGTGATTCAAGAATGGATTTATAGTTGTCTTCTCTTGCTCATTTAGGGGAGTAAATGTAGTTTATCGAGGAGCTTTATTTGTTGAATTGTTCATGGACCTTAATGTTTATTAGTTTATTTTATAATTATAACTACTCTAGGGTATAAATTATTGGGTCTAATATTTTAAGGTTATGTATCTCCTTCTACGTTCTTCTTCTCTCTCCATTTGCTTATGTAAATAGTATAGTGATACAATTTTGTTATAATAATATTGTATTATATCATTTGAGGTAAAGTTATTGCATCAATGCCTTGTTAATTCCTCTAGTATATTAGCTAAAGAGGAGATAGGAAAATGTGTAAACATCTTAACACCAAAATAATATTGCAAATATTTACGAATACTGTCATTAATACATAGTTTAAGTTTTTTTAATAATATTGTCTAGAAAATTCAAGAGCCAAAATGAGTAAAAACTTAAAAAGGACACTTTAAAATTTCTTTGTAATAATTGGTGGAAGTTTTAGTAACTGTATTATATTATATTATTTGAGGTAAATTTATTATATCAATGACTTGTGTATTCCTCTAGTATATTGGTGGAGAATGGTTTTGTTAACTTTATAAGTCGATATAAGTAAATGTACACTACAAGTTGCTCTAACTTTTTCAATTAATATGCCTTTTATAACGTGTAAATAATTTCTAATTGATTTTCTATAAGGAAATAATTAGTCTTATGTATTGCATTGTGTAATTTCCAATTGGATACATTTAATTGTAGGGAATATATTTATTTGAAAATAATGTATATTATACTTGAATAAATAGAATATAATATATATGCAACATGCATCAAAAGTCATCAAATGCATGGATTTAAATTTATATTGCACATATTAATGTTTAAAATCAGATTGAAACATAGTCGTATTTTTTTAATTTGAACACATTATTATATTAACCAATAAAAATCAATACAAAATGGTTACAATAGAAAGGTGGTTAGACATAAACTATGACCAATATCCATGTTAGAGAAAACACGCATCTTGACAACAAATCAAAACAACATAAGTGTAGCCAAGAGATCAAGTCTAAAAAAAAGATGGAAATAAGAGTCAAACACAATCAACAATATTATAAGGGGGAGGTGGAGGATCATACTTGGGAGTGATACCCCTTACACAGTCAGAGGATCTAGGGTGGGCCACCCAAATAAAGCTTGAATGTTGTCCTACATAACCAAGGGAAACATGAATCCCCAACCTAGTGGTGGATAACCAAAAACAATAATGTTACCTTGCACCAGAGAGGGAAAAAGTTAAGGAAGAAAAAAAAAAACTTTCCCCGAGGTGTGGATAGGATCCAAAGTCCTCACTGAGGCGGAGGGGTGGAAAAGTAACCATGAATAGGGAAAAAAGTGACTACATGAGTGGCTTTGCTAGCATCGAACAATGGTTGGTGAAGGGTCCCACTACAAAGGATTCGAGGGAGTTTGACTCACAATGTAAGGGTGCTCCTACAATAATTTAAAAGCTCCTATGAATTAAAAAACTTAAGAGCCACCTTCTTGACTTGTGTTTGGACATGAAAACAAACTATAAAAGTAACATTGATTTTTTCATTTATAAGAAACTATTGAGAAATAACTTCATTACTAAAAATAACAACTTTTATTATTTTTCATAGTTGAAATAGAATTATAGATTAATCAAATTTCCAAAGAAAACTATTTATGTTGGCCATTAGGAGTGGGATCCAAAAAATGCATTTTCCATGTGAAAGGCTTAGGCTGGACAGGTTTAAAGAGGAAATAAATCCAAGTCCAAGCATCTTTAACATGAGGGAAAGTAAAAAAAAATTGTTGAAACATTGCGGATTTGGCACAAACATGATATTTGGGACTTGAAATACCAATGCGCTTAATCCCTTTTTTAGAGGGAGGCTTAATAGATAAAGCACCACAAAAAATGCAAAATTCTATGCTCAAGTTCATAATTCCATACTCGAATAAGGTGAGAAAACCACAATCTAGGAAAGGAATTCAAACTCCAACAAGAATTAAATGTGCAAATAGCATGGGAGAAATTATTCGTGATTTGGTAAAACAAACCAGGAGAATAATTCCTAAAAGTAGTAACCTTCCACTCCCAATCTCTTCACCATACAATAAGAGGATAGTGACCGAGCTTGTGTAGTATGACATATGGAAAAAGTTCTTGAATCTTCATAAAAGAGGGAAGGTCTAAATTGACAAGTTTTAACTTTTGTTTGAGCTCATGGCATGAAATCTAGTCCTTGGATGAAACAAGGTCAAAAATAGTTACAATATTCCCTTCCAATGAAACCAACGATATTGAAATTAGTGTTAATTTTACTATTTATCCACACCAACTTTGTAAGATTGTTTAAACTTATAGTAGAAAATACTTCACTAAATTTGATATGACATGGAAATATTCATTACATCATTAATAATATTAGTGATGTAGATATTTCATTTTTTAATTTTAAATAAAGTTTTACTTGAATTTAATGTAAGGTGTAAAGTACTTTATTTATTACTTTTAGTTGCATTAAGTGCATTTGGCAATTAATATTAGTTGTATCCATTGCATTGGTAATCAATATTAGTTATTTGGAGGTCTCACATATTTTTATATTTTTTCTTATTGAAAATTAAATTAGAATAAAAATTAAACTAAATAAACAAAAATCATAAATATGCATACATTATAATTTTCTAAAAAGTGAAGACTAGAATCCAATCACATTATAAATAAATAAGTTAAAAAAAATAATAATATATTGATTAAATTTTACAAACTTTAAAATTGATTAAAAAAAATTAACATTTAATGCGCGAGTCTGTGGGTTGAGGGCTTCATGAAAAGAAGTTACGATAAAAAGAGTTACAAGTATGCGTAACAAAGCAATTAAAGGTGAAAGGGTGTTTAGATATTCACATTGGCTCACATTATTTTTTTGGTAGATCGAATGTTTTTGATGTCACAGAGCTCAAACTTTTATTTCTCATGAGAAAATTTAATGGTAGATTCAATCTTGTAAAAAAATTTAACCTCCCAATGCATCTATGGATGAAAGCCATTTTATCAAGAACTAAAACTCCATCGGGAAGATGATTTAAATTTCTTTTGAAACTTATAGTAAAAATCCTATTCAATGCATTGGTAATTAATATTAGTTACATCCATTACATTGGTAAGATTAGTTATTTGGAGGTCTCACATATTTTTATATATTTTCTTATTGAAAATTAAATTAGAATAAAAATTAAACTAAATAAACAAAAATCATAAATATGCATATATTATAATTTTCTAAAAAGTGAAGACTAGAATCCAATCACATTATAAATAAATAAGTTAAAAAAAATAATAATATATTGATTAAATTTTACAAACTTTAAAATTGATAAAAAAATTAACATTTAATGCGCGAGTCTGTGGGTTGAGGGCTTCATGAAAAAAAGTTACGATAAAAAGAGTTACAAGTATGCGTAACAAAGCAATTAAAGGTGAAAGGGTGTTTAGATATTCACATTGGCTCACATTATTTTTTTGGTAGATCGAATGTTTTTGACGTCACAGAGCTCGAAACTTTTATTTCTCATGAGAAAGTTTAATGGTAGATTCAATCTTGTAAAAACATTTAACGTCCCAATGCATCTATGGATGAAAGCCATTTTATCAAGGACTAAAACTCCATCGGGAAGATGATTTAAATTTCTTTTGAAACTTATAGTAAAAATCCTATTCAATGCATTGGTAATTAATATTAGTTACATCCATTACATTGGTAAGATTAGTTATTTGGAGGTCTCATATTTTTAAATATTTACTTATTGAAATATTAAATTAGAATAAAACCTAAACTAAATAAACAAAAATCATAAATGTGCTTATATCATAGTTTTCTTAAAACATGTGAAGGCTAGAATAAGGCACTAACTTTATCAACCAATAACATTAGAAATAAATAAATAATATATAAATTAAATTTTGCAAACCTTAGAACATGAAAAAATGAAAAGAAATTGATTAGTTGGGTTTTTAGCATTAATTTTGTAAGTTTCTGGGTTGATGGTCTCGTGAAAAGGAGATATGAGAAAAAGAGGTACGAGATGGGTGAAAAAGCAATTGAAGGTGAAAGGGAATGTGTGTGTGTGTGTGTGTATTTTTGCAATGTTTCACAAGGCTTCATTATTGCCATTTTTTAAATGAAAAGGAAAAATCTAATGTATTTGGAAAGGGCCTTTATTTTTTTGGTAGATAGGGGTTATTTTTTATGTCATGAAACTCACGCTTCGATTTCTCATGAGAAAATCCAACGATAACTTCAATCTCATAATACTTTTTAACCTCCTAGTGCATTTGTGGGTAGAAGCCATTTTTTCAAGGACTAGAACTTCTCTTAGGGAGATGAATTAAAATTCTTCTAAAACTTATAGTACGAACCGTATTGCTTATGCCAAAATTTGTGTTCAAATGAATGTGAGCAAGCCTCTTCCTTGAAGAATATGATTGAAATCGTTCGAGGGGGATTTGTTTGAACAACCCTTGAATTATGAGAATCTTCCTTTCGGCATTTGGTATATCACAAACACAAACATTTATTTCCATATTTCCCCTAGCTACTACCATTAACAAAGAGAGAGTTGTTATCAATGAAAATAGAGGAATAAGAAGGAATTTTAGTTTGTTGGCATAAAGAGGGAAGAAAAACCCTAAAGCTTGAATCTAAAATGAAGGATAAAATTTAAGAGGAAATAAGGGCCACTAGTTTACATATAGACATAAGCTCCATGTAAGGCATTTCCTAGGTAACCCTTGTGAAAAATTAACAACAACATGATTTTCTTTAGTAAACCCTTGTAATAAAAAGACAACAATCTTATTTATTTGATTTATTAACACAAATCCTCAAAATAAAATTACCCAAATATTGGAAAACATTGATAACACCTCCAAAAATATGGATTTGATTGAAAAGATAAGATTTATATCAAAATAGATTTTTTTTCTTTTTTCACACTGGAAATAAATAAAAAGTACAACTGACCATTATTGAAAAAATATTGCAAATGAATGGCTCCATCTTATTGAAAATGGTGTTTTAGGGTAGAATTTGACTATGTCCAAACCCTAACACCCAACTCACTTCAAGTAACAACTACAACAACCCTAGAAGGGGGTCGTCTAGCCCTTTTTTTTCCCAAAATAAGGGTAAAACCCCAAAACCGTTCTCCCAATTCGTGTATTTAACTCCCTAGCTTTATAATAGGAAATATAACCAAGAATGTGATGTCATAGTTGTTAAATCTCATAAACTGATCTGAAACATGCTCTAGTTGATGCCCTAGCTGCTAAAACATATCTAAGATTACAAAACTCTGCCCAAATACAACTGTTATATGGAGTCATTGTTATCACCAAAAAACAACACCCTCTGATTTTTCATGCTTGTGTGAATGAGCAACTAGTGTTTTTAGGTAACATTGGACCATCTCTCAAGTTGCGGGACTTGTTACTTGAGATGGACCTTCGAAGAAGGTCGGCTTCCTCTACCTAAATCTAATGTTAAACTACTTCTAAGGAAGTGAATACATCTAACTAATCCTAATCTAACCATGCTAAGGGACCAGGGGGAGAGAGATGGTTAGAGAGACGCATAAAAAGGGAAATCCTACATTAATAGAGGTGATAGCACCAGAAAGAGGGGGTGTGGAAATATCCTACTGAGGGATAAGGAAAAGGAAACAGAGTAGGGAGAGGCCAAGAAGTTGTGACACATACCCAAATCTTCATTCACCATCTGATCTCCATGAAGCACAATAACCTGAACCTGCAAATGAGAAATACATGCACATAAAAACAACAACAAGAATGGAAAGGCAAGGACATACAACAAAATTAATGTCAAGGTTGAAATAACACCACAAAACATAGAATTTATTGCTCTTATAATATGCATAGTCCATTACATTGTTGAAATAAAGGCACAAATACACTTGATAGGCCCATGAGAAGGTTTATAGCTCATTGGAGTTGAGAAAAAAATTGACAGAGTTTCCCCATATCCCATAATATCCATTTACTTCTCAAAATGAGAAGTTTACAATAAATAGAAGAAGTTAGAAAGAGAGAGAGAGATATATATATATATAGAATCCCAAAATTCCCCCTTCACCCACCAATAACATGCATTAATTAATCTAAAAATGGTATGGATGCCCTTGCAAACTCATTCCCTAATGTCTCTTTCCTTATGGAAGAAGAAAATAGGGGCACCATACTCCAAATTTGAATTTCCAGCTACTTGAAACTGTGCATTGAATAGTGGAAGTGTTTTTGACATTTTTCTCCCACCCACTCTCACCAAACTTCTAATTTCTTGATTTAGTGATGTAGAGAAGTGAGAGATGTTTCCAAAAAGTCCAAGATATCGAAAAACAAATCATCTGGGTGAAAGATATGTCCATGCGGATTAGGGGACCTCGTTTTACTCATTTCAAAGATTTTCGGGTTTCAGGCCACTAAACCTTGTTACAGCTTGCATTCTATTATTTTCTCTCTTTTACCCTTTTTAAAAAAAAAATCTTTATAAGTTGGATGAAAGGGGGTTTACGAAGAACCTGGGGGCTCGTGGAACAAGGTTGGTTGTTCTTCGTAGGCCCGCCTTAACCGCTTTGTCTACACTCCATTTCCTCCTTATAAATCTCACCTTTGCTTTGGTTTTCAGGCTCTTAATCTCCACGGGGAACATTATTCCCCATAATCCTCACACCTTTGCACTAATCTACACCACCCTCTCCTTCGTTAATCATCTGAAAGGCCATTGTGGAGAACCCATCCCCATGGGGAATAAGTTTCCTGCGGGCCAGTTGTACTCAAACTCCCACTCTGGCCCGCACTTCATACAACTCCCAGCCTCCCTTTACATTACGGGAGATTTGGAAATGTGTGGAACTGCCGACCCGCTAGAACATGTACCTCTTGGGCCCTAAATACCCAAATGTTCCGCACAACAAAGGATTCGCCCAACCCCTTAACAAATCAAAATTTTTGAGGATGCGGAGAATTAGAGCCTTGAAGACACTTGTTCCTCATGTACCCCCAGGACATGATTTATCTGCAATACACTGTAAAAATCCATTTTCTCATTTTTCCAATTTTATACTAACTTTTTGGGGTTTTCTTGGGCTAGGGGGTTAGGAAAAATGGAGTGAAGTGCCCCAAAGCCAATATTTCCCAACTTTATCCATTGTTTTCTCGAAATTGGCTAAGTATTGGATCTTGAAACCTCTAGAAGAAGGAAAATTGCATAACAATGATTCCAAATGCCTCTTAACATGAAAATACCTTAAAATATCCATATCCATCACTGAAGCCCCATCAACTGCCCAAGTTTAATTCTTCCAAGTTGTCCATTTTTTCCAGGGGGTAAAAATGGATAACAATCACACTTGAATATTAGAGGGGTTTTTTCCTCAAATATGAATACACTGGAGGGTTTTTGTCCTCAAATGTTAATTGCAAAGGGGGTTTTTTGTCCTCAAATGCAAAAGTTGAAGCACAAAGCTAAAACTCATCAAAATAAAATAGAGATGTAGTCAAAAGTGAGCTCCAAATGACCCCTCATGTTATTTTATAACTTGTCATAGTACATTTCACAAGGAAAGATCCCCAAATGGGATGTCCCACTTCTATTTTGATGTTTGACTTTTCTTTATTAGAAATTCACCTTTAACAACAAAACATAAGTTACCTTTTTGTAAATATAACTTAGCATTACTTTTTCAACAACTTAAGTGACTTTATGAATATAACATATAGTTACTTTTTCGACAACTTAAGTTAAATTGCTAAATTATTTCCCTTACAACACCCTGTATGCATATGGGAAATAAAAATTATGTTAAATTTCTTCTCCACACTAATTTTGAGAAAGGGACATTACAGTCCTCCACTCCCAAAATTACTTTCCCTTAAGCAATTGCAAGCTCAAATATTCAACCCCTTTGGACTGGACCTTTCTGCAAATCCCAGGATCCCAAATCAGTCTATGAGATTAGAAATTAGCAACCCTCCTATGCTTTGTGAAGTACTTGACTTCTATTACACCCCTCTAACATGAGTAGAAGATTCTACACCAAGTAAATCACCTTCAAAAATATCAATGAGTGCATCAATAATAACTGAGTGAATCATTTGGGATCTAGAAAGAGTAATACTATCTGTGATACCCTCCATTTTTTTATTGATATTTATCCTTCAATGTTATGGCCAGTTATTCCTCCTAAGATATAGTGTGAATCAAACTGTGTATATGCTGGAAACAAGTTACAACAACGACCACCCATGTGGAACTTGACCCGAATCAAAACTATGGTTTCTGAAATATTTTTTTCCCTTCAACAAAAACCTCATGCCCACATCATCCAATGATAAACCCCCCTAAAATATGCAAACTTGCAGCTATGCATGACTGATAATAGTTGTTCTAGCAACTTGATAATGATATAGAAATAACTAAATTGGTATTCCTTTACCAAAATCAAAGATGTGTACAATGTAGGAACTGAAAATGCTTTATCAACAATCATATACTATAACCCCTTCCTTCTCGTGATTGAAAGTCTCTAGAAAATCAATTGTATTGAAGTGGTATGGGGTTTGATAATGATTATGACAACAACATTAAATATAGAAATTTGGTACATAGATGTCCCAAGTATGTTTCCTCCTTCCTTAGGTGGTAGGATATCATCAACCATTGCTCTCGTTTTTCCATGTGTAACATTCTGCCTAAGTGGGTGATTCGTAAACTTCTACTTTGGAACTCTATGAAATCACACAATTATGTTGTTCTACTTTCAACTTTGGAAAATGATAGATTGATTGAATATTAGAGCTTTAGTGACTGATTATCTAGTGTTATAGAGATAAAATTGCAGCGAGTAGGAAATAATTCAAAATCCAAACACCAACAATTTTATCTTGGAAACCTCCAATGGAGGAAAAAAAGTCAGAAAGGGAAAACCGCTCTTTCTTCCCAATTTTATTGGTCAATTATAGACAATTACAAATTACAAGAAGTAGAAAATGGAGACAACAATGTAAACCTATCACTTCTTATGCTTGTTTTCTCTGTTTCTACACCTTGCTCCTACAATTCCACTCCAACTCTAAAGATCTTGCTCACTTGCTCTCATATAATTAATACTTTGCTTCTTGGTCTCTCTCAATTTTCGAATGCCCAATTCTCTTACTCCTCCTTGTATTTATATCCTTCTCCTATGTCCTCCCATGCACTAGAGAATGGGAAAGGTCAGGCAGGGAAGAGACATAGTTGAGTGCTTCAAATTTGTGTCCATTCATGCTCCATTTCTCTTTTTGGTTCGAAAGTGTCAGGACTGCCACCTTGAGTAGACCGGAAGTTTCAAGACCGCCACCCTAGTTGGGTAGTGGTTACAGATTTTCCGCTATACATGTCAGTGGTTTTGTAACTGCCACTCTACAGACATTGACGGTTATGTCCAGAACCTCCATTTACCTCATTTTTCTTCATTTTCTTCAATTCTCCTTCTTGGTGCTGATGGAAATTGATGAAGTGGTGTGTTTTTCTGGATCCCTATGGATCATACCTCCCCTACTTAGGAGAATTTTGGTCCCACAAAATCTTAGTGGGGGAGTGGTAGAGGAATCAACTCCCTCTCTTGCTCCTTCGAGTACCACTCAATATTCCTTGGTGTCTTCTCTCATCCAACCTTGCCAATACTCCTGTGGATCTCCGGTTTGCTACTCTAGTGTTGCATCCTCCTCTGAGTTTCCTCAAGTACAATACTTTGGAAGGAAGCTTATATATGTTTCCTTCTTTATCATGCATAGATGACGTTAGTAGGTGCAAGCTCTTACAGCTTCCTACCTCATGCATCTGAATGAAGTATGGCATGAAGGTTTCTTTTCCAACCTAGTCAAGTATGGCAAAGGTCCCATACCATAGTGGTTTATTCCTTCTTGATTAACTTTTTCCCTTGAGATGGATTGGTTGAATCCTCTCCATGTGTGTTACTACTATAGTCACCATTGTTCCTTGCATCTCCTCTTCTCCTTGTTGCCCCATGGTCAAGTCCAGTGAATCCGTAGGTAGATATGGTGACTACATAATTGAAGTTTATTTTTTCTCCTGAAATGAGTAGTTCTTATGGTGGCTTCTTCTACAAAAAATGACAAGTGTTATCCAAATTCTCCATCCTTTGGTAAATATCCATGCTCTCACATCCATTTTGCTTTTCTTCCAATGAAAGTAAACAAAATTGATGATTTTCCTGAATAAGTCTTGGTGCTTGGTTGACACTTACCATAGCCTTCTTTGATTTTCTCTGGTGTGCCTAGATGTTGAAAATGACTCCATCCTTGACCCATCTATACCGGTTCTCCCTCCTTATGAACACAACATCCCTGGCATACAAGTAAGGACTTCCAAAGAAAATGTCAAATGCATCAAGTGGAATGATATCAGCCTCTAATACATCAATATATTGTGTATTTATCCCAAACTGAAACTTACACTTTCTTGTAACCTGTATTTCTACACCCTTCTTCACCCATCCCAATGGGTATGGATGTGGATGTACATAAGTCTCTAGATGAAACTGTTCTAAAACCGCATCAGAAATCAGATTTGACTAAGAACCAAAATCTACTAAAGTGTTTACCTTAGTCTTCTTGATTTGGATTCTGATTTGAAATAGCTTACTCAACTCTTCTTCTACACCCCCATACATGTTAGTGGCCGTGCATCCCAATCTCTCATCTACATCTGAATCATCCTCAATCTCCACATCTCCTTTTGTTTTCACAGTGGCCATGGATTTCTTGGAATCCTTGGTTCAGTGCTTTGGGTGTAATTTCAGATGCAACTTCCAACATGTGGCATCATTATGTCCATTTATATCACAATTCTTATAGAAATTCTTAGGATCTTTACAAGTATGCAAAGCAGTAGTGGTATGTTTACCTTTCCATTCACCTCTGCTACTTGTCTTCCCTTGCTCTTTTTTCTGTTGATCTGTTGACTAGTCTCCTTTTGGCTCTGTTTCACCTTGCTTCTTTTCGTCATCAATGTAGTATACTTGTATACAAGATTCATTAAGATCCTTGGGCTTCGTGGAGATTACCTTCCTCTGAAGGTGAGTGTGAAGTCCTTCCAAATACTTGGTTAGAATGTCCTCATCCTCCAAGTCCATATTAAGAAACATGGCTTGTCTCCAAAATTATGTAGTGTAGTCTTACACACTTTGATCGCTACCCTGTCTAAAGTACCACCATTTAATCATCATGTCATTCTTATGGCCAATATGATAGAATTTATCTCTAAATAATTCTTTAAAACCTTTCCAAGTACTGAGAATATGACATTTATTCTTCTCACAAGTGGCTAGATGGGTTTCCCACCAAACTAGAGCATGACCTTCCATTTTGAGACGTGAAAAGGTGATCCTTTATGCCTCAGTGACATTATGCACACTAAAATAGACTTCCAACTATTTTATCCACTTATCAAGAAATTTTGCATCTACTTGTCCTTCAAAGTTATTTATTTCCACTTTCGTTTCAACTTTAAAAGGTGTATGAGCAAATTTTACCTTCTCGCTTACAATTGACATCTCTTCTTCATGATCTTCCCATTCTTCCTATTCGTGGCTCTTTTCAATACCGAATTTTTTAACCAGTGCTCAAACCACGGAGTCCATGAAATCTTGTTTAGTCGAAGCCTTCTTTTGTAGATCTGAAAGCTCTTCTTGTTTTCTATGCAACCTATACATCATGGTCTCTAGCATTTCGAATCTACAGACCAAGTTCTTTTCCTCCATTTGAGCTCAAATTCTTTGTTTCCACTTCTTCGTAGAAATATCTTGCTCGCAAGGTAAAAATTCTTCACCTTTGGACCTTTTCACTATCATACAAATCACAAAAAGAATCGAATACCGCAGTCCTAGATATATATTTAGCTCTGATACCAAAATGATCCGTAAACTTCTACTTTGGAACTCTATGAAATCACACAATTATGATGTTTTACTTTCAACTTTGGAAAATGAAAGATTCATTGAAGATTAGATCTTTAGTGACTGATTATCCAGTGCTATAGAGAGAAAGTTGTAGAGAGTAGGAAAAAATTCAAACTCCAAACACCAACAATTTTATCCTAGAAACCTCCAACGGAGCCAACGGAGGAAAACCAGTCGAGAAGGGAAAAAAACTCTTTCTTCCCACTTTTATTGGTCAATTATAGACAATTACATATTACAAGAAGTAGAAAATGGAGACAACAATGTAAACCTCTCCCTTCCTATGCTTGTTTTCTTTGTTTCTACACCTTTCTCCTACAATTCCACTCCAGCACTGAGGATATTGCTCACTTGCTCTCATATAATTAATAATTTGCTTCTTGATCTCTCTGAATCTTCAAATTCCCAATTCTCTTGCTCCTCCTTGTATTTATAGCCTTCTCTCATGTCCTCCCATGCACTGGAAAATGGGAAAGGTCAGTGAGGGAAGAGACACAGTTGGGCACTTCAAATTCATGTCCATACGTGCTCTATTTCTCTTTTCTGTTCGAAAGTGTCTGGACCACCTCCCTAAGCAGACCAGTGGTTTTAGGACCACCACCCTACCTGGGAAATAATAATAGGACCGCCGCCCTACAAGGCAGCGGTTTTGTAGCTGTTGCTCTGTACAATGCGGCAGTTCTATCTAGAACCTCCGTTTACCTCAATTTTCTTCATTTTCTTCAATTCTCCTTCTTGGTGCTGATGGAAACTGATGAAGTGGTGTGTTTTTCTAGATCCCTATGGATCAGCAGGTGACCATAAAAGCATGTCTATTTTTTTACATTTATTAATAAAATGGACTCCATAATCACCCTCATCCAAGGAAGTGAAAACGATACTCCCATTTTCCTAGACTCACTTAATCATACATTCACATTAAGAGGCATATAAATGACAATAGTGGCCTACACAAATATCAAGATAATTATTGTCTTAATAAACCATAATGAGTTCCACATTAACTTGCATAAATTACTTCTAAATGAAATAGGTGTAATAAACGTACAATCTTTAGGTATTAATTTCAATGATTTCCCGTTTATTTAATCATCCATTAACAAATAAAGCATTTCATTTAAATCCAAGCAAGTGAATTCTTAATTCTTATTTCAATACAACCATACATAAAAAGCAAAAATAATTTGAGTATCAATTTTTATTAATCAAGTTCATTAATGTATTCCTTTGCCTATCTATTTTCATTATACCAAATAATGCAAACCCATCACACTAATTTTAACTACATTATTTAACCCCGTTTGCTAGTGCTTTACTATATTGGATTCAACATCCATAAAATATAAATACATTTTATTAGTTATTTCTTACTTTGTCATTAATGACTACAATTTAAGGTTTTCACCATTTAGACATGAACTACTTAAGAAAAGCATCTTTCATATAGAATACAAACATAAAATCTTTTAATAGTTTATAGAATGTAAACAACTATTAATTAACAAAGTTTAAAAATTATATTCTCGTAACATTTACATAAATCTCAATAGAAATACAATGATATAATTTTTACCATACAACACCATGTCACAAGACATAGAGAACCGTTTTGTTGTCCAACTGCAATGAGAGAAAGAGCATCATCGAAACTCTTTACCTCTAACCACAAGCCATAAAGATCCCCGCACACCTCTTAATTCTTGAGAGTGGTCCTACCCTTCATGAGAAGAAAGATGTGATAATTAATGAGGAAAGAGAGAGTCTCGTGTGTAAGTAGTTACTCAATCAACTGGAGGACATATATGGGGTAGGAATAAAATAAATTAGAATCATGACATGATCATTTTGCTTTTGGCCAAAAGTTTACGAACATCGGTAGGTACCCACCTAATCCCTGAAATCCATCTGAATACTAGAGCATGAATAATCTAAAGTGATAATTCAAGAGGGTAGCCTAAGTTTCAATCCACAACGTACCATGTGTCCCCTCTTAGCATTCGCCATATGTGATTTTATGCACTATGTTATCTATCACCATAGTACTATTACCCCCCTAAGCTGAACACATCTCTCAACTATACTCTCTTCTCAACTAGAAATATTAGAACAAAACTTTCTTTATCACTAAGTTACAAATGGTCAATTAATATTAGAACCTAGAAAACCCATAATCAACACGCAAGTAATTGTGACCTCCTTAGGTGTCCCATACCACCTAAAGAGCTCATGGTTGCAATGCACCCTAGTCAGAGTTTCCTCCACATGATAAAGACTAAATAAATTTAGTCATATTCTCTCGTACTTTGCTTATAGTTATACATGTTATTGGTTTATCTCATGTATAAGGTTTAAAATGATGTTAACCAATAACATTGGTATTCAAATGAACAATGGAAGGTTTACTATAAACCACATATTTATTTTAATGCTGCAAATAACTCTAATAATACCATGTTGTGGTAGATTTCTAAATGTGTGATAAGAATTTCTATAAATTTCTTCTTGATCTGCATTATATCTTAATTGATTAGAAGAAAAATGTGTGTCTTGTAAATATAATCCCCTCTATTACATGCCGAAAATCTATTATCATTATTATCCTACCTTAGTATCTATATACCAAAAGATTTAATCCCTTATGTCTGATGTTTCACTTCCACACACTCGCTCTTTATAACCTCTATATGCACCAATTTAAAGAAACTTACTTTAGATGTTCCCAAAAATTTGTATTAAATCTATCGACTGTTGTTTACGCTTCCATTATCGTTATAAATCTTTAACTAGCATTATTAATTTCCAAGGGAAAGGTAAGCGGTTTCATAGGATCGAACTTTCCGCTCTTGAGTTTCAAGATATGGGCTCACCATAAGCCATGAATCAGTTATAGATTTACATATGAATGTTCTCTTTTTTTGCCCACCATAAGCCATGAATCAGTTACAGATTTACATATCAATGTTCTCTTTTTTATACATATCTATTTAATCCTTGTAGTGCCTAAATGCGTTCGGTAATAGATTCAAGCCAATTATGTTTTGGAATGATTCAGCTTGTAGAATTCTCATGGTTTAAATTCAGACCCTACAGGTTCATGACTAATAATTCACCACAATGCCCATTTCATTCCAGCTTATCCCTTGAGCAGAGTTATACATATTTATCTTATTTTTAAAAGGAAGAAAACAATAGAGACTAATGTAACTTGGTTCTGATGCTAAAACCGATCCTTCTCCTTAATAATCAGGATCTTTTATTTACTAACTCCTCCAGACCCTCAGCTCCTGCCATACGTCCTTGTTGTGTGTTTCCTGTTGCACATCCCTGCTATCTGTATTCTCCTACACGTCCCTACTGTCACTCCTCTGCTACACATCCTTGTTGTCCCCTCTCTCCTACTCCTTACTTCATTTTTCTGTGTCTCATCTCCCTCTTCAGTATCATGGTAAAAGCAAACATTTCCATGTTTAGAGGTAAGTTTCATTGAGAGCTTGGTGTTGTGGCTTTATACATATATGAGTTTGATTTCTAATCACAAGGTAATGAATGCAAGTTTGGTCAATCTCAATTGATCTTGAATTCAAAATTAACTCGCTGAAAAGGAAAGAAAGGTCATATATTCATTGAGTTAGATTATACCACGATCTCGATCATGAATAATAATGTAATGTGTTGAAATGAATCTCGGACATAGAATTGAAGCATTATAATGAATCTTTGATATACGCAAGGTTGATATTGTATTAGCAAGCACACTATTATTATAGATTTATAATACTTTTCTCGTATTTCACGTGTAGCAACATCATGTTACTCATAGTGAGAATGCGCACCAATATCATATTGTCGCTTAGTACCCCAACAATCTCATCACACAATGAGATAACTAAAGAAAAATTGAAATAATCGATAAGGTTGTATTGACCAACTTACAATTTGACCTTGGCAAGACCCATTAATACATCTTCTCTTCTCTCTCCGATGATTCCCTTTCTCATTTCTCGAGAATTCCTGCACATGTACAAACAATAATACCTGGTGCATTATGTCTAAAATAATAAATCAACTTTCTATAAATCATAAACAACATATTATTATTAACAATATTCCATAACTATATTTCAACATTTAATAACCATTTAACAATGATTTAATTTATGAAAATTAACATTTTTATCCAAACAATATCATAATTATAATCAAGCAAAATCAATCAACAATTAAATATTGTCTCTATGACAGCCATCACCACTGAGTTCTTACTATCACCAAAAAGTAGCACCCTAGGGTTTTTCGGTTATGGATCCCTACTTTTGGGTAACATTTGGTTATCTCTCAAGTTGTGGGACTTGCAGGCTTGAGATAACCATCTAGAGAAAGTTGGCTCTTGCTCCTAACTACCTGCCACAAGCTACTCTTAATGCAAGCATAACTATCTAATCATAATCTAACATTCCAAGAGGTCAAGGAGAGAGAGTGCATGAAAAATAAATCTTACACTAACATCAGTGATACACCAGAAAAGGGGGGGTTGTTAGCCAAGAATTCAACTGCCTAAAATGGAGAGAGGTGAGCAATGGAAAGGGTGGAAAAAATGCACCACATGCCAAAGATAGATTCACACAAAGCACCATTTGTTACCCATTAAACACAGCTCCCAAAACCTGCAATAAACATCAAGAATATGCACAATATACCTACAATGAATAGAGGCAAGTAGAAACAATAAAACATGCAAAGGATGGACAAAATGCATCATATGACAAATTATATTGCTCCAATAAATATGCACAATAACATCAGTGGGAAAAAGGAAGAAAATTCCATTACAAAGCTTGGAAAGGAGGCTTAAGCTCCACATTCAACCCTAGAAGAGAAGAAAGAGAGAGGGGGGGTAGAGAAAAATGACTAACTCCTTATACAATGAGCCCAAGATTACAATTTATAGAATGAGAAGCAGAGAAGAGTGCAATCCCAAAATTGCTTTTCCAGCCACTTGCAAGTTGCAATAAATGAGGTGAAATGATGGAAATTGATTTGTAAAATATCCCTCATGTTGTCCCATAACCTGCAGTTGGAGAAAATGATGGCCATACCAATTAATTGCACTCTTAACCACTTTCCAAATGTCCATTTGAACTTGGCTCTTTTTTTGTGAAATACACTATCAAATCCTAATAAATCTCTAAAATTATTGATTTTTGTGCGTTAGTCTCAGAGCCACAATTCCAACGACACCAATTTTGTGTAATTTTGTTAAGATTTGCTCAAGTTATGGCCTTCTGAGCACATGCAACTTTTTAAGTTTGTCAGGCATTGCTTCATCTCCACGGGACTGACAATTAAATTCCTTAGCTGGAAAAGTCAATTTAATAATTTTCTCTCTTTCTCAAATGTTTTGCAATATTCTGAATGATTTGGGCATTTAAATTAGTGGGGCCCATCTTACACTTATATTATTTTGCATGGGGGGGGAATTGATGTTTAATATTTTAAACATAGCTAGCTTGGCCAGCTTGGCCAGCTGGATCTCCTCTCTTTGTACCTTCCCCAAGTGACGGGCTCCATTTGTTTCTGTTGGGTCATGCATTGCCCCCTTCACTTATGCACATTGGACTCTCAAGATTCTGAGCCCATCTTCCATTGGGTTACGAAAGTCGAGCTCCATTCCTCTACATTTGTTTCACATGCCTTGTGATTGGTCACCTAAAGTTCATCACTAACCTCCATTTTCCAAGTGCAGCATTCACCAACTGGCTTGGTTTACCATTGTTCAACATGAGTTCAGACCTCGTCCACTACATGTTCCATGTCAGCTCCATATTGTTTCCCTCTCAATTTACTCTAACATGTCTCTTAAGCTGGGGACCTCCCAATGCACTGAGTTCCTTAGGTTTTCTACGTTGACCTCATGCAATTCCGAGTTCACTCTCTCCATGTGGAGGCCCCACACAAGTTCTAAGGGTTTCCTTCCTTCCATTGAACTTTTGAAATGATGCATTGAGGATTCCACGTGGCAATATCTTCCCTGGTTCCCAAATGCTTCACTAGTCTCACTTCATACCATTTGGATCGTTTTGTTTCACCAAGTCATCCAAGTTGTCTAGCTTCCTTCAAACTTTAAGGTGCAACTTCAATTTGCTAAGTGCTTTGACCACTCCCCAAGCTTGGATTGAATCGACCTCATAACCCTCAACAAATTACTCCTTCACTTGATTCTAATGGACTCTTTTGCATCCTCTACTTTGGAATGACTCCTTTCCTCAATTCATGTTGGAGGTTCTTGTGCACAAGTATGATAGCTTATACCACGATGAGTCTCCTACATCTCTTCAAATGTGAGTCATGTGGTTCCTCGAGCTTGGCCCTCAAGTAAACTCAAAGCAACTTGCCACTGACCTCGAGAAATTTCCCACCTGTCATAGTATTAACCTGGTTTTCTTTGCAGAAGGAAATTAGTGCTTATGAAAGTGACTCAATCTGTTGTTCTATAGATGAGCTTCAGTCAATGAGCATATTGCACTCCAATCATACATCACGGCTCTGGAATTTACCCCTCAGTGTGACTCTTCTTTCAATCAATAGCCCAGTCTCTGGACTAATTCAATCTCATCGATGATTTATTTCACCTGATATTCTCCATTACTTGCGTCATCCAACATTGGTCGTGAGATGAGATGAGCTCAATTTGAGAAACTAGAAACTTGCTTCACCTCTATGTTTGGTTCACTCCAAGCCGACACTCGACTTGTCCTTTTTAACTCAATGGAGCTCAACACCCTCTTTTTTGCACAAGCTAAGTAATATCTCGATCTTTGTGGATCTAAAACTTTCTTGACTTAGAGGTCTTTTATGATTGAGTTTTAGCTCGGCTCATTTATATGTGTACTAACTTGATGTATGAAATAGTGTCTTCCTTCCTGGATCTTAAGTGGACTTATTTACATGTAGCTTGGGAAGCAGAAGTAGCTCGGCTCAAAAATGATTGGCCATCGAACATTTATCTATAAACTAACTCTATTTGGAATGAGAATCATCGTAATGGAAAGCCCTTCTTTTAGATGATCTTAGTGGCTATGCCATGAGCTTTGAGCCCAGTTAAAGACCCAAAATGCAACCTTTCCAAAATCTATACAAACTTATGGATTCTTTCATCTTCAGGGTACTGTGTAGCAACTAGGAGATGCTCTTAGACAAAGATTGTTGGGTATTGCCATCTCTTCCCGAGTGGGTGAATTAATTAATTATCACAATAAGCTTGTTTGTTATCAATTTCACCGGGGTAGTGAAATTAGATAACAATTTGGTGACTCATTGGGGCCATTTTCCTGCTAAATGGAGCATGACCAGCTACCTGTATCCTTCCATTGGGCATGAAGTCCACAATATCATCATGAGTTGATCTGAACTCTGAAAATCTTAACCCCGAGATACTTGGAATGTCGCTGCTTGCTTTTGGAGCTGTCGCTCGCTACTTACACTCTCAAATTTCATAAGAAAAACTTTGAAATTTGTTTTGTGAGAGTAGAAAATTGTTTTTAAACTTGAATTTCACTTTTTCCCGTAGCTTTGATCTTGATCCAAGGTTGAATGATAGATAATGATTTTGAATTGGTTTTCAATGGCCTTATCTTTGATTTTTTACTTGCTCAACTGGGTTGATCATTTAGAAGGCTTGATACAGTTTTCTCGAGAGAATCATCAAGATCCTCCTTAACTAATTTTAGTTTCTTTACATTTGTTTCTATTTGAAGATTGCAACTATTACATGCAACTTGAATTTTCCTTGACTGTAACAACTAGAGGGATGATGCATTGTACTAACTGGAGCAATAACAAACCAAATCTATATACAAAAGAAATAAATCATACATGCCTCAAGTAAGACATGCAGAGTGTGCACAAGTACTTCTTTTGTGTAAAACAAACCTACTCCCGCTCCTACTCTAGCCGAGACAAGGGAAAGATAAACAAATCCTGCAAATAGGCAGGGAGAAATAACTTCCCTTCTTTACAAAAGTGTAGGCCATGTAATTAATTTAGCAATGGACATGGCCTGTGACCAAGAGTGGAAAATTTCCTTCCACCCTTCCAACCAAAAGTATCAACAAAAAAATGAATACCTCCTCTACATGCTCATCATTTTGTTGGAGGTGTTGTAGTTGATCCTTAGTGCAAATAAGATCATCCTCATGCTTTGAAGTGAGCATGAATGGTTTTGGCTTCTCCCTTGTCTCTAATGAAGCCAAATATTTGATTGGGCATGGGGCCTTAGGAACCAATGGGTTGATCCTTTTGATTTTTCCCATTCTTTTAAAGCTCAACTCCATGAATGGGGTCATCTTGCAGACTTTCTGGAAGAAGGTGATTGCTTGCAGGCTGATCTAAATGCTGCTCTATCTCTACAAATAACTCTATTTCTTCTGAAATTACCTTTTCCATGATGACTGATTTGGCCTTGTTGTCATCATCTTCCTCCTCAAGCATAAATCTTGAGAGATCAAACTCCTCCACAAAATCATATTCTTGCAAAGATGTAATGGAAGAAGAATCTAAAATTTCACCATCAAAAGAAAACAAGAAGCTTCCTATGATCTCTTCTTCATCCAAAACCTTTGAACCTGATTTGTTCTCCTCCATAGCATGAGGCTCCTCATGGTTGGTTGCAGTTGATGATGGTGGTTGTGGTGGCTCAATGCAACCTTCCAATAGTGCAACAATCTCTAGGCATGCAGGACAATGAGGATCACTGCATTCCATCGAAACATCTTGCATTTTAGGGAGCTTTTCCTCTTTTGTTTGCACATGCTCCTCTTCTGGTGGATTTGGGGCTGCCTCTTCTTTCTCTGAATTTGTAAGCTGAGATGAATCAAAAACCTCTGAGAATATGGTGCCAATATGCACACTACATTCAGAGAAAAGAGATCGTTGATCATTTGCTTCTTATTCTTGCTCCTCTACAAAATTAGCCTCCACCTGTGGCAGGACCTCAGTTTCCTTCATAGGTTTAACCAACAAGGGGATTTTATCAATCTTGAATCTAAGAGCTAAGCTTACAAGGATTTTCATCATTTCTTCCCTTTTTGGCTCGTCTTCTTGTTGCTCTTGGCTGGTTTTCTTATCTTCATTTTCCTAATATGGACTTTGGAATGCAAGAGGAGGGGTGGGTTGGGCTACAACCAACCTTTGTAATTGTTTATAATGGTGGAGAGGGAAGTGGAACTTCTTGTTTGTTTAGAGGGAGTGACTTCTTGGAGGGGAAAAGGGTAGAAGAATCGAGATGAGATGGAAGGCTAGGAGATGGAGAAGGGAACTCAACATTTGGGGCAGCATACAATGGGCTTGAATCATGACAATGTTGAAATGATAAAGCTTGGGAAGGAGAGAAAGAAGAACAAGGATCTGGTGATTGACTTACCCATTAACAAGGTTGTCTCACACTTTTCTCATATGTTTCAATATCCTCGGTCCATTATACAAGTTGGGGTAGCATTTCAACCATGAATTCAAGCTTTTCCTATGGGCTATAGTGTCTTGTAAAAGAGCCTTCCCATGGACAAAGGTCCCTACAACCAATCCTGAATGCCTTCATTTGTGTTGTAGCCCGAGATTGAACCATGCCAGCCTCCATTCTTTGGATCTTCAACTGCAACTCAAGATCCTCAGGTGTGGGGTAACCTCCATAATCTCCATACCCTTGGTCTTGGAAACCTGCATAGTTTGTTGGGTAACCAAACTAATCTGCATCTTTGCTCGTATGGGTATGCATACTGCTGATTTTCATCATAGTATGGATCCAGAGGTGGCTAATAGTACCCTAAGAATATGTGTTGCAAATGTGGAGGTATGTCTAAATGGCAATGCAGTTGTTGCAATATAGAATTCCACTGTGGGAATGAAGTCATGATTGCAAAACTTCATAGAATGGAAGAAAATGGAAGAGATGGGAAGAAAATGGATGGAAATGGATGGAAGAAAGGTCTACAATTTGAGAGAATGGGTCATTCGGACCAAATGGAGTTGCCATATGTGCTTCAAATGTGCCTCCAAAGGTTGAATCTCACCAAGAACACACCAAATTGATGAAATGAAGTGGTAAGGTGATTCAAACCTGTCCCACCGGGCATGCCAGAAACTATTATCACCAAAAAAATAGCACCCTTGAATTTTGAATGTTTATGGATCCGTACTTCTGGGTAATATTGGGTTATCTCTCAAGCTGTGGGACTTGCGGGCTTGAGATAACCCTCCAAAGAAAGTTAGCTCTTACTCCTAAACTACCTGCCACAAGCTACTCTTAATGCAGGAATAACTATCTAATCCTAACCTAACATTCCAAGAGGTCAAGGAGAGAGAGTGCATGAAAAATAAATCCTACACTAACAACAGTGATACACCAGAAAAGGAGGGTTGTTAGCCAAGAATTCAACTGCTAAAATGGAGAGAGGTGAGCAATGGAAAGGGTGGAAAAAATGCACCACAGGCCAAAGATAGATTCACACAAAGCACCATTTGTTACCCATTAAACACAACTCCCAAAACCTGCAATAGACATCAAGAATATGTACAGTATACCCTGTAATGAAGAAAGGAAAATAGAGACAATAAAACATGCAAAGGATGGAAAAAATGCATCACAGGACAAATTATATTGCTCCAATAAATATGCACAGTACAACATCATTGGAAAATAGGAAATAAAATTCCATTACAAAGCTTGGGAAGGAGGCTTAAGCTCCACATTCAACCCTAGTAGAGAAGAAAGAGAGAGGGGGCAGGAGAAAAATGACTAACTCCTTTACAAATGAGCCCAAGATTACAATTTATAGAATGAGAAGCAGAGAAGAGTGAAATCCCGAAATTGCTTTTCCAACCACTTGCAAGTTGCAATAAATGAGGTGAAATGATGGAAATTGATTTGCAAAATCTCCCTCATGCTGTCCCATAACCTATAGTTGGAGAAAATGATGGTCATACCCATTAATTGCACTCCCAACCACTTTCCAACTATCGCTTTGGATTGGGCTCATTTTCTTCGAAATACACTATCAAATCCTAATAAATCTCTGAAATTATTGATTTTTGTATGTCAGTCTCAGATCCAAAATTCCAATGACACCAATTTTGTGTGATTTTGTTAAGAAATGATCAATTTATGGCCTTCTGAGCACATGCAACTTCTTAAGTTTGTCAGGCATTGCTTCATCTCCACGGGATTGAAAATTAAATTCCTTGGCTAGAAAATTCAATTTATTAAATTTCTATCTTTCTCTAATATTTTTCAAATCTTCTGAATGATTCAAGAATTTAAAGTAGTGGGGCTCATCTTACACTCTTTATTGTTTTGCATGAGGAAGAGTCTAATATTTTAAGGCATTTTATATTGGCCAGGTCAGTTGAGCTAGCTCTTCTCTCTTTGATTCCCCAAGCGACGGGATCCTTTGTTTGCATAGGGCATTGAGTGAATTTCCTAGCTTATTCCATGTTGGGTTTTAAGGTTATGTCTCCATGTTTCATTGGGTCAACCACCCCATTCAACTCTGACTCACCTTAGAAATGCACCGACTCATCACTAACCTCCATTTCCCATGTGTCAAGTCACTCAACTCCTCGGGATCCGTGTTCAACAACCCCACACCTATCCACTAGATGTCCATTTAGTGCCATATTGTTTTATCAATTCTCACGGGCTGAGCCCATCCTCCAATACACCGATCTATTTTCATGAATATCGAGCTCCTTGCTCCACATGGAAGCATCACATAGATTTGGGGTTTCCTTCCTTCCATGGCATTTTGAAGAAGTGTTGAGAGGCCACGTGGTGCCCTCCGAAGATTCGATGGCTCACTTCATGTCGTTCAGGTCCTTTTCTTTTGCCTCAGCCACGAGGCTCCTTCCTTGAACTTGGACCCAGCTTGTCTTTGCTAAGTGCTCGCCGATACTCAGAGCTTGAAATTCACCAGAGAGGTAGGTCTCGCTTCACTTTAATGGCTCACTATTCCATTGCTTGATGTGACTCCTATTCCCTTGAGCTTTTCAGATCCTTGCATGAGTTTGGTCATGCTCACAACCTATCGGTTCTTGCATCTCTTCGATGTGCAAGTCTATGGACCGAGCTCGGTCCATAGCCAATGTTGAATCAATTCACCTACCTGTATGATGACATGGTTTTCTTTGCATAAGGAAATTAGTCCTTGTGAAAATGAGATCTGTTGTTTTAAGTGGCTCAGTCAAGAGCCCAATGTACTCAAATCATGAGCCCGACTATGGATTTACGACCTGTTGGTGTGACTCTGACTCATCAATGCACTAGTCTAGTCTCTCTTGTGACCAATTCGAGCTCGACCATGATTCTTGACTTGGTAACTCTCCATTACTTATACCATGGTAAACAATTCGTTAGAGTGGCTTGTCCTTGCATTATGCCCTTGTGCTGTTACAGATGAGCTGAGATGACTCGATGGAGTTAACAAGGAGCTCGCCATACATATTTTCAAAGCTTGATAGCTTTGTGGACTAACTTGGTCCTTATTAGCATAGTCCACTGAACATAGTATAGCTTGTCTCATCTCTATTAATTAAACTTGGTGATCAATTTCTTACATATTTCATGAAGATGAGTGTGACTTTATTGGGATTTTTTACAGTTTGACTCGAACAGGGATAGCTCATCTTGAAAAAGAAATGGCTCGACTTGTATCTACCAAATTGGTTCACTCAAGAGCTCGACTATGAGTTGGGTTTAATGTTTTAATAGCTTGGAGATGAGCTATGCAAAAGTAGCTCGGTGATGATCTTGGTAAGCTCATGAGGAACCAAAGGCATTTTCCCATTTCTATCCAAACTTAGGATTCTTTGTGCTTTAGGGGCCTATTAGATCCTTTTAGAAAAAATGTTGGGTTTTGCCATCTCTTAACAAGTGGGCCAATTAATTAATTATCACAATAAACTTTTTTGTTATCCAATTTCACCAAGGTAGTGAAATTAGATAAGAGTTCTCAAATATATCAAAATAATAAATGATTAGTTTTGGGATGTGACACCTTGTGGGTGAATCTTTACACCACCTTCCAAGTTTGGTGTTACCTCACCATGTGTCTGTTGCACCATTCTGATTTTGATGTAAACTTCTCCTTTAAGTCTCCATGTGATGCTCATGACTACCCTAATAAGATAGTTTCCATGATACACAACCCCCTTAACCTTGAATCCCTTTTTAGTAACGATCATATCAAATAAATATAACCAATACATACCAACATCTATAAGTTCACTTCTTTTATATTGTTGTTATAATCGTGGATGGAGCATTGCATTTGCTTACTCAAAATCGGATTTGTAGTGGTTGGGAAATGTATTGTATTAACTTCAACCTACATCTTGGTTCCTTTCCTTTCTTTCTTGAATTTTCTTCTTGTTTCCTTATTTCTTCCTCTTTCCTTCTCATAATAGAATATGTGTTCTGTTGATCACTAGAAGTAAGTCCCTCAAATATTCTATATGAATTTAGCTTCTCTCCACACTGTTCAACAACATTTTTAGCTAATGTACCTTCAACTAGTGAAGCTCCTTGCTCAAAACCAACCAATAATACAGATTATAATTTTTGGGAAATATCATCACTCTCATTTAAAACAACAGTCATAAGTGTCGACATTAAAGCTAGTGTATTTTTGGTATGATTTTCAATGACAGTTGTAAGGAAATGTTAAAACATTTCAATAATAAGAACACCACATTCAAGATCCAACATCGCAACACATGATATGATTTTTCCATAATTTCTAGAATTGTGACCCTCCTAACAAAAGAGGGACTTTCTATGTCCTCTAGACCCTGAAAAATTTCCTCAACTTTAGGAGTTGTTATTCTTGTACTAATACAAGTGATAACTACAAGCTTTACCTCTTTGTTTGGGTGTCTCAAAAGCTTGTGCTTAACCAAAGAAATCATTGAGGGTTTCACTGCCCATTTCATAGTCACGTATTGTGACTATTTTACATTGAAAAATAATTTTCCACTTCTTCCAAAATGATGAGTAGGTCATCCTTAGATGAGGTAGATGCTTTATGTAAAGATTATCTTCCACATATTTTCCCATTATGCTACATTGAATTTGTATCTAACCCTACAAGATGGCAAGATCTAAGCCCTAATACCACTGTAATGTCCCTTAAGGGCATACGTTAATGAAATTTGGATTTCCTAGAAAAAAAAGATTTGAGGAGATGAAATGCCTAAGTATGAAGAGTGCACGGAAGATTGGGGTGCACGAGAGAGGAGTGGAGGTACACGTAGGCAAGGTGGAAAATTCACGCTAGAGGTTCGCGCCTAGGTAGACAAAATCCAAGACTTGGCCAATTTTGTTGATCACGGGCTAAAAATAGAAAATAAGGATGGAGTACTAACCAAGAAAAGAGATGAAGCATGATGCCTTAGCGGCCAAGTAAAGGCTATTTTTGGATAATGAACATGCAGATCAAGCACATGCATGTAAGCTATCAATAGGATTAAAGTAAGAATTATTTATAAGATAATCTATTATTAGTTGTTATAGAAAAGCATTCATATAATCTATTTTTGGGCACACCTATTATTAGGAAAGTCAATGGGTGGTGAAGGGAAAGTCGCCACCCCTATATATATATATATATATATTGTATAGCCATATATATATATATATATATTGTATGCCATTGTTTTGGTGCCAGTATTTATTTATTAGTTCTTGGAGTCTATTATGTTGTCCAAGTCTAGGGTTTTGACATCTATGCACATGGACGAGCATTCTTTTATACTAGTTATGTATTCAAATTCTATTATGTGATACCTTTTTTATAATGGATTATGGTGGATGGATTATGATCATTGATATGTCTGAATATGGAGATCTCATAGTGCAATTGATATTGGTTATTAGTTGATTTGTTATGTTTCCTTATTACATGTGTTTCCAAGATAGTTTGAATGAGTTGATTAACTTGTAATAATGAATACTTGGTTAAACATCATTATGGTTATGTATGCTAACACTCTAGTAGACATACCAAGAGAGGGACCTGGTAGCTACACACGCTTCAGGTGAGCATTAAGTCTTGTTAAATGAAGTGTCAATGTTGATAACATCGGTGTGCAAATAAATAAAGACTACATTTTGGTTCCATTTTTGGGACCTCTTTTTAATTATGTCTATCAGGATTTTTCTTACACATGGCATATAGACTATCTCTGGAGAGTATTAAAATTTGGGTGGAAGATGGACAAGATAAGTTTTCTCAGAGGTATAACACTGGTCCTAGTTTTAATGCACTCAAGTGGGTAGAAGAAAACCTTTATCATGAGTTATATGAGACATTCTTCAGCTTCTTTCCAGTAGATTTGTATCAATGGTTGGTGGCGTACACATCGAACAAAGCTTGGTATCCTAGGCCAAGGGTTTGGACGCAATAAGATTATCAAACACTTTTTGATGCAAGTGAAGACTAGACTAGAGTTGTATGTCATTGGTGGGCTGGTGTGTTGTGTAATTATACATTGGAGTATGCAATTACCACATATTGTTGTCTATAGGAAGATGAGTTTAGGTTCTTGCACAATCCTAGAGGATATTATTTGCACACTATTCCTTTAGCTATCAAGATATTGATGGTAGAACTAAAATTGGAAAAATTACCTATGGCTAGCTAAACTGCAACCGTGTGCAGGGGTAGAAGCAAGTGTGGGGAAGGATGGCAGCGGCCTGACCAAAAGATAGATAGAGAGAGGAGATATGGCTCAAGTTTAATGAGAGAGGGAAATTGAAGCTTGAATAGAGTTGAGGAGACATGATGGCTTGCGAAGGGAAGATCTCGTGGAAGGTGAGGAGACAGGTCCTCCCAACCTTGGGCAACCGTAGTAGAGAGTCTCCATCGACTTCATATGCGAGCACATCAAAGGAGAGATTGAGAACTATGGGCGTGCATCTGACTCGCCCTAGCTACCTAGCCCTTACGCAAGGTGTTCCATAGTTGAAGGAAAAAGTAGTGAAGGTAATTAGACAAGTATGGGTAGATATCATTTTGTGATGAATCAAGAAGTGCATAAGACCAATAACGCACCCATAGAAACACAACGGGTGCCAGTGTTCAAGGGTACTCTCGCACAATTGTTTCAAGAGTGTCAATAGGAAAAGGTATTGGCATGTAGCCCGTTGGAAGTACTTCTATGTGTGTTGCGACAACGCAGATAGTGGGTGTCTAGTTTAGTACTACAACTAGGACACAAGGAAGTTCATCAACTGGACCTAAGCCTATCACAGGAGGTGCGGGAGGATTAGGTCAGCCACCATATGGAGGAAGAAGTTTTGGTTCTAGATTAATTCCTAGCCCAGGGAAAGGTCCACAACAACCACCACCGTATCAGCCTCAACAGACACTAACTCGGGTTTATTTTGAGATATCACTCCACTTGGCAGAATATAGAAGAATAGAGGATCCAGTAGAGCATGTGCATAAGTGTGAATTAACATAGCACACAAAGGGAAGTATAGCTTCGGATAGGAAGGAAAGTAAATTACTACTACACTGTAAGGGCGTGCGCATAGTTGGTATAGGAAATATGACCCACATCAGACTGTGGTGGACTATAATACTCTATGCACTATGTTTCTGGTTGAGTTTCACATCTCAGATATTGAACAATAGAGCTCAAGGATATCAAGTAGGGTTTATCTAAAAGTGTAAGAGAGCATGATGTGCATTTTAAAACTCTGTTGTCGAAGTTGTCTTATGATATCCATAAAATTTAACACACACAGTGGTTTGTTGGGGGATTTTTTACTCCCTTCCAAAGGGCATTATCTCATAAGACATATACTGACCTGCGTGAGGCATTGGAAGTAGCTTTGTGTGTTAAAGTAGTCAAAAGTGTGGACATGGGAGTTATTCCTTTTCTGGAAGCACGTATAACAACTATGGTGAAACAATTGGAGAATATTTCTACTAACTTCATGTATGAGACTAAAAATGGCATATGGTGCACAAAGTGTGAGGTTGAGGGACACATTAAGGATAGTTTCACGTGTAGGACAATGCGTGCATTATTACAGTCTTGTGAAATTTTCCACTTGGACAATGATGCCCAAAATTGTCTTCTCTTGAAGTGTGTTACTATGAAGAGTGAATATATGTATTGTAAGATTTGTAACATGCATACTCATGATACAAAGGATTGTTAGTTGATAGATCATATTCACAAGACATATGAGATTGGATTAAGGCATACCACGGGAACAAGAAGCTATCAGGTACAAAATTTGTAGCCTTCTAAAGAATGTAACAATGGTGGAGGTGGATTCTATGGAGGATATAGAAGTAGAGGTCATGAAGGTAGAAATAGATTCCCGCATGGAACCTGTTATAATTATGGGTCTCCAGATCATTACCAATGTGATTGTCCCCGAAAATAGTTTTCTCATGGTGTGGAAAGCAACATAAGTTAGAGTATTGTCTGAACTTGTATGAGCACATGAACAAGAATAAAAAGAAATACAATGGCACGGGGATGATCAAGGTATAACACACGAAGGGTGATCAATGGATACCAAAGAAAAATGATCCTGAGTTACAACCCTTATTGGTCACCACTCACGTTGAAGCAACACACGCGCGTGAACCTCTAAAATCTAGACCACTCATCACGAGAGAAGAAGTCATGCATGTCAGGTATCTAGATGTTACACATCAAAAGGAATTATCTTAGGAGACTATGGGATTCATCAAAGAATGGTAGGGTGAGATACAATTCTTAAAGAAGCAAGCACATGAAAGGGAACATGTAAAGCACATTGAGCTCCCACAGAAAGATGTGGATGATCCAAAGGAGGTGTGTAATATGTTGTGCTAGGAAAATATCATTCCTCTATTAGGGGAATGCTTGTGTGAAATGGTTTTGCGCATATGGTGCACAAATACTACATGAAAACTTACCACCTTAGAACCATGAGTATGATAAGGAAATAACTCTAGACTTAGTCATTAATGGATGGTTAGTAAGTAATATTCTGGTAGATACATGCATTGAGGTAAATGTTCTCACTCTGGATGTATGGAATTAGATGGGGAGAGTTATGTTGCAGCCATCTTCAAATGTGTTGTATATGGTGAATAAGACAAGGGTTGTGCCTATTGGGGTGTTGAAGGATGCTTCTGAAGAAAACAATTTTCTAGCAATACTTGGGTGACCATGGTGTTATGCAAATAATGCAGATTTGCACTTCACTAGGGATACATAAGTTTCGAGAATAGAAATGAGCATGTCATTATACCTTTGAATGAAGAAAAATCTACACCGTATGTTGAGAAACTGAGTGAATAATAACTTAATAGGATTTATGCGCACACAGTAGATGATCCTGACACTATGGAGCCATCCAAGGAAGACATGTTGTAATGGGGAGATGCGTAATCAGTTAACGACCCCACAAGTGTTTCTTGTGATAATTGGGCCTGTGATACCTATGAAATGGTTAGGCATGAGATGAAGGGGTGAGTAAATAGAATGATCAAGCCGTGTATGGGAAAATTCCAGTTACTGTGATTCATTGGTGAAGAAAAGCTCAAGTCTTTTTTGCGCACCATGAACATTGGAAGAATGATCGCCAAAATCTGTTGGTCTATACCCTAGTGGTATAGTAGCGCATTGGTGGGAAACACACAAAGATAAATTTTTGGGTTAGTGAAGAGTGATAATCACCTTCTCAAGTAGGTTCACACAGAGCAATGCACCTACATATATATTTGAAAATCATGGGAAGACTCCTACCTTAGCAAACATCCATAATTGTGAGAGAATATCAGCGCAAGGCCAGGAGGCCTTGCCACCATCTCTATGGGTGCATAAGTTTTATTCCACTTTGCGAGGCAGTGCACGCATGTGGTATGTACATGTTGAGCTCAAATAAGAAGCTGCAAGTTGGTGAGATATGATTGAAGGTATGGTCCATACATTTGATTAATTTTCTAATAAACCTCTAGTACATGAAGCATTGTAGATTACGAAGTGCATCACATTGGGGGATGACACAAAGGAAGAAGAGCTCATGTTTGAGTTTCTTTGAGAGCCTGATCCCAAGGCACGCTTGGATACTGAGGAAAAAAAGAGTTACAATTGGGTCACACATGGAAAGAGAAAGAAAATAGTAAATGGTTTGCTCATTTATGATGAAGATGTTGAAAATTTTGAGGTTAGTCACATGGAAGGTGCATGTGAAGTAATGGATACAAAAAATGAGAAGGATCGTGCATACCATGTGCCCATGAAGACAAAGAAGGTAAATATTGGCACTAAGGATGTGCCTCATGAGGCCATTATTGGAGATTATTGGTCCAAATAAGAGGTAGCAAAGATCATTTAACTTTTTTGTGATTTCCTATATTTTTTTCTACGAGGTTATTGTACACACCCAAAATTACATGTGCTACATTGTTGGAAAATGGTTACAAAAGTCCCCAATGATGATCCAAGTCCTTTCAGAAAGTGTTCAAGTTCCTAAACCCATTCGTAGTACATATTTGTATCATAGACATCCTTGCTTAGCTTTTCCATGATTTCTTCCAACTTCCCACTCAATTTTGTGCATGTTTTGGCCTTTAGTGTTAGGACCGCCACCTTGGAAGGGCGGCAGTCCTGTGACTACAACCCTGTGTAGGGCGGCAGTCCTACACACTTTTTCCAAAACTCTTCATGCGTGATTTTAACACGTGTGATTTCACTTAACTTGACTTCTAGGGTGTGTTTGTGAACTAAATTGCCTAAAAATGGTCTTGTTTGCATGGTATTCCTCCCCTCTTCTATTTTTAAATAGATTTAAGTAGTTTGAACTGCTTCTTTACCCAATGATTTCACACTCCAAGGTTTCCTTGTGCATGGAGTCACATCCCAGACAATTCCTATATAATCAATGCTTGTATTCAAGCAAATGGCCTAAGAATTTTGTGTATCTTGCCTAGTATTGCTGCCACAATCCTGTTGGAAATTACATAACCAAGATCTATTCACTTGTGTTATCCCTCTTCCACCTACATACAACCATACTACCTTCAAGTTATCATTTCTCAAGCACCTTCTCCTACTGCTGCCTTTACATTCCCAATTCCTTGGAATCATATGGACACACAGAGAAAGAAAGGATAAATTGAGGGGACAAGTATAGATACAACCAGATTTTCCAAAGCTCTTGATTATCCAAGTTGGAATTGTTTGTTTGTTTGCTTCATTTTTTCATGTTATCAATTCTGAGTTATTCATTTCAAACATATATCAAATAGAGTAGAAAAATTGTTCATTTCAATTAATCAAGCAATTACAAATAGATAAAATCATTAGAAAGCTTTCTCTTTGACATTACTAGGGAAGTAGTGGGGAACAATAGCTCTTCTAGAGTTATGATTTGTTCTCTACCTCTTAGATAGGGTTAAAAGGGATTTGATTAAATTAGTTCAGTTGTTTTAGATCTAGATTCACATACTTGCACAAGCAATTAACTACAACTAGCTAATTACTTGTATTTAATTTCTTTTATTAGATTAAAAGCATTGGTTAAAATCCCATAAAAGATAAAAAAAAATATTTACTTTTGCTAGATTAGTTTGCTTCCATTGTTTTGCTTAGATATACTATGAAAATACCAAAAACATAGTTTAAATTTCCTTCGATAGTTAGTTTACTTTATCAAGATCAATTCAATTCATTTTGCATGACCATCAAAGGTCCACAACAAGAGAAAACGTTCAGTTGTGATCCATTGGTCCCATAACCCAACGTGCTCGAGTTGTTGACCGAAATTGATACGTGTTTACGCTTGTTAGTTTTATGCACACCTGCTAGGTATTATGAGAAGATAAAACAATTAAACACATTAAACATTGCAATTGATCAAGCCCACGATTATTGGATTGCTCATGGCAACAGGGCTTGATTACGCATATGAACATAAAAGGAACGATAACCAGATCGTACCAAGCCAAGAACACAGATGCTAATCAAACACCACGATTAATAAGATGAAAGCAATTCACTATAATAACTTTACATAAAACCTTTGCAAACAAATGAGTAGAAATATCATATATTATTATGGAACTCAATGAAATACAATGAGAATGTGCCTTGCTTATATAGGCATGGAATAACAATCTAAGAACCAGTCAAGGTCATAGATCAAGCCATAAATCATGAAAAGAAATAGTCATTAAAGAACTAGTTAAATCCATAGATTTAGGAGAGAACTAGATATCAAGGATCTAGTCAATACCATAGATAAAGGAAATAACTATGTTTAACAACTAGATAATATCCCCCTAATATCTAAATAAATAAAAAGAAATATGCACACACATAAGTGGGTGAGGATAAATACAATAAAGGTAAATAAAGTACCTAGATGAACATGAGCTAAGGTAAATGCTATCCCAAATTCGCCCCCCCGGAAAATTTGGTCAAGACAACTCCTGCACATAAGGAAATTATGAAGGAAACAACTTAGACCTGCGAGCTCACATTCCAGGACAAAAAACAAGGTTACAGGGAGACTCTACAATGGAATGGCGGGGCACGTGAAAGTTTAAACGACCCTGTGTGAGAAAAAAGAGAAGCTCAAACAAGTTCCACATCTCCACGTGACTCAGGATGAAACGAAGGCAGGTGAAATGGTCAAGCAGAGTCAAAAGGCGGAGCTTCAAGGCCGCGGGGGTTTTCTGAGTTTTGTGTTTCGCGAAAAGGGGAAAAGATAAATTATGGACCCGCGAGCCTGATTTTTTCTCTAATCTGACTGCCACATGTCCCATATCAAAGGGGACCCATTTTTCAAAAAAATTCCCACCCTCCTATACGAACCCGATAAAAACTTCGAAGGGGCATATCTTTGGACTCAGGGCTTGAAATATTGCAAATATAACATCGTTGGAAGTGTCTTGACGTCATCTATGCCATGAAAGGATTAAAATCATTTTCAGGCCCTGGTAGGTAAAAAATGAAGAAGAGTCTTTCAGGCCATTAACGCAGAATCCAATCTCTTCAACTACCATATCTAATTCAATTCAATCAGCTGGGAAACTAGAAGCGACATATTGTGGGTGAATTTATAGAAGGCATTGATATTCAGTGGTTGAGCTTTCAAAG
This sequence comes from Taxus chinensis, assembly GCA_019776745.2. NCBI lineage: Eukaryota > Viridiplantae > Streptophyta > Pinopsida > Cupressales > Taxaceae > Taxus > Taxus chinensis. The sequence goes on along the minus strand of CM034155.1, from coordinate 223,498,724 downwards.
CGGGATTCGATGCATATCACGGGATGGTTGAAGCAGGATTCAATTTTTTCCCTCTTCTCTCTCTCTTATTCTTTCTATATATTGTAACACTTCTCATTTTGAGAAGGAGAGACATTCTGGGCATAGAGAAACTCTGTCAAATTTGTTTCTCGACACCATTTTTGACCAACAAACCTTCTCCCATACCTGAAAAATGTATTTGTGCCTCTATTTTAGAAATGTAATGGTCTGTGCACCTTCTAGAGTAATAAAATGTGTTTTGTGGTGTTCTTCAACCCTTTGCATCGTTTTGTTGTTTCTTTATGCCTCTCCCTTCCATATTTGTTTTTCTGTGCATGTATTTCATGTTTGTAGGTGTAGGATGTTGTGTTTCATGGAGTTTAATGGTGAATTTGAAGATCTGGGTCTTGTCACTTCTGTCTTACCTCCCTCATCTCCATTTTTTATGTTTCGTTCACCCTCAATAGAATATCTCGTTCCCTTTTCTCGGTGCTATCACCTCTGTAGTGTAGGATTTCTTTATTTTCATGCTCTCTCTCTCCTTGGTCCCTTGGAATTGTTAGATTAGGAGTAGATAGTCACATTTCCTTCCTTAGAAGTAGTTTAGTGCTAGGATTAAGAAGAGGAACCAACCTTCTCTGGAGGATCATTCCCATTTGTAAGTCCCATAGCTTGGGGAATGATCCAATGTTATGCAAATCACACCAAATGACCCTACCTTATAAAAGCATATCCATAACTCATTTGGGGGTGTTGTGATTTCGCACTAACAATTTTGGCACGCCCGGTGGGACAAGTCTGAAGCACCTTACCACTTCACTTCATCAGGTTCGATGTGCTCTTGGTGAAGATTTCAGCCTTTAGAGGCACTTTCAGGCACATATGGTGACTCCATCTAGTCAAAAACCCATTCTCTGAGTTGCAGACCTTTTCCATCCATTTCCACTCATTTCATCCATTTTCTTCTTCCATCTCTTTCATTTTCTCCCATTCCATGAGGTTGTGCAATCATGACTTCATTCCCTTCATCGAACTCACACTTACAGCAATACAGTCCACCTCCAATGTATTTCCCAACTCCTTCATATCAGTATTATAATCAGATCTAGGACCATTATGCTTACCCATATGAGTAGTGTCAAAACCAGTTTGACTATGAAGCTTATAAAGGAAAAGGGGATGCATATGATGGCAATAGTTATGCAGAGGATGTTGGTCTACTGGAGAAGATTCAAAAAATGGAGGCTGGCATGGTTCAGTCAAGGGGCATAGCACGAATGAAGGCATTCGAGATTGGTTTCAAGGCACCTTGTCCATGGGAAGGCCCCTTTCCAAGACATTACAACCCTAAGGAGAAGCTAGACTTCATAGTTGAAATGCTGCCCCAACTTGCACAATGGACTAAGGAGATCGAGGCCTATGAATTTGGTGTCAGGCAGCCTTGTCAATGGGTAAATCCTACACCATTATCTGGTAATTTTCTCTCCACTCCTCAAGCAGCACCATCTCAATTTGAGCTTCAATTTCCAAGCTTCCAATTGTATGCTGCCCCAAGTGTGAAATCCATTTCTCCATCCCCTAGTCTACCATCCCATTTTAGTTCTTCTACCCTTTTCCCTTCCAAACAGTCATCCTCTCTGAACAAACAAGAAGTTCCACCTCCCTCCCCACCACAAACAATTGCAAAGCTGGTTTAACCCCAACCTGCCACTCCTCTTACTTTCCCAAGTCCATGTTGGGAAGATACTCAAGAATCCAATCAAGAACAACAAGAAGAGGAGCCCAACAGAAAAGAAATAACAAACAATCTGATGAGTTGGGATGCTAAATTTGGGTTTACAAATATTCCCTTGATGGTCAAGCCAATAGAGGAGCTCAAGGCTGAAGAGACAATGGTGGCTGAGTTTGAATTTATAGTAGAGGAGGAGGACCTGTCGACACTAAAATTTTCCTCCGTAATTTCTATTTCATTAATGTATGTATTAGGAATAGGATGTTGTTAAGTATAATTAGTAGTAGCGTCCGATAGAAGATAATGGCGCTGCCAGTACGACACCGCCAATAATGTATAGTATGGCAATAGTCAAAAGTACAATAGGAATGTTGTGGTAAAAAGTAAATAGTTGTCGTAAGTGGTCCAGTAATGTTAAAATGTCAAAGTTGGGGTAAGTATAAAAGTAGGGTCTACATGATTAGGAATTAGAAATATTATATTGGTAATAAGGACAAGGAGTGAGGTCATAAATATTTTGTATGTTTTATTTGTAAAAAGTCTAAAAATGTGGAACCCATGTGAAATGATAAGGTTTATCTTATCTTAAAAGATAAGCTTACATGTACAGATAAGAGTTAAGGTATGGAATATGATTCGTAAGAGTGGATTTCTTATCCTATCTTAGAGATAGGATGGATAAGCCTAGAATTCTATAAATAAAGAGGGCCACCCCCCTCATTTAGCATAAAGGAAGTAGTGGAGAAATATTGTATGAAGTGTGTAAGGAAGTCATTAGTTTAAAGGTGTGTTGAAGAAGCCATTAAGAGGTGTAATTGTAAAAGTTTCTTACATAGTATTGGTGGAAGGGCAGTGAAGTCAATAACACTTGAAGTAACCTCATGGTGAGATTGTAACAATTTCATGTTAAATATTATATGTACGTTGATATTTCAGATTTGTCATCAGTCTGTCTTATCATAGTCGATGGTATTCTTGTGTTATGTTTGTTATTTGTTTCAGATTACATCCACCAAACTAAAGGTTGTGCATTAGTAAATAATCATAGCACGAGGAGTTCCCGGTGAAGAATTGATCATAGTGCCAGAGTTGGTGATTGACATTTTGGTTACGTTGCCGGGATCATTCCTCGTGGTGATTATCTGGAGGATATTTCCCACTTAGGTCAAAAATAAATTGGAGGGTAACCTTGTTTTTACTGTGGCATAGGAGTTAACATGTAAAGTCATTTTTGCCTAGTTACCATGGTAAATTCATTTTTGCTGTGAGAGTATTTACCAGTAAAGTCACTTTTTACCTTACCGGGATAGTAGTTTTATACCCCGCAGAACTTCACTTCATCAGTTCGATGTCTCTTGGTGAAATTTTCAGCCTTTAGAGGAAACTTTCAGCACATCTGGCGACATCCATCTGTCCAAAACCCATTCTCTTCTTCTAGCTACAGACCTTTTCCATATCCATTTCCACTCATTTCATTCTCCATTTTTCTTCTTCCATCTATTTCATTTTTGCTCCCATTCCATGAGGTTTGTGCATCATAACTTCATTCCCTTCATGACTCACGACTTATAGGCAATACAGTCCACCTCCAATGTATATTCCCAAACTCCTTCATATCATAATTATAACCAATCTAGGACCATTATGCTTACCCATAGAGTATGTCAAAACCAGTTTGACTATGAAGCTTATAAAGGAAAAGGGGATGCATATGATGGCAATAGTTATGCAGAGGATGTTGGTCTACTGGAGAAGATTCAAAAAATGGAGGCTGGCATGGTTCAGTCAAGGGGCATAGCATGAAGGAAGGCATTCGAGATTGGTTTCAAGGCACCTTGTCCATGGGAAGGCCCCTTTCCAAGACATTACAACCCTCAAGAGAAGCTAGACTTCATGGTTGAAATGCTGCCCCAACTTGCACAATGGACTAAGGAGATCGAGGCCTATGAATTTGGTGTCAGGAAGCCTTGTCAATGGGTAAATCCTACACCATTATCTGGTAATTTTCTCTCCACTCCTCAAGCAGCACCATCTCAATTTGAGCTTCAATTCAAGCTTCCAATTGTATGCTGCCCCAAGTGTGAAATCCATTTTCTCCATCCCCTAGTCTACATCCCATTTCAATTCTTCTACCCTTTTCCCTTCCAAACAGTCATCCCCTCTGAACAAACAAGAAGTTCCCACCTCCCCTCCCCACCACAAACAATTACAAAGCTGGTTTGAACCCCAACCTGCCACTCCTCTTACTTTCCCAAGTCATGTTGGGAAGATACTCAAGAATCCAATCAACAACAACAAGAAGAGGAGCCCAACAGAAAATAAATAACAAACAATCTGATGAGTTGGGATGCTAAATTTGGGTTTACAAATATTCCCTTGATGGTCAAGCCAATAGAGGAGTTCAATGTTAAAGAGACAATGGTGGCTGAGTTTGAATTTATAGTAGAGGAGGAGGACCTGTCGACACTAAAATTTTCCTCCGTAATTTCTATTTCATTAATGTATGTATTAGGAATAGGATGTTGTTAAGTATAATTAGTAGTAGCGTCCGATAGAAGATAATGGCGCTGCCAGTATGACACCGCAATAATGTATAGTATGGTAATAGTCAAAAGTAAAATAGGAATGTTGTGGTAAAAGTAAATAGTTGTCGTAAGTGGTCCAGTTAATGTTAAAATGTCAAAGTTGGGGTAGTATCTAAAAGTAGGGTCTACATGATTAGGAATTAGAAATATTATATTGGTAATAAGGACAAGGAGTGAGGTCATAAATATTTTGTATGTTTTATTTGTAAAAAGTCTAAAAATGTGGAACCCATGTGAAATGATAAGGTTTATCTTATCTTAAAAGATAAGCTTACATGTACAGATAAGAGTTAAGGTATGGAATATGATTCGTAGAGTGGATTTCTTATCCTATCTTAGAGATAGGGGGGGGGATTTTGGGGATAAGCTAGAATTCTATAATAAAGAGGCCACCCCCTCATTAGCATAAAAGGAAGTAGTGAGAAATATTGTATGAAGTGTGTAAAGAAGTCATTAGTTTAAAGGTGTGTTGAAGAAGCCATTAAGAGGTGTAATTGTAAGTTTCTTCCATAGTATTGGTGGAAGGCAAGGCAAGTGAAGTCAATAACACTTGAAGTACCTCATGGGTTGAGATTGTAACAATTTCATGTTAATATATAATTTACTTTGATATTTTAGATTTGTCATCATTCTGTTTTATCATAGTCGATGGTATTCTTTTGTTATGTTTGTTATTTTGTTTCCAGATTACATCCACCAAACTAAAGGTTGTGCATTAGTAAATAATCATAGCACGAGGAGTTCCCGGTGAAGAATTATCATAGTGCCAGATTGGTGATGACATTTTGGTTCCGTTGCCGGGATCATTCCTCGTTGGTGGATTATCTGGAGAGATATTCCCACTTAGTCAAAAATAAATTGGAGGGTAACCTTGTTTTTACTGTGCATAGTAGTTAACATGGTAAAGTCATTTTTGCCTAGTTACCATGGTAAATTCATTTTTGCTGTGAATAGTATTTACCACAGTAAAGTCACTTTTTACCGTGAATAGTAGTTACCGCAGTAACTTCACTTTTTACTGTGAATAGTATTTACCACAGTAAAGTCAGTTTTTACCGCAGTAAGTCAAGTTTTACCATAGTTTACCGTGGTCATTTCTATTTTCTATTATAGTGATTTTAATTATTGGTGCACATAAGTCTTGTTGATTTTACTTTTGGGTTGGTATTTCACTGTGGTTACTTTTGAAAATGGGGAAGATTCCTGTTTTTTCAGCCCAATCTAATGAAGATGCTTCCTCTTTCATTCAAGAGTTTAAACGATCTTGTATTTGTAATGGCCTTATAAGAAGGGAACAATGGACTGAATTTTTTCCTACCTTTTTGGATGGTTCATCCCTTAGGTGGTTTGAAACACTAGGTGATAATGTGAAAAACTCATGGGATTTATTAACTGAAAGTTTTCTTGAAGAATTTGGTGAACAACAGAGATATGCAGATCTCATGATTGATATCACAAAGCTAACCCAAGGAGAGAAGGAGAAGATAAGGGATTATCATGCTCATGTTCTAGAGCTAAGGAGAAAGCTCGACACCCAGATCCGGAAGGAAGGATTAGCGGATGGGTTGATGAATGGCGTGGATAATCTCCTATGTAAGCACTTCATTCTTGGAATGAAGCCAGAGATCAGACAACGAGTGAAGTATGACCGCCTAGCTACCATTAAACAAGCAAAGGAGATTGCAAGAAGGCAAGAAGAAAGTATGGAAGAGGATCCCAAAGAAATTGTTGCTAAAGTAGAACCTACACCAACACCTTTGCTCCAGAATCCACAACCACTCTCGGTGAGCACAAATCTTTCTCCTAGTACATCTACTGAGTATGAAGATCTGCTCAAAAAGATGGGTCAGTTAACTATTAATCTTCTTCAAGGAAAAGAATTTAGTTCTCAGGGAGGAGATAGAGGTCCAAAAAGAAATATTTCTGAAGTTGTATGTTATGGTTGTTATAAAAAGGGTCATTATAAGTATAATTGTCCAGATAGAGATTCTACATCTGGTAAAGGAGATAATGATAAAGGAAAATCACCTGTGAATTCTTTTGATGTAGTAGATAAGAGCAAAAATAATGAAGTAGATGCGTTTGTAACAAAAAGAAAGAAAGAAAAAGATAATCAAGATGGAAATGATCCTAAGAAGATGAAAGGAGAAACTAGTAAGAAACATAGGAGAAGAAAGTTGGGTGTGCAGGATTTTCTGATTTCACAAGGGCAAGGATCATACTCCATCTTGGAAGATCTATCCAAAAGGCTTGCAAATATTACATATGGTCAACTCTTGGCTATGTCTTCTGAGAAGAGGCGGGAGCTGTGAATTGGACTCAATGCTCGACGAAGGAAGGAGGTTGAGGTCCCTGTTTTGGAGCCAGAGGCGGATCCCTATGTTGCACAAGCTGAGGTATTATGTAATGGTATTTCAATTCATGATGTCTTAATTGATAGAGGTGCTGCAGTTAATGTAATGACTGAGTCTGTAATGAATATGTTGGGTTTAAAAATTGATCTCCCTTCAACACTTATGTTAAGGTCATTAAATAAGGGAAAAACTAAACCAGAAGGTGTAGTTTCAAATGTGGAAATATCTGTTATGGATGTTGTATGTGTGGTAGACTTTCAGGTGATGAAAAATGGTACTGTTGCGTACCCAATGTTGGTGGGAAGACCATGTCTAAGGAGAGTTCATGCAAGAAACTACAGGAATGAAGGCTTCATGACACTTAGACGTGGTAGAGAGAGGGTGAAGATAAACGTGATCCCTCGACATCATAAGGAAGAACCTGTGGATTCAAGTGATGAAACTGATGATTGGACATCCTCTGATTACTCTAGTACCAATGAAGTGGACACTGAAGATGAAGAAAGTGAGGTTGATGTTTCAGTCATGGATATCCTTCCAGTCACACCGACTCATGACCCCATAAAATTATCTGAAGAAGAAGTTGATGATCGTCTCCAACAAATAAAGATTGGTGATGCTGTGATGGAGAGTGAGAAGGAATCCTACCTCCAGCTCTTTCGAAGGTACATACACATATTCACTTTTGATTACAAGGAACTCTGTCAAGTAAGTTGGGTAGAACATTCTATTGAGCTGGTAGATGGTGCTAATCCTATAAAGAAAATGCCACATGGAATGAATCCTAATTTTTCCAAGACTGTAAAAGAAGAAATAGATAAGTTGCTTGATGCAGGATTCATATTTGCTGTGGAGAATTCAGAATGGGTTTCTCCCATTGTGATCTCAATAAAAAAGAATGGGAAGCTACACATTTGTGTTGATAATAGGAAGCTCAATAAGGCAACAAAGAATGATCATTACCCTCTTCCATTTTCAGATCAAATCTTGGACGAAGTAGCTGGCCAGGAGTGCTATAGTTTTGCTGATGGATATAGCGGCTATAACCAATTTCGTATAGCAGAGAAAGATCAGCTAAAGACCACGTTCACCACTCCTTGGGGAACGTTTACTTATAGAGTTATGCCTTTTGGGTTGTGTAATGCTCCAGCAACATTCCAACGTTTCATGAATAGGGTGTTCGAACCCTACATTGGGACCTTCATCAGAGTATTTCTGGATGATTTTTGCATCTATGGGAGCAAGTTGGACCACCTGCACCAAATGGAGACAGCATTTCAAAGGTTAGATGAAGCACAAGCCTCACTAAACCCTACAAAGTGTGTCTTTGGATGTTCTAAAGGCGTTTTGTTAGGGCATGTTGTATCCAGAGATGGTATTAGTACTGACCCTGATAAAGTTTCAAAAATCAAAGAGTTACCATTTCCTATGAATAGAAGTAAGTTGAGATCATTTTTAGGCCATGTGGGGTACTATAAAAGGTTCATCAAGAATTTCTCAAAGATTGCACAGCCACTAACCTAGTTCTTGAAGAAGGATGTTACTTATGAACCAGGAAATAAGGTGCATGAAGCTTTTGGACAATTGAAGGAAACCCTGGTGTCTTCACCTATTTTAAAGAATCCAGATTGGAGCAAGCCATTCATTGTGTATACTGATGCCTCAGATGTAGCACTAGGAAGTACTTTGAGCCAAAAGGATGAAAATGGGAATGAACATCCAATTTACTTTGGGAGTAGACAAATGAGCAATGCTGAGGTAAATTATACTGTAACTGAAAAAGAGGCTCTGGCTATCATTTTTGCTGTAAAGAAGTTTAGGAATTACTTGCTAGGGAAAAAATTTCTAGTTGTAACAGATCATCATGCTCTAAAATATATTGTAAATAAGCCTAACCCATCAAGGAGGATAGCAAGATGGATAATTTTGCTACAAGAATTTGAATTTGATATTATAGATAGGCCAGGAAAGAAGCATGTCAATGCAGATGCACTCTCTCGAGCCTATGATGGTTTAGGATCATCTTGTGATGATGATGATTTCCCCGATGCAACATTGTTATCCCTTGACACAATCCCTAGTGAATACATAGATATTTGGAATTATCTGAATGAATTCAAGTTTCTTTATGGTTCCAATGCAAAGACTAAGAGAAAGATTACTCAAGTCAGTCGTCCATATTCTATTCTTCATGGATTATTATTTCGAATAGGACCTGATGGACAGTACAAGAGGGCAGTTGGACGTGATCAAGGGAAGGAACTGCTAGAAGAATTCCACAATGGTACATGTGGAGGGCACTTCTCTGGACAACTTGCATCAAGAAGGATCTTGGATGCAGGTTATCACTGGCCCACTCTTTTTAAATATTGTTATAATTATTGTAAGACATGTGATATTTGTCAAACACATGGTGACCGTAAGACTTCATCAGCTCCATTATGCCCTATTCTTCCTCTTGGTCCCTTTGAAAAGTGGGGAATATACATTGTAGGTCCACTTCCAACTACCTCATGCCAAAATAAGTATATTGTAGTTGCCACAGATTATTTAACCAAGTGGGTTGAAGCTAGACCATTGAAAACAACTTCCATGGATGAAGTGGCAAGGTTCATATATGAACGCATTGTCACCAGATTTGGTTGTCCATTAGAAATTGTAACAGATCAAGGAATCCACTTCATTAATGAGGTGGTAGAAGCCCTAGTCAATAATTTTTCTATTAAGCACATGAAGGCAACAACATACAAGCCAAGCACAAATGGACAGGTAGAACGAACAAATTTTGAGTTGTGTCAAATTCTAGCAAAAGATGCAGCCTTGCAGGTACATAAATGGGATAAAAGGATTCATGCAGCATTGTGGGCATATAGGGCAACATCAAAGTCAGCAACAGGATACTCCCCATTTTAGTTGGCTTATGGCATTGATCCAGTTCTTCCTATTGAGTTTGATATTCCCACGGTCAGAGTAATGAAAAATGAAAGAATGGATGAAAGTGATTCAGTAAAAGAAAGGTTGGTACATCTTCATTTGCTAGAGGAAATGAGGGAAATAGCTAAGGATACAAGCTATAAGAAGAAAATGAAGCAGAAGGAATACTTTGATCAAAAGATCCGGTGGTCTCCATTTCATGTGAATGACTTGGTTCTAGTATATGATTCTAGATACAAAAAAAGAAGACAGAGAAAATTTCTTCCAAAATGGATGGGGCCCTACAAAAATAGCAGTTGTGCATGAAAATGGTACGTACCGACTGGAGGAATTGGATGGCACTCCCATTACGAAATGGGTCAACCACGACAAGTTGAAGATTTTCCAAGCACCAGAATAGTCTACTCCGAGGACGGAGTAGAAGCTAGGAAGGGGGAAGATGTCGACACTAAAATTTTCTTCTGTAATTTCTATTTCATTAATGTATGTATTAGGAATAGGATGTTGTTAAGTATAATTAGTAGTAGCGTCCGATAGAAGATAATGGCACTGCCAATACGACACCGCCAATAATGTATAGTACGGCAATAGTCAAAAGTACAATATGAATGTTGTGGTAAAAAGTAAAAAGTTGTCGTAAGTGGTCCAGTAATGTTAAAATGTCAAAGTTGGGGTAAGTAGAGAAGTAGGGTCTACATGATTAGGAATTAGAAATATTATATTGGTAATAAGGACAAGGAGTGAGGTCATAAATATTTTGTATATTTTATTTGTAAAAAGTCTAAAAATGTGGAACCCATGTGAAATGATAAGGTTTATCTTATCTTAAAAGATAAGCTTACATGTACAGATAAGAGTTAAGGTATGGAATATGATTCGTCAGAGTGGATTTCTTATCCTATCTTAGAGATAAGATGGATAAGCCTAGAATTCTATAAATAAAGAGGCCACACCCCTCATTTAGCATAGAAGGAAGTAGTGAGAAATATTGTATGAAGTGTGTAAAGGAAGCCATCAGTTTCAAGGTGTGTTGAAGAAGCCATTAAGAGGTGTAATTGTAAAGTTTCTTCCATAGTATTGGTGGAAGGCAAGTGAAGTCAATAACACTTGAAGTACCTCATGGGTGAGATTGTAACAATTTCATGTTAATATTATAATTTACTTTGATATTTCAGATTTGTCATCATTCTGTCTTATCATAGTCGATGGTATTCTTGTGTTATGTTTGTTGTTTTGTTTCTAGATTACATCCACCAAAATAAAGGCTGTGCATTAGTAAATAATCATAGCACGAGGAGTTCCCGGTGAAGAATTATCATAGTGTCGGATTGGTGATGACAGACCATACAGTTTTAGAGGCCCCGAGTGTGGAGCAGGCTATAGAAGAACCTTCAGTTCTTCCTCCCACTTCATCCCCTTTAAGCTCTGATGTTGAAGAAGAGTTTTATCTTTCAAACTTCATGTTTGAAAGTGAAGGGGGCCATGGTGATCAAGTTGCAGATCAGGAAGGCACCATGGAGGAGGTAGAGCACATGCAACAGGACAAAAAGGAGGCAGACTACCTATCAGACTTAGAAGATTGCTTTAATGAAGAAGGGCCTGAGGAGATAACATCTTTTTTTCCTCCATCTTCAACCTTCCAAGCACACCAACTTGCTACCATGAAGGAGAACATCCAAGGACAACAACCTGCATTTCACAATGGCCCTCTGGAACCAAGGTTGGAAGATCTTGATCTTCCATGTTCTTCAAAAGAGGAGGAAGAGAAAAGGTAAGAGGATGTCATCATCTCCCTCACACCATCCACTCAAGAAGGTACACAAGAAGACTCCATTTTTGGAGTTGAATTTCAGAGAAATGGGCACATCCAAAGGATCAGACCATGCCCAATCAGGTACTTGGATTCATTAGAGCCAAAGGAGAAACCAAAACCAGTCATGCCTACTTCAGGGTATGAGGATGAGCTAAAAAGCACCAAGGATCAGCTATCATACCTCTTCAATCCAAATGCAAAGCAACTAAAAGAGGTATTGGTTTTGTCTTCAGTTGATAATTTGGTGATTTGGGTGGAAGAACAACTTGTAGTTAGTTTTTCACTTATCCAACCAGCCATGTTCAATGCCAAATCAGTTGCATGGCTGCCATTTTTGAGGAAGGGAAGCTATTTCTCCCTACCAGTTGCAGGTTTTGTTTGAGTTCCCTTTTCTCTTTGTTAGAGTAGAGTAGGTAGGTTTGTTTTCAGCAGAAGAAGTTCTTTTACACATTCTGCATGTTCCATTTGGAGCATGTATGATTTTCAGTTTGTACATAGTTTTTAGTGTTGTTGTATTGCTCTTGCACAATGCATTCAGTTGGCTTTTGGTGAAGTTCAACTTCAAGTTTTAGTAGGTTTCCAAGTGATTCAGAGGTAAAAAAAGTGCAGGGAGATGGGGAGTTCATTTTATAAGAAGGATCGGTGTCAAGCCATCATTCTTGAATCCATGCCCAATGTATGCTCCAAGGCCACTGGTCTCTTCATCTAGCAGGCAGATGTCCCCGTGAATTGCCAAATTGTTATCCCAAATTCATCCCCCTGGAAAATTTGGTCAAGACAACTCCTGCACATAAGGAAATTGTGAAGGAAATGACTTAGACCCATGAGCTCACATTCTAGGACGACAAACAAGGTTGCAGGGAGACTCTACAATGGAATGGTGGGGCCTGTGAAATTTTAAATGACCCTGTGCAAGAAAAAAGAGAATCTCAAATAAGCACTACATCTCCACGTATCTCAAGATGAAATGGAGGCAGGGGAAATGGTCACGCAGAGTCAAAAGGTGGAGCTTCAGGGCCATGGGGGTTTTCGGAGTTTTATGTTTCACGAAAAGGGGAAAAGATAAGTTACAGATCTGTGAGCCTAATTTTTTCTCTAATCTGACTGCCAAGTGTCCCATATCAAAGGGGACCCATTTTTCAAGTTGTTTTCTTGCCCTTCTGTAAGGACCCTATACAAACTTTGAAGGGGCATATCTTTCGACTTAAGGCTCAAAATATTATGAATCTGACACCGTTGGAAGCGTCTCGATGTCCTCTATGCCATGAAAGGATTAAAATCATTTTAGGCCCTGGTAGGTAAAAAATGAAGAAGAGTCTTCCAGGCCATTAACGCAGAATCCAATCTCTTCAACTACCAGATCTAATTTGATTCAATCCACTGGGAAACCAGAAGCGACATATTGTGGGTGAATTTACATAAGGAATTGATATTCAGTGGTTGAGCTTTCAATGTGAGATTCAATGCATATCTTGGGGTGGTTGAAGTAGGATTTGATTTTTTTCCCTCTTCTCTCTCTCTCTCTTATTCTTTCTATATATTATAACACTTATCATTTTGAAAAGGAGAGACATTCTGGGCATAGAGAAACTCTGTCAAATTTGTTTCTCGATTCCATTTTTTACCAGAAAACCTTCTCCCATGCCTGAAAAATGTATTTGTGCCTTTATTTCAGAAATGTAATGGTCTGTGCACCTTCTAGAGCAATAAAACATGTTTTTGTGGTGTTCTTCAACCCTTTGCATCATTTTGTTGTTTCTCCATGCCTCTCCCTTCTAGATTTGTTTTTTTGTGCATGTATTTCATGTTTGCAGGTGCAGGATGTTGTGTTTCATGGAGTTTAATGGCGAATTTGAAGATCTGGGTCGTGTCACTTATGTCTGACCTCCCTCATCTCCATTTTCTAGGTTTCTTTCTCCCTCAATAGAATATCTTGTTCCCTTTTATCGGTACTATCACCTCTGTAGTGTAGGATTTCTTTATTTTCATGTTCTCTCTCTCCTTGGTCCCTTGGAATTGTTAGATTAGGAGTATATAGTCACATTTCCTTCCTTAGAAGTAGTTTAGTGCTAGGATTAGGAAGAGGAACCAACATTCTTTGGAGGATCATTCCCATTTGCAAGTCCCACAGCTTGGGGAATGATCCAATGTTATGCAAATCACACCAAATGACCCTACCTTAGAAAAGCATATCCATAAATCATTTGGGGGTGCCGTGATTTCGCACTAACAGTAAATACCTGTACTATAACAGACCATACAAATACCACAACCTCCACAAGTTCATGGTTGTGATCCCCACATCCCACAACCCAACGGGCCTATTGACCAATTAAAAATTGACACTATTTTATGTGAACTGGTATTTAGATCATCAACACTTCCACCTGACATAGTTACACAACTTTCAGTGTTTAACATAACAACTGATCAGGCTGAGGCTTTTAAGACTAGACCGGAAAACCTCCCATAGACCCTGTACCTCCATTACGCCTCTCATTCTCACTTCCATGACCTTTTCTGGAAATCTATATGAGGCATCCGCAGGTCACTTTCCACTTGTTCAAAAACCAGTAGATAGAATATCGGTAGAGCTCGATATCGATTGGAGCATCTTAGTAACTATTATATCTGACAATTCCATTACACCACTTCAGCTTAGGACGAATTTATTTGTCTTAGTCTCAGAAATCCTGATATTGTGTGTTGAAGACATAGGTTTTCCTCGTTAGCTTGTTCATCACTACCACACTCACATCCATTTCCATTCTACATCGGTTATCCCGACCCGACCTCAGGAAGTTGGGTGCGAAGAAGATCACGTGTTGATTTTATTTCATACAGTTACCATAAGTTGAAAGGATTGCACCCCTCATTGAGATAAATAAAATTAATCTAAAAGAAGTTACACGCCTAGTTCGAAAGAGGCTTTATAGGATGAACCTGAACCTGAGTGTAAAATTAAAGGAGGAAAATGATAAAAATATTAAGTCTGGAATCATTAAACTAATTGAGGAATCTGAAGGGGTTAGCCCCATGGTTATAAGAATCAAGAAGGATGGGCAGATTAGGATCTTTGTAGACTATAGATAACTTAATGCCACATGTGTCATAAATAATTTTCCCACCCCATTCATAGAATAAATCCTTGAGGGAGTTGCAGGGTGTAAAATTTATTTTTTACAGATGGATTTTTAGGCTATCATCAGGTGTGCATTGTGTCAGAGGACTAGGAAAAGACCACTTTCACTAGAGAATGGGGAAGCTTTACATATATTGTTATTCCTTTTGGTTTGAAGAATTCTCTAATGATATTCTCACTCATTGTTGTTAAGTCCTTTTAAGACTTTATTCACAATTTTTTGTAAGTTTACCTTGATGATTGGACTATTTATGGGCTTGTTAAGGATCACTATGATAACCTCATGCTCATGTTTGAAAGATGCATGCAATTGAGAATTTCTCTTAACATCAAGAATTTTATTTTTGATACCCCTTTTGGCACCCTTCTTGGACATATAATTTGTAAAAAAGGATTTTTAGTGGATCCAACGAAGGTTGTAGTCATTTTGGGGTTAGAAGAGCCTACCAATCAAAGTGAAGTGCATAGGTTCTTGGGTCATACGGTACTATATAAAATTTCTTAAGGGATATGTGAAGATTTTCGCACCCCTGAAATATTTGTTTAAAGCAAAATGAAAGGTTTATTGGGGTGATGCGCAACAACGCGTGTTTGAGACATTAAAGGAGAGGCCTACTACTGGACTAATCTTGCACTTTCCTTCTTGGGAAAAACCCTTTCATGTACATATTGATGATTATGGTATGACTATTGGTACAGTATTAATGCAACTTGGAGATGGAAATGTGCATCACCCCATATGCTTTGCAAGTAGGAATTTGACACCAGTACAGAAAAATTACACTACCACTGAGCGCGAAGAATTTTCCATGATTTACACACTTCATAAATTTCGACAATACTTATTGCTTACTTCGTTTATCTTTTATACAGATCATATGGCATTGAAATATTTGGTCAACAAGCCTATTTTGCAAGGGCACATTTGTCAGTCGATACTTACCTTTCAAGAGTTTTATTTTACAGTTGTAAAACCAAGAAAGATTAATTCATGGCCTGATCACTTGTCAAGAATCAATTCTAGTGAGGACGTGCAGAGTATTGAGGACAGAATGCCTAATGCGGAGTTGTTTACGTTGAACCACATGCTTGCAGATTTGGAGGATATAATAGTGTTATTGTGTACTGGGTGGGCACCTGAAGGAATGAAGGAATTAGAGAAAAAGAATCTCGCTAAACACACATCGCCTTATTAGTTAATTAGAGAAGACTTATGTTAAATGGACCGAGATGAGATCTTATGTCGGTGTGTACTTAAACATAAGCATGAAGCCATTATGGAAGAAGCACATGGTGGAATAGCATAAGGACATTATGTAGGAGATGCGATTGCATACAAGATCCTTATGGTTGGTCTTTGGTGGGAAACTTTGTACAAGGATGTTAAGGCATTTTTGAAAGTTGGTGATCATTGTCAACGTATTGGGAAGCTCACCAATAAAGATGAAATGCCACTTAGACCGATTGCAATAGTGGAGCCTTTTGAGAAGTGGACTATTAACTTTGTAGGGCCTATTGCACCATTCGCATGCAAGACTGGAGTGTGTTACATTATTACTTGTATTGATTATTTGACACGGTGGGTAGAGGCCACACCTACAAAATATTTCACTTAAACCACAATAGTAAGATTCCTATGGGAGAACATTATTAACATGTATGGTTTTCCGTTAAACTTGACTAGTGATAGAGGAACTCATTTCTTAAATGAGACAATCAAATTTCTATTGGTAGAGCTTATGGTGGTGCACCAAAAAACCAGTCCTTATCACCCTTAAGCTAATGGTACTGTAGAAGATTTCAACAAGATTTTGGGACAAACTCTTACAAATATTTTTGATGTTGGAAGAAAGGATTGGGATGATAAAGTATCAACTGTAATTTAGGCTTACAGGACCACATATAAAATATTGAACAAGGCCACACCCTTTCAGTTGGTGTTTGGCATAGAGGTTGTGTTATCAATTAAATTTATGTTACCATCCTTGTGTATTCCACACACAGGTGGATTAGCTTATGAGAAAGCTATTTAGGAGTGCATTGAGAAACTAATGCAGTTAGATGAGAGGTGCACCATTACACGTTGTAGCCAACAGACTAAGAAGGAAATACAAAAAACATGGCATGATAGGCACATTAATAATAATACATTTGTAGCTGGAAAGATGGTCCTTCTCTATGAATCCAAGTTCATGTGCCATCTAGGGAAATTGAAGGTGCATTGGTTGGGACCTTTTGTAGTAACCAAGATACTTGAATCAGGCACATGTCAATTACAGGAATTGGATGGCACCATGTTTCCTGATTACTTCAATGGAAGTAGATTGAAGCCCTACTATAAATAAGATTCTTGGTGTTTTTAACAAGGCAGTATTTCCATTTAGATTAGGTTTCCCTTTCATGTTTTGTTTTTGCATTTCAGTTATCTATTTTCCTTGTTTTGTTATAATAAGTGCGCTTGCACACGGGAAGCTAATTACTATTTATTGAGTTCATGTGCAGAGGACCGGACATACTTTTAGTGTGGGGTGAACCAGGTGTAAGTGCACAAAAAAGAGATCCATTGGTAGACTAACATGCTCAGGAAAGTGGATATAGGTACATTAGTGAAGGTGTGAAGCAGGATGCTCTTTGAAATACGCACACAAAAGAAAGGTGTTACAGGTGTTAAGAATGATGGTGCTCATAAAGAATTACTCAAAATGAACACCATGCAAGGGAAAAGGTTGTGTAGTGTAATGTGAGGTAGGCATCAACGGGATGGACTACTTAGTAAAAAGCGTAGAGGAAAGATGTGTAGCAGCATAGGGAAGAGCACACGAGAAATCTTGTGGCTTGGAAGTAGTTTGCATACTAGAAGGTTATGACTGCAGCGTGTGGATGAAAGAAAAGGATAAAGCACATGAAGTCCAATGGCTAACCAAGGAGAATGAGAAAGCAAAGAAGCACACAAAGGCTTTCCTGGACATGATAGAACATATTACAGAAGAGATTTTGGAGGTGCGCCTAGGTTTTGAAGAGAAACCCAAGGAAAACTATCCCTCAACATTTCATTTCTTGAAGGATTTTGTGCATATGTTATTACAGGAGACATCAAGTGTGTAAAGGCCAAGTGAAGGATATATAGCAGTTGAGAGGGAGAAGAATAAGAAGATTATAGCATGTAAAATTAGGGAATATGAGGTCATGTTGTAAACAATAAAAGATTCTTTGAAGAAGGTGAGATGGATCTTTGACCATTGTCAAAACCTTGAACCCATTCTTAAAGCATACACCACACATGATGAGGCATATGTGGTAAGTGCAAAGGTTGCGAAGAAGGAAGGGAAGCTTGGGCAAGAGGAACTCTTGGCTTAGATCGCGCAGAAGTGAGACACCTTAAAGATAGTAAGGGACACATATGAAAACATGATTAAGGAGCTAGGATCCCTCATCGCGCCAAGATGGATAACTTGGAAGGATTGATCTCGAGTCTATCTGAAGTAATAAGGGAATTGAAGCATAAGGGTGAAAACATTACCCTTGAAGAGATGGTGGATGAAGTTGGTTTGGTCCCAGATATAGCTACCAAATGTCTGTCGAGTGGGGTGAGCTGGAAAGTACCCTCAATAAGGAGTTCCTTGAACTATTGCAACCAGTTGAGGAGTGAAAATCAGTATGCATTGAAGATTCTTTTATTCTTTCTGCCTTATTCTTTGTGCTCACATTATTTATTCTTTTATGAATATTCTTTTATTGGTGTTGTCGAGGATAGACAATATACCTAGTGTGGGGTAATGTTGAGCAGACGAAATGCGTAAGTTTGAAGAATGCGCAGAAGATTGAGGCGTGCAAGGGAGGCATGTATGTGCGCACAGGAAAGGTGGAAATAATGTGCATGAGGTTTGCGCCCAAGTAGAAAGAATCTAGGACTTAGCCGATTTTGTTGATCACGGGCCAAAAATAGAAAATCAAGATGGAGTGCCAACCAAAAAAAAGATAAAGCATGATGACTTGGCGGCCAAGTAAAGGCTATTTTTGGAGAATGAACATGCAACTCAACCACACACATGGAGGCTATTAATAATATCAAAACAAGGTTTATTTATAGGATAAACTATTATTAGCTATTATGGTAAAGCATGCATATACTCTATTTTTGGGAACGCCTATTATTAGGAGAGCACATGGGCGATGATGGGAAAGTCCCCACCCCTATATATATATATATGTAACTTCTATATTATATATCTATATATATCTGTATATATATGTATATTATATATATATGTTATTATATGTTATATATATAATAATCTCTCTCCTATATCTATCATCATCTCTCTCTCCTATATCTCGTAATATAGCTCTATCTATATCTATCTCATCTCTCTCTGTCTCTCTTTATCTATAGATAGCTATAGATATTATTATAATCGCTAGTACTATACGGATATTATATATACTTGTATACTATTATAGCTATATAGATTTATACTTATATTATATTCTATATATATATTGTCTGTCATTATTTTGGTACCATTCTTTCGTTATTAGTTCTTTTTTGGAGCTCATTATGTTGTCCAGGTCTAGGGTTCTTTGACATGTTAGGCCATGTGGACCACGCCTTTTTTGTTATATTGGTTATGTATTCAACTTCTATTATGTTGGGGTGTTAATGTCAAGTGGGGATACCATTTGGTGGACCACCAATTAAACAACCCCTTGTGTTAAAGATTAATTTTAATAGTCTTAGTCGGTCTTCATAGCTAAAAGAGTGGAATGGTATGACCGACCACCCATCCTATTTATATAGGATGATCCCTCACAGGATTGGGATTCAAGATATCTATCTAAGCTGATCAAACTAATATTCAAGCTCAAGCTAATTAATGTGAACTATAACTACGAGACAAAGGTCTGTTATTGTGTTTATTAGACCAATGAGTGAAGTTGAAGTGTTGGGTTAAAGCTATTGAGTTCTTAATAAAGATAGTGTTTTATCAGTGGAGTTTTTTTCCTTCGGGTTTCTCCACTTAAATATTTTATTATCTATCTCTTATTCTTGTCTATTATTTACTTTCAACTCTTTCTCATTAATCTCTATAATTCACTATTTATTTAAACTAGTTTTTTTGTCTTATTTAACTGCACATCATAATCTATAGTCTTCGGCTTTTTAATGGTGGAACTGTAATTTGTCAATTATATTTCCCTTAATAAATCTAACATGGTATCAGATCTTAACCATTATGCATGTGCAGGTTGATTTGGAAGCTTTTAATTTGGTAGAGCGAAGATGCTTGAAGTTTGTTCACAGATTTGCGAAACCCTAAAAGTTTCACAGTCGTTTTCAAGAAAACGATATTTTATAATATTGATGAAATGGTTGGTTAGATCTTGTTTGAGTGTTTGTTTTCTTGGATATGTGCCTCTAAGAATGATTTTGATCATTTGCAATTTAAATTTTCCATCTACATGTTATTTTTAAGTTTTCGCATCATTTATAGCCATTAGGGCTATATTTTTTGTGGATCCGAAAGGATTTCCTTAGTTCTAGTTAGTTCATGCATTTAAATTTTCCCCATCTTTATAAATCTTTTTTCTCTAGATATTCCTTTGCGAAGCCCGATCCAATTGTTTTTCATCATCTGGATTCGCTTTGTCATTTTTTATTTTGATCATATCAGTTTTGCGAAGCTTAGACCAATAGAATTGCTCTATATAGCTTCAACGATCTTTTTTTTCATGTTTGCGAAGCCAAATCCACTCATAGAGTGCCAAGTTCCTTCAATTTGTCATCTTTTTGCTTATATCTTTAATTTTATTTGACTTTTTGACTTTGCGAAGTACAATCCAATCTACTTGTGCCATCTGGCTTCGCTTTGTTAGTCTTTATCAACTTAGCCAATAAGGGATTTCCATGTGTCTTCACATTTTCAGACTTGGTTTAGCTTTCCTATGTCATTTGTGAAATTTGAGCCAATAAGATTGCTCCATATTTTGTTTTGTCATTCGTTTGTAGCTTTGTCAGTTCTTGTGAAATATGAACTAATATATTTTCTCTAAATATTTCATGTTGTTAGGTATTTTTTCTTGTTTCTGACATATGCAAAGGTTGAGCCAATAGAATTGCTCCGTGTGCCTTTGCATTTCACATTTGTAATTTGGTTGCTAATCATGTCAGTGGCTATCCAATAGAAATTCGCCACCTTTTCACATTTTTCAGACTTGCGAAGAGTGAGCCATTTAAAAGATTCCACATATCATTAGTTTTATCTTAGTCATTTTTGTAAGCACTGATAAGTGCAAACCAATTATTTTTTGACACCTATATATTCTGATTGTGTCAGTCTTCACAAGTGTTAAGGTGTCAGTCTTTGCTTTGGCTTAGCCACTTAGATTGTGACAACTGTCTTTAGATTTCAGACCCGAACTTTATTTTAAAGTTTGGCTTATTTTGTGGATTTTAAGTCCACCCAAAGAAAATTATTTAAAGTTTGGTGGAAAATCACTAAGTGTTTATTCTTTAGCCGTTAGATTTTCAACAAGTGGCTTTGTTTGACTAAGACTTTTTTTCACATTGTGTTAGAGTGCGAATAAGCGAACCAATTAATTAAAGACACATGTATACGGTTATGTTGTCTATTTTTTAATTAATTAGTCTTCCAACTTGTTTTACTATGAACGTGTGAGCTAATAGACAAATAACATGTGTATTCTCCTTTTTGCAGTTGTCAGGCTTGCTATAGCCTTTTGATGCGAGTTTAATATTTTATTTATACAGTGGGTTTCCAATTCTTTTATACAGTGGATCTCTATTTTCCTTTGTTCCATGGATATCAATTTTGCTTTATCCTGTGGGTTTCAAATTTCCTTTGTTTTGTTTTCTAAGTTCCTTGTCTCGTGGATTCTAAAATTTGGAAAGCTTAGATCTTAGCTCTGTGGCCTTCTGCGGATTGTCTGTATTATTTATCTATGAGCATATAACTAAAAAAGGGATATGTAACTAGTTTTTTCTTCTATTTAGCTTCCTTGACTCGTTTTTTAGCTGAATTTGTCTCCATTCGCCATCTGAGCATTAAAATGGCTAGCTCTCTCAATTTTCTTTTAGAAAAGTCTCAGTTATTAAATGGAACAAATTATAACATCTGGATAGTGCATTTAAAATCTTGTTTTATGGATAGAAAGCTTTGATATCTTGTGACAAGTATAGAAAAATGTCCCACAGGGAGACAAGCTACCCTTGAAAACCTTAGTTCATTTTCTCATAGATCTCAGGAAGCTCTGTCCATCCTTTTACAAAGCATTAAAGATGAGTTTTTGACGCATATAGGTCATATGGACTCGCCTGTAGATGCTTTGAAGCAATTAGAAACTATGCATGAAGGTAGTAGATTGTCTAAGATAATTAAGATAGTTTTAGAGCTGTTCACAACTCCTATAAAAGGAGATGAGAAAATTGTGAATTATCTAGCTAAAATTAAGAACATTAAAGCTCAATTGGATGGTTGTAACTGTGACTTGTTTCAAGATAAGCTCTTGTATTTTATAATTCAAATAAATATCCATGAAAATTTCAGAAATTATATATCTATTCTTAATTGTAAGAATCAGAATGAAAATGATCTACTTGATTTGGATACTTTGTCTTCTTTGTTAATTCAAGAAGAGTGAGTAATGGAGAATTTTGATTCAAAAGAGACTGCTTCTCAAGTCTTGTTCTTTCAAAATCATAAGGCAACTTAAAAACAAGTTTAATAACAGTCATAATCAGAAGTCTAACATCAGATTTAAATTTAAAGAAAATCCTAAGCCTAATTTTGCTAAAAACAGTCAAAATTTTAAAGTCAAGTTCAAAGGAACTTGCAACAAATGTGGAAAATTTGGGCATAAAGAATCTGATTATAGAGTTAAAACTAACAAGTCAATCAAGAATGCTAGAACTAATATGCCTCAAAATCAAAAGAAAGATCATAAGCAAAATCATGCAAATGTTGTTGAGTAGTTTATTGCCCTGTGTACTGCTCTTTCAACTTCAAATGATAATGAATGGATTATTGACAGTGGTGCCTCTAGGAACATGACTTGTACTCCTGGTATCCTCTCAGATGTTGTAAATTGTGAGGAAAATTTCTATCTTGGAGACAAGTCTATTATTATATCTGAAGCTTGTGGGAGTGTTAAGGTGTCAAATGATGTAATTAGGAATGTCTTGTATGTTCCTCAATTGAAAAAGAATCTTGTCTTGCTCTCAAACAACTAAAGAAAACTGTAAAGTTGTTTTATTGCAAGATAAGTGGTATTTAAAAGATAAGTTTGGTAATGTTATTGCTTTTGGTATTCAAAAAAATGGTTTGTATATCTTTGATGGATTTGTGTCTGATTTTTGTTTTTCTTCTTCTTATAGAAATGATATTCAACTTTGGCATGAAATACTTGGTCATGCAAATTTCAAAAGCTTATATGAAATTTCTAGATTAAATCTTTTTGTTGGTCTTCCAAAGATAAAAATTAGATCATGAAAGTTGTGAAAGTTACCTATGTGGTAAGCAACATGCTGAACCATTTCACAAGCATCATGATCCCATTTCTTCTTAGATGTTAGAGCTGATTCATATTGATGTAAGAGGCCCATTTGAGGTTCCTTCTCTCAATGGTGCTTTGTATGTTGTCTATATATTGATGATTTCTCTAGAATGACTTGGTCTTATTTTATTAAGAAGAAGTCTGATTTCTTGTCTAAATTTCAGGAATTTAAAGCTTTAGTTGAAAATACTTATAACCTGAAAATTAAAAGAATTAGAAATGATAATGGAGGTGAATATGTCAAAAAAATGTTTTATGAGTTTTGTGTGTCATGTGGGATTCAAAGAGAGTTGAATACTCCCTTTTCACCAAAACAAAATGGAATTGTAGAAAGAAAGAATATGGCTTTCTTTGAAATGGCTAGAACTATAATTCATGCTTATAATGTGCCTAAGTATCTATGGGATGCAACTATGAATATTGTTGTCTATATTCTTAATAGAGTTCCTACTAAAGCTCTTCATCTAGCTAGTCCTCATGAAGCATGGACAAATCAAAAACCAAATATTTCTCACCTAAGAATATTTGGTAGTCTTGCTTCTATATTCATTTCAAAAGACAAAAGGAAGAAGCTTGATCTAACCTCCTTTTATTGCATTTTTGTTGGTTATGGTTGTAGAACTACAGGGCTGAGAGTTTATGATCCTTTCAAGCATGACATTGTATAAAACAGAAATGTTCAAGTCTTAGAAAAAAAAATTGTGATTCTTCTCATGAACCCTCTTCTGTTTCTCCTGAGATAGAGCTTGATAATCCTTTTCCTAACATTATGGAAATGAAAAATTCAAGATGTTGATTATATTGATCTAGACATGATGAAGATTGAGGGAAATTCATCTCAAGATATCTTACATCACAAGGTTCCTAAATGGGCTCAAATTATTGTTCAAAAGTCTCAACTTGATAGTCTTAGAAAGCTAACTAGAAGTCAACATACCTATTATGCCTTGATGACCCTCTATGAGGTTGAACCACAATATTTTGAAGAATCCTATCAAGATGAAAGATGAATATAATGTTTTAATCAAGAATAATACTTGGGAACTAGTTCCTCCTCCTTTTAAGAGAAACACTGTAGGATCCAGGTGGTTGTATAAGATCAAATATAACATTGGAGGAGAAATTTACAAGTTCAAGGCAAGGTTGGTTGCTTGTAGTTTCACTCAGAAACCTAGTCTTGACTATGTTGAGACTTTTTCTCTTGTAGCTAAGATGAGAACTATTAGAGTTCTTTTTTCTTTGGCTACCCAATATGATTGGGAAATTCATCAAATGGATGTCAAAAATGCCTTTTTAAATAGAGACTTAAAAGAAGATATCTACATGAGTCAACCTAAAGGTTTTGAAGAACCTGGTAAGGAAATTTATGTTTGTAAGCTGAAAAAGTCTTTGTATGGTCTTAAAAAAACTCCTAGAGCTTAGTATGCTAAGATTAATAGTTTCTTTCAAGATCTTGGTTTCTCTAACTGTTGTTCTGACAATTAATTGTTTGTTAAATTTGAAAAAGATCATATTATAATTATTGTTCTTTATGTTGATCTTTTGATTACTAGCAGTGATAGAAATCTAATTGTTAAGATCAAAGTAAAGTTAAAGCAACCTTTTGAAATGACTAATTTAGGTTTATTAAATCATTTTCTTGGCATGGTTATTTTTCAAGCTCATAAGTCTATTGTTACATCTCAATCTCAGTATGTTGTGAATTTTCTTAAAATATTTAACATGATTTTCTGTAAGATTGTTTCCATTCCTATTGAAGTTGGTGTTAAGCTAGATCCTAAAATAGCTTGTGCTAAATTTGATTCTACTCTGTATAGACAAGTAGTTGGTAGTCTAATTTATTTGACTATTATTAGACCTTATATTTCTTATGCAGTAGGAGTAGTTTCAAGATTTATGCAAGAACCTTATGAGTATCATTGGAAAATGAAAAAAATAATTTTGAAATATGTTAAAAGAACAGTTAATTATGGTCCATTTTATTCATCTTATAATGATGCACACTTATTTGGTTATTGTGACTCTGACCACGTTGGTTATGTTGTAGATAGAAAGTCTACTTCTGGATATATTTTCAAGTTTGGTGCAGGTGCCATAACTTGGAGCAGCAAGAAGAAACCAACAATGTCTATATCTTCTACTAGGGTAGAGTATACAAGTGTTATGCAAGTTACAAAGGAAGCTATGTGGCTGACAAGACTATTGGATGAACTGCACATGTGCGTCAAAGGGAGCACTACTCTTTTATGTAAAACTAGAGTTACATTGCTCTTGTCAAAAATCCAGTTTAGCATAAAAAAAATCATATTGAAGTTCATATGCACTTTATTCGAGAGAAAGTCCTAAATGGTGATATTGATCTCAAGTTTTGTTCTACTGAAGATCAAGCTACAAATATCTTCACTAATCCATTATGTACTATGAAGTTTTGAAAGTTTCGTGCCTTGTTAGGCCTATCAAAGTTTTCATTAAGGGGGAGTGTGCATGACAATGCCAACTCTTAATGGTTGTTGTAAACTTCCAATACTTCCTCCATTTTGTAATAAGTAAATGTGTCACACTATGTGTGAAGTTACTTGTAAATCCCAACGGAACTTTAGCTATGGGTATGCCTTAGCTTATGCAAGGCTCCATAATCTGATATAAGTCTTCATATGTAAAGAAATGATCTTAATAATTTTTGTATGGGAAAATAGGTTGATTTCCCTTATTCGCATACTAGCCTGAATCATTGTTGCTAATTCAAGGATATGTAAATCCTTTGGTAGAAAAAAGGTAAATTTGGCATGTTTTATTTTTTTCCCCACTTAACATTAAGGGGGAGTGTTGGGGTGTTAATTTCAAGTGGGGATACCATTTGGTGGACCACCACTTAAACAACCCCTTGTCTTACAGATTATTTTTAACAATCTTAGTCGGTCTTCATAGCTAAAAGAGTGGAACGACATGACTGACCACCCATCCTATTTATATAGGATGATCTCTCACAGGATTGGGATTGAAGAGATCTATCTAATCTCATCAAGATAATATTCAAGATCAAGCTAATTAATGCAAACTAAAAATGCGAGACATAGGTCTATTATTGTGTCTATGAGATCGAGGAGCGAAGTGGAAGGGCTGGGTTAAAGCTATTGATTTCTTAATAAAGATAGTACTTTATTAGTGGAGTTTTCTCCTTCATTTTTCTCCACTTAAATATGTTGTTATTTGTCTCTTGTTATTTTCTATTATTTTCTTTCAAAGTTCTTGCTCATTAAGCTCTATAATTCACTATTTTTTTAAGCTATTTTTTTTATTTAATTGCACATCATAATCTATAGTATTCAACTTTTAATGGTGGAACTGTAATTTGTCAATTATATGTCCCTTAATAAATCTAGCATATTATGTAATACATTTGTTATAATGGATTATGTGGATGGATTATAATCATTGATATGTCTGAATATGGAGATCTTATGGTGCAATCGATATTAGTTATTGTTTGATTTGATATGTTTCCTTATTACATGTGTTTCCAAGATAGTCTGAATGAGTTGATTAACTTGTAAGAATGAATACTTGGTTAAATATCATTATGGTTATGCATGCTAACATTTTGGTAGACATAACAAAGGAGGGACCTGGTAGTTGTGCACACTTTGGGTGAGCATTCAGTCTTGATGAATGAAGTGCCAACATGCATAACATTGGTGTCCAAATAAATAAAGACTACACTCTTATGATAAACTAACAATATGATTTTCTTTAGTAAACCCTTGTAATACAAAGACAATCTGTTTTCTTTGATTTATTAACACAAACCCTCAAAATAAAATTACCCAAATATTGGAAAACATTGAGAACACCTCCAAAAATATGGATTTGATTGAAAAGATTAGATTTACATAAAATATGACTTTTTTATATTTATTTTCATATTAGAAATAAATAAAAAGTACAAGTGACTGTTATTGGAAAAAAATTGCAAATGAATGGCTCCATCTGACTAAAAATGGTGCTTTAGGGCAGAATTTGGCTATGTGTAAACCCTAACACCCAACCCACTTCAAATCAAAGCTACAATAATCTTAGGAAGGATTCGTCCAAACCTAGAATCTTCCCAAAATAAGGGTAAAAACCCCAAAACTCCATGTCCTAATTGGTTTCTTTGATTCCCTATCTATATAACCACAAAATTTGACCTTCAATGTGGTGCCTTAGCTATAAAATCCTAGAAACTGATATGAAAATTTCCCTGGTTAATGTCCTAGTTGCCAAATTAGATCTAAGATTGCAAAACTTTGAATGGATGCCCGAATGCAACTCCTATATGGAGTCACCCTTGAAGATTAAAGTGTTTTCATCCTCAAATCCGAATACACTCTAGAGGGTTTTTGATGGATTCCATGCACCTTCAAACATGATTTTTTATGTTCACTATCAAGATCTGCTCTAGTAATAAAAGAAACATTGAGGCAGTTAAGATCCTTTAAGAAGAAGTTTGATATTGAATCAAGTGTCATATTAGAGCTATTTCCATGTTATGCCATCTAGAATTAACAAAATATATCTTGAGAATTCCATCAATGAATTAGGTCCTTGGGACCTTTGGTTAATGTTTCCAACCAAATGGCATGCACTATTGTCTTGTGACTCCTTAGCAATTCTAATCCTTTTTCATCCATTTAGCAAACAACAAAAAGATTAAGATTTTTAAGATTCCTACTATCCACCTTTTACACTTTCATAAATGATATTTAGGTACCCTTCTTATTATTTTAGGATACTATTTGAGATCCTTCATTGTTATTAACTATCTTCACTCACTATTTGATCGTGATGTCACTCATCACCCTAGTCTTACATATTCTTGTTGTCATCTTCCCTACATAGTTCCATTGAAGATCATAAAAACTTAAATATGAGTTGAAAACCTACAACAATTATGTCCTAGAATAGCATTCCTTGTTTGTGTTACAATATCATCACTCTTTCCTCTATGGTGTCCAAATCATTATATCTTCTTCAGTATCCTAATTCACTTTAGTGCATTTCATTACAAAACCTCCTATTTGTTATACTCTTCTCTCTTGAGCTAATAAAGGAGGAATGTCACAATGAATATCTATAGTTATCCTTCTTGTGAAGCTTTAGTAACATATGTGAGTTCTTAATATCTTATGTCAAATGCCCTTCCATCATATTTATCAACATACAATTGTTACATTTAATCTATACTATGCCTTTGGCTATGCCTATTAAGCATGTTTAAAGACAAAATTAGGTATAACTTACCTTGAACTTGGTTTCTCCAAACTCTACCAATAATTTTGAATACCCTTTATCATGTTTAGGAAGGTCAAAAAGTTTCAACTATCAATAATTAAGGAATTTTACTCAGATCACATTTAGATGAAGACCAATTAGGCCTAGGCGAACTCACCTTGTTCTTTTCAAAACTCTCATAAATATATTTCTCCTGCATACATGAAATACTATGAAAATTTTTGTATCTTAATGAGGAATACCTCTAGATGGTTGGTTCCAAATATCAGTCCTCGAGACCCAATAATGACAAATATATGATGATTTTGGTCTAAGCCCTAGGTTAGGGTTTTCGAGAACCCGATAGGAGAGATTTTGGTTTATCTTTCTTGTCTTTCATTTTCAAGGCCTAAAATTGATTGAATGAGCTATGTCTTGCTTCTTTTCAACTTTTCCTTTAAATGATCTAGACTTGAGGATATCCAATCAGGTACAATAAGGTTTCACTAGAATTTCATGAAAATTGACAGAGATACAACACATCTGAGAGTAATTGCAAGATCATATGAATTATCACTACAATTTAATCTCTAAATAGATGTTAATCAAAAATAAATGAGCTTAAGAGAGGATGTATTTACAACCACTTATCACTAGTTCCTTCTTTATCAGTTTGAGTGGACATGGTATCTTAAGAATGCACACCTACAATCAAGATTTGCATTGTTGATTTTCATGCCTAGAGCTCAATATAACATACTTCACTTCCTACATATGTTCATGCCTATAAAATCATGTGCAATTGATACTACATTCAAACACGAGATCAACTCGTTGAATATGTATAGAGTTTTCATGCAAAGTGGAACCTCTAGAGTTCAAGAGCAAAGATCTTTAATCAATAATACAACATCAAAACTTAAGAACACCACCGATATGTTCCCAAATTCTTAATGAAAAGATCATACATATAAGAAACAAAAACTTATCTGCATTTATAATGTCTTCTTGATTTCATACAGACTTTAGAGCCTTCTTGGCTCTTTTCCTTGATTACATACATCTATCCTCCTAATCTATTTTCATCTGTTGTTCTATATCTCTAATTACTCATCCTCCACACATTTTTTTATAGATTATTTGGTTTTTTTCCAATGATGATTCGCTCATATCAAACCCAAAATAATTTTCCAAACTTAGCTCCATCAAATCTTGGGTTTGTTAAGAGGATAAGTTGTCTTTATCTCCATCTATGTTGGGATATTTTCTAGAGGTGGATTTATATTAACATGTGAGGTGTAAATATATCCATAATACAATAATAGTACCATATGAAAATTTCAACATATTTTAGGCTTCTCGCATATGTCCATTATCCTTATAACTCATGCTAAGAAATTTAAATTTTCAAACTACTCATTTTGGAGGGAAAATGAGGTTTAACTCCTATAGACCTAGAATAAACAAATATGATTATTCACTGACTTCTAAAGACCCATAAGACCTTATTCCATCACTTTGAAGACATATTTACAAGATTTATACAAAGTGCTTATGATGCTCCTGCATCAGTTTTCGCCCTCAAAAGTAGATTGCAAAGGAGGGTTTTTTGTCCTCAAATACAAAAGTTAAAGCACAAAGCTAACTCGTCAAAATGAAAGAGAGATTTAGTCAAAAGTGAGCTCCAAATGACCCCTCATGTTATTTTATAACTTTTTATAGTACATTTCATGAGGAAAGATCCCCAAATGAGATGTCTCACTTCTATTTTGATGTTTGACTTTGCTTTATTAGAAAGTCACCTTTAACAATAAAACATAAGTCGCCTTTTTATAACTATAACTCAACGTTACTTTTTCAACAACTTAAGTTAAACCGTTAAATGTTTTCCCTTACCACACCCTTTATGCCTATGAGAAATAAAAAGTACGCTAAAGGTCTTCTCCATACTAGTTTTGAGAAGGGGACATTACACTCCAACTCTTTTACAATTTTAGACTCAAAGGTGGATGACCCTCAAACAAAGGCTTTAGTATCATTAAAATTGTCAAAGGAGATTGTGGCCGTGACTCTAGGATAATCAAGATATTAGTTCATTCACATGGTTATGTTAAAAACCCTTTATTTGTTTTTTAAGACCCTAGTAAGCTTCATCTTGACCCCAAAGTGCCCAACTCACGTGCATGGTAGGTATAAACTTGTCCTACATTCTTCAAAGAAGCACTAAAGCTTTTTATTTATAATATTAGTTTGGTACAATCATGTGTTTGGCAATAATTTTAACTCCTCCAATTGTGAATACCGATTGGCCACCTTTATTTAGTAACAATTATACTTGTTTATTTTTGTTAAACAATATGATATATCAATGAGTTCCAATACACAAATTATTGAATACAAGTAAAATCTATCATATCAAACATACCCTTACAAAGCTCGTTTCTAAGCAAACATATGCATTATCTCAATCAAGGATATATTGGATCCAAATATTTATAATTAGCTTCCTTTGAATCTTTTCTGTTGTATGTTTGGGTTGCATGTTACCCTCAAACGATCCCATGTTTCATTCATTCAATTAATTCCTCCTGTCACCCTTTCTAAGATCACTACCAATCTTACATCCCATGGAAAGATTGGCACTCGCATAACCAATGGGTTATAACCTCCACCACACCAATATATTTGTATCAACTCATACAACTTTCTCTTCCATTGAAAAATTCTCTTAATGTTAAACGGTCAATGTAGTTCCTCGTCTCACATTGACAATACATGACTTGTAATATTTGATAATCCCTCACCAAAGCCAAATGCCAATTATTGGGATTGTGTATTCTTATATGAAGCTTCCTATTGGTTACACAATATCCAAATTGGGATTTTACACACGGAAATGCCCTTTTTGCCCTACTCTTGAAATTGTCCATCTTTCCATGTGGTGCTCTTCCTCCTCTCACTTTTGATATGCTCTTCTCTCCTCACTTCTTGATTTATTTCCCATCGATTTCAACAATAAAAAGAAATAACTTTCCGTTTTCTTTCCCTTTTCCCTTTCTTTATCATTTGAAATACTAATTGGCTGATTATGCTCTTCTAAATTTGGAAAATTGATACATACGATTATACCAACTACAACAAATTACACGATCCACCTCTCATTAATTTTATATTTTATTTGTATTATTTGAATCATAATTATTAATAACTCTTCCAGCATTTTGTTTTCAGAATGAGAAACCTCCAAACTTTTTGGATCTAGTACTTTAATTTTCTATTTTTTTAAATAAAAGCAGCATCTGCAATTTAAAACTAATCAACCATTATATTATAACAGCACCCTCTACGTTTATATGTTATAGCCGACCCTACAAACCAATGTAAGTTTGAGCCATAAAAACAACTGCTCATAAAAATTGAGGAAGAAAAGGGTGAATGACACATTGAGATGACATTATGTTCGAGCATAAGACACTTCGCTAAAATAGCCAACTGCCTGTCCAACTTGCAATGCCAAACCAGGATGGACTTGTAGCTTTCACTAGTTAAAAAGTTCCTATTTTTTGGACACTAGTCCAATGAATTATCAGTGTCAAAGGTTCAATTTCATGCCTACAATCTACCTAAACCTATTGTTCTTTGATCCTCAAAAACAAATCTACTATATGCTCTGCTCAGACTGCACATTTTGCAGCTTTCTTATATTTAACACATTCCTGCTCGGTACTCGATTCATTCCTGCATATAGTCTTGTATTCCACCTCATTTTCAGTGCATTCCACAACCCTTTAAGAACTTTTTTCATTGCAGATTGTATACAAGGATCCATCCTCAATACCCACAGTCCTCAAGTACATTTTAAGTCCTTAGATGTTGCAACTGACAAATGCCCACTTGAGTTTCGGCTCTGATTCCTGCCCAGTTTGAAGTAACATTCACAGGAATTGAATAATTCATAGAACCCAAATGGAAGATACTGCCGGAATCGTTCGCAGAAAGAATGCATCAAAGCCTATCGGCAAGTATTCTGAATCCACAAGACTTAGACCTGATACCCGCGATGCCAGAAGGTCTGCTAAAAGCCTTGACAACATCTGTCTTGAAAAACAAAGGTTCAACCCCATGGAAAGAAACCCATACGACCCTGTCGAATACAATGATGTCTTTGGCGGCCCTCCTAATTGCATTTCTGCTAGAAAAAGAGTAGAGAAGCCGCCAATTCAAAGAAGGCCATATGATGAAGTGTTCAGAGCATTTGAACAGGAATTGAATTTGAATACAGGCTCCAGCAGCTTGCCAGTATTTGAGCTTCCTGTGTATGAAAATTCTTCTTTGCCAGTATTTGAGCTCCCTGTCTTTGGGGGGTCTGATTTTCCTGTCTTTGAACTCCCTTCAAGCAGAGATGACTTGGGTAATAGAGGCACAACCCCTAAATCTTCTAGTGATGAATTCTATGCTGATATTTTCAGAGGTGGTAGTGGGCTTTCTAATAGTGTATATGAAGAATTAACCACTAAAAGTTTGTTTTCAAGGCCTTCATGGTCCAGATCGAAGTCCTCCCCGTCACATCCCAGCACCGAGGAACGAAGCCCACATGATCATGCATTGTCTGGGATGGCAGGGGACCTTTCTTTGTCTGCATTGGCTTCCAAGCTTAGGTTATTGCTTAATTTTTTCTTTCCTAATCTTTTTTTCAGTATATGTATAGGTAAAACGCATCTAATATTACTTAAAAGGAACTGAACTGATACATCGATTTTACAACAGAGTTACAGGGTTACATCAAATTTTGATATTTTATTTTTAGTTGAAGGAATTCCTTATAGCAGTCTTCATTACGTATTGCAACTTGCTGTACTTTTGAGTCTTGTTAACCTACTTTTGGTCATTCCAATGGACATCAATATGATTTCATGCATTCTTTCTTTTCTCATCAATGTCTTCTAGCTGGAACGAGGTTCACTTATCATTGGATGCATCCTAGAACGTTAGTTGGCCTAAAAATCTGTTCAGAAAAAATTGGATCCACAGAGTGGTTAACGCTATATAAATTCTATATATGGTTTACTAGACAAGAATTTAATAACACCTGTTGTTGGAGAGATTAGCGTCACCATAATCACTCTTAGAATCTATCAAATGTAAACAAGTTACCGTTAAGCAGAAGTTGTTTAGACAAAATTTGAACTGCTTCTATGTTTATTAATATTTTATATCTACCAACCATGTATCCATGAAGAACAGATCACATTTGTATGGACTGTCATGGGAATATACAATGTTTTGAATAGCTGTTATGGTTGTACAGGCCAATTGCTCTCTCAAAGCAAGACAGGCCTTTCATCTTTGGTCCTTATGGTACACGACATACAGGATATCAATCTCAGGGTTCTGACAATGCTTCTGTTGGTTCGAGTTCATGCTCTTCCCCTTCTCAATTCTTTTCAGATTCAACTAGTGTTCCTTCTTTCCGTTCCAACAAGCCAAGGGCATTTTGCAATAGGACAGGAAGACTGAATGCAGATGATGTTTTTGGTGGCTTCTCTCAACAGAGACCTTTCCCACACAAGCAACCTTGCCGAAAAACAGAAGGATCTATCAGTGAGTTTAAGACTGGAAAAGCACAAGGAACACTACATAGGACAAATATCTTTGAGAAATACCCTGTTCTCATTGACGACCCAAGGAAAAACTCGGTGAAATATGTGTACGAAGTTGGAGACATGTCAGATGTTAGTCTAGCCAAAAAACCTACAAAGGAGACATCCTTGCCAATAGACACCATGCACCTTATGACCCACAATACGCTTGGCTCCTCTCCTTTAGAGCACCTTGCTGCAGCACAGAAAGTGAAAAGTTGGAGAGATTGGGTACCAGAATCAAAATATGCCCAGTTCAGTTTTAAAAGGGATCCATCGTCTTGTTTGTCTGCATGCAATTCATATGTTTCTCCAATCACAGAGGCTAGTTGTTGGGCCCAAGAAGAACCAGTGGAAACCAGATTGGAAGCTCTAGGAAGAAAATCATTAGATGATGGAGAAATTTCTGATGTCCCTGGTTGCTATGGAATCAAAAGTGTTTCTGATAGAAAAAAGAATTTCATTTTTCATAATAAAGTTGATTATCATGTAGATGACAGTTCTGACATAGCTATAAAAGAGGCCATAGCCTGGGCAAAAGAGAAATTTCAGGGGAGCATGAAAGAAGGGAAAGTAGATGCAGCTATGTTTGTTCAAGGTCCTAATGACAAAGATGTGCAAGCACAGGCAGGTGATGCCAATACAAAGGGACTGAGACAAGGTGGCCATGGTACTTCTATGAATGGAGAAGGAAGAAAGCAAAAGGCAAGTAATGAAATTTTACCTCAGGGGACTCTTGAAAGGTCTCAAAATCATGGAGAAGGATTAATGAATCAATCAGAACATACTTCAGAGCCTGATGATCAGCTGTTCATCTATCAGAAGGAGAGAGACCAACATCCACAAGAAACAGAATCGTGTCCATT
This sequence comes from Taxus chinensis, assembly GCA_019776745.2. Lineage (NCBI taxonomy): Eukaryota > Viridiplantae > Streptophyta > Pinopsida > Cupressales > Taxaceae > Taxus > Taxus chinensis. Next base: position 223,463,838 of record CM034155.1, on the reverse strand, counting down.
AACAGAGTTGGAAGAAAGACTGATAAAGGAAGTATCAGAGGATGTTACAGTTGATCATAACCAGCAGATGGCGAATCAAGATATTGCTGACACCTTCTTTAGCACACCAGAGTTACAAGATACTTATGCATTGGGTACAGCGTCTGCTGGGGGAGCCAACCAGGTTGATATTTTCTGTTGTCTTTCTTTTACGCCTCTTTTTACTTTGCAGTTTGATTTTTTGAAACTACTGTTCAGTTTTGATGTGGTGTTTAACATGTTAATCAGAAGAAATTTTCTAGACTATTGGATGAATGGGCCTATTATGAATTAGAGAGATTGAACATCCATTCTCAAGCTGATGATTGCAAAACTTCTAAATATGAACGAAATTGCACTCTAGCTGCATCTTTAGGTTAGTATCATTAACTGGCATGTCTGTTACTTTTAAAGTAGACACTTTTGTTTCTGTTGAAATTTAATTTTTTAGTTCCACAAAGATATGCTATTTTGTTTCTGCAATGCTTACAATGTCTAGCATCCTAAGTCAAAAATATTCCTGGGATTCTAGAATTCTTTATCACTGAATATAGTCAAGTGGAACTTACCAGAAAATGTAAATGCACAAATTATTTATTTCATTTGAACCAAATACTCAAATGTCCTTTATCTTTCTAAGAGGTCTTTCACCGTACAGTTGTGAATAAATTTATACCCATTTAATGAGGGATGGTTCTTTGGCAGATGCACAGACTGCAATGGTAAAAGAAAATCCTTGAAGGAGAACACAAGCGGGTCAGCAAAGGGAAAAAAAGCATGTGGTATGTCATGCAATCAGTCATTAATGCATAGAAGGTCATTCAGAATTTTATTGTGAACCATAACTCTTAAGTTTTATCTAGTTTGAATATGGCTCATGTATACCTGTAGTGAGCTATTGTTTTCTCAATGGAGACCACAAAAGTGGCATCCACAAAGGAAAGGAAAAAGTAAATATTGTAGTTGCATTAGTTGCTGTGTCTGCATAGGTTAATATGCAGTTCTGTAGAAAGGTAATCTGAAAGGAATAGGATGACATACTAATTTCCTTGTTCAAATATTTCCATTGTATCCAATGCTTTGGTCTTGTCTTTGCTTTAAAAGAACTAATATTTTCATCTTCTCTAAGACCCTGCCCTTGAACCCCATCTTTTGTAATCTTTTTATTTCAATGTTGTTAGTCTCTTCTTTTTTTGTGAATTTTACCTTTGGCTTTTGCATGTGGTTTCCTGACCATTTCACTTTTCTTCTTTTAAGCTTTTGACCTCACCAAGCAGGATTATGCTTCCTTAACCTTATGATCTTGTCTTCTTTTTCCGCCATGTCTTTTAGGTTTTGTCTCTAATTTTGCTAGCTTGTATAACATTTTTTTTTTTTTCTTCCTCTAATTAGTCAATTTCCTTCAACTTGGATGTCTCCTTTTCTTTTTTATCAAACCAATTTTGTAAGCTTCATCTTGTTTGATGATGGTTTTCAATCTTTCTTCTTGTTTTCATGAGTTTCTAACTTCTTTAATGAGTGTATGGTTCAAGTCCTGTAACTTGTTTGCTTCATCAGTTCTGTTTGCCTTTTTTATTCATCTTTTCAATCTCTTGCTTTTGTTCTTTGAAATTTTCTTGTTTTAGACTCTTGAATTTTTACTAGTTCTTTCAGCCTGTCTTCTACAAAGTCACCAGTAATGTATATCGTTTATTTCTTCTCTACACTCTTTAATTTTCTTGTGCAAATAATTTGCATAGTTCGTTATCCTTTTCTTGAGTAATTTGCATAGTTCCTTGTCCTTTTCATTGCCTTGATTAACTTGTCATTGTACCTTGTTCTACAATTGTCATTCTTCAAACACACTTATTTTTTTCCATTAAAATCTGTAACTATTTTCTCCTTTGATTGGCCAAACCACCAAAAGTTGACTACAAATTCAAATTCTATATGAAAATTTAGGCAGGATATGAAAAGAAAAAGCTCATAATAAATAACTATGTAGGCTAACCCCTTATATCTAATACCATGTAGTCCAAATACTTATATCACCCCTTAGATTTTTGCATCCTTGCTGGTCATATAATTGTTATGCTAAATTCTATCTTCCTTTTGCTATGAACAAAAATCTGGAACTACCCATTGCCATAGCAGGTTTGGTGGATTCCTCTCATATTTCACAGCTTTCACTATACTTCTTCAATTCTTGTCCAGTTTGTAGTCTAGTTCGGCCGGTTCAAAACCCCAATTATGTGAAGGATTGTGACAACTCAAACTTCGCGACAGAATAAGGGATGACATTGAACCCATTAGTAGTAGCTCAAATGGTAAAGTGGGTGGGCTCCTTCCTTACCAATCCAAGTTCAAATCTCAATGGGCACCTTGATACCTGATATGCGTTAATGTGTTAACCCCCAACATGGGGGGTTCGTGATTGACTTGAGCTGACCTCCCTTGACTGTTGTAGGCAGGCCATCTGGACAGATTTCCGGAATATATTATATAAGAAACTATTAAAAAAGGGGTCAACATTGACCCCAACATTCAAAAGTGCATGAAATGAGAGTTGTACCATTAGAAGTACACTTCGTAAGCTTATGAAGTCAAACCAGTTGACTCAAACATAATTTATGGAAACAATCGTGCTGTTTCAGTATTTATTTTTCAATTGCTACAAATTGGAAGTGACTAATGGCTAGGTATGAAAAACGGAATCAAGCTTGGAATAGGCTTGAGCTCCCTCTTTCTAGGAAGGTTATGATTGTTGATAAAATCCTAGGAGCAGGGCATATTTACTATACCTCTTGCCTCTTTTCCTCTCAAACTGCCTGTAAAACATTGGAGAAGGTGCTCAGAATTTATTATGGGCATGAACAATGTGGGGTAAAAGGGATCCATTTACTGGGTTGGTATATCTGCACTTTGCCAACAAATCAAGGAGAGTTGGGAATCCCTGACATATGAGCTCATTTTGTTCCTTGCTAGAAAATGGGAAGTGAGAGCAGTGGAGAATGATGCAGTGTAGCTAATTTCATTTTGTCATCAAATCAAAGATTCTCAACATATTCAGGGTATCATAGGTTTGTTTCTGTTTTTTGACAATTGGTAATGGTAAGGCATTCACGCTTCTCGGTTCAGCTCCACTTAAAAGAGTGTTGGTTTCCCAACATATTTTGCTTAACAATGGTAATTTGAGGTGTTGTGGGATGCTTGGGATCTCTCTTCGAGATCTATTTGGATGTTTCACTCCCCCAAAAGGCATCTTGGTCTCTCTCCTATGTTTATAAGCAAAATAGTGGCAAGGAAAGGGCTGTTTTGTTGGGGAGATCGGTTGAACCATGGGCTTCAACAATGGCACACCTGTGCATTTTCAGTAGAGCTGAAAATTTAAATATAGGTTATAGTTAATGAAGGAGCATCTGGGTTCATAAGCAATCCTATGTCACCCAAAAAAACATTTAGAGTTGGCAAAAAAAGATTTGCAAAGTGCTGCGCCACTCCTAAGAAAGCCACGCAAAACCTGATTGCCTTACCTGTTTTGCGGAAGCCGCAAAACCCTGTCCAAAGCTACTCAAAACTACGAATGCCGCACAAGCTTACCAAGATGTGCAAAACTACAAATGCCACATGAACTTACCAAGCCACGAAACATTGCAAATTCTGCGCAAGCTTACCCAAGCCACACGACATTGCAAAAGCTTACCCAAGTCGTGCAACACTGCGGATGTTGCATAAGCTTGAACAAAGCCGTGCAATACTATGGAAGTTGCAAAAGTCTATCTATACACCTAGATTTGGATCACCTGCGAGATGTATTAGTAGATATGAAAATCTCCAAATCAATGCTAATAAATAAATGGGCTTACACTGCCATTGAAAAGAGAAGGACAATCATGGTTTCTTTCCATGAATAAAGTGGGTAAACTTTCTGATATGAATTTATACCCTGGATGCAAACACACTTAGAAAAATGTTAGTTATTTTTGGTGGTTAAGGGACTTGCCTTGGTCAGATCCCTAACCATTTAAGGAGATAAAAGACATTTAATTGCAAAAAAATGACAAAAAAAAATCAATGCTACTAAATAAATGGGCTTACACTGCCATTGAAAAGAGAAGGACAATCATGGTTTCTTTCCATGAATAAAGTGGGTAAACTTTCTGATATGAATTTATACCCTAGATGCAAACACACTTAGAAAAATGTTAGTTATTTTTGGTGGTTAAGGGACTTGCCTCGGTCAGATCCCTAACCATTTAAGGAGATAAAAGACATTTAATTGCAGAAAAATGACAAAAAAAATTCAATGCTACTAAATAAATGGGCTTACACTGCCATTGAAAAGAGAAGGACAATCATGGTTTCTTTCCATGAATAAAGTGGGTAAACTTTCTGATATGAATTTATACCCTGGATGCAAACACACTCAGAAAAATGTTAGTTATTTTTGGTGGTTAAGGGACTTTCCTCGGTCAGATCCCTAACCATTTAAGGAGATAAAAGACTTTTAATTGCAAAAAAATGACAAAAAAAATGCATAAAAATGAATGGTATACTTGACTCAGTCGCAAACCATTCGTGGTTGTGATTTGCTGAAAATCGCATGGAGGTTGTAGGCCAGTCGTGGGTGTGATTAGCACCTACGCTGAAATATCGCTAAAACAGTGACGTCACAAGTTGCACCAATCCTTTGTGATTTGCCTTCACCTCTCCAAAACCTGCAATACCGAAATATGCGAGCAAAGAAGCAAAAATTCAAGTATGGGCTCAAGTGCACAAGGAGCCAAGGGGTTGGAATGATGGGGGTGAGTGGTGTTTTATAGTTTTTGAGTGCATAAACTGTTGTGACACATATAGGTGCAATATGCATAGGTGGGTGTGATGATAAGGGTCCATAGTGCATTGGGCATGCAAATGGGTAGGTGGGATGGACAAAATTAAATGTGAGTGGGTGAGAGTTAGTAAATGAGTGATGATGTGTCTTTTATCACCTTTTTGTGGGGTTTTGTATTTTTTATTTTCTTTTGTGTGATTATTTGATTTTTTTAGGATTATTGTGTTTTATAATTTTTTTGGTATTTTTAAATAGGAGACCTTGTGTGCATGGTGCATTTTCTAGTGCCTACACTATCTAAATCTGTGCAAGCTTGCCCAATGCCACAATACACAAAGAAAGCCACCGAACACTAGAGAAGCCACAAAATACTACATTAATGTGGGACCACTTCCATAAGCTTCAATGATGAGATCCGTATAAGAAAGGATCACCTGTTGACATCAATACAATTAGTAGAGGATACATGTAGTTCCTGATCCATCTATTTCAGATAGGGACCGACAAAATGATCCAATTGAGCTCAATCCAATGGAAGAAAACTTATGGAATTGATCAATGGTCATGAAAGGCAACATGAGGAATATTCTGTAGGGGCACCATTGCTTGATGAAGGTGTCTTGTCCTTAATAACTTTATGAATTCTATAAATAAAAAGGGATTGCAAACACGTAAGCAACCAATCTTGGAGTCTATAGTGCATGACCGAGAAAAGGGTCAAACTCCAATTTTAGGAATCGGGTGATTGTCCTTGAAATTGTGAGCCACATGTGGTTTTGTAGAAGCTTTGCAGACTCTGCAAGCTAAGGATAGGCCTAGGACTACAATCCTTAGAAGGATTCTTGCAGAGTCTTGTCATAAGACTGTAATTTGAGTGTGGAGATATTGTGCCAAATTTTGTAATCTTTCCTGACATTAATAGAGAAGCATTGTTGTTTTCTTGTCAATTGTTGTGCCTGAGGTCTTACTTCGGTGAGGTCTAACTATGACAAGTGGTTGTGTGGTGTAAGGCATACCTTCACTTAGGAACCCTAGCCTCGACTGTTTCAGTTTGATATCAGAGAAAGGATTTAGAAGTCCCATTGAAAAGATTGGTATTGACATTAATCTCATTGTGTGAGTGACATTACACATTATGGGGAATTCGAAGATCTACATGTGTTTTGGAATCTTGGCTAGTTGTCAGAGTGCGCACAAGAATTGTAAAAGTCAGTCAAGTACGAAAGCGTGGCGGAAATTTGTGGGGAAATACATTAAAGTTTTGCACAATGATAAGATTGTGAGGAGCACGACGAAATGGTGCGTGATGGAAGTATGATGAGGGGCGTGCAAATGTGCTCAAGTATTTTGACGAAGCAGTGGAGTGTAAGTTTTGGTAGGCGCAAAAAGATTGTGCAATAGAGAAAACCGAGAGTGTGTGGATCTTCTCATAGATCAATACACAAGACTTGAAGGAAGACAAATTGTGCAAGAAAATGAAGATAGTGGCAAAAAATGACAAAGTAGTAGGTAAAGACCACAACCACTAGCTCTACAAAGGATGTGGAACTGCTCAACTACTAGATCAGGGTTGTTGGACGCCATTAATGCACATGAATTCGAACTCAAGTTTGAGCAAGATGAAGAGAGTATTGTAGAAGGAAATTCAAAATCTGAATAGGCGGGAACGAATGTCTATAAAATCCTACACAACGTCTGATTTGAGAGTTTTAGGAGAGTTTTGCAAGAGATGGAGCCATTGCTGAATGTGTAAAAGAAAAGAAGAGAGCCTTTAGGAGTCCTGAAATGCCACCCCTTATAGTTTCCTAAGTCTATTACAAGCTTTGTAACCACCCCGATAGAGGGAACTGATTGTAGATGTCATTAAGGCCTTTGCTCATAAAAAATTGTGTTGTGATTATAGTCATTTCCGCTGTGTTTTACTTTGCAAATGACACTGGATCGTTTCTTGACCCTCCATGTTATCGTCAGTTCATGCCTGTAGATTACTAGTCCCATTTGTTCAAGCAATTGCAAAATTTGAGTCAGAAGGAATTGAGTGTAAAGAAGTACACCAAAGAGTTCCATCAAGTCAACATCAGAGTTGGCCATGTGGATGATGATGTTGAACATCTCGAAGTGTGTTAGTGGATTTTGCATACCCATTGAAGATGAACTCAGTACGATTAGGCTGAGAGTTGTGAAGGAAGCCTATTAGTTTGTACTGAAGGCGGAGGAGAAGTTGTCTTGAAGACAATAGAGAAATCTGCAGGGTAAGGGAAAATTCCCTCATAGAGGTGAAAACTTGCGCATCAATGCATAAAGTCATGTGCATAAGGGAGAAACGAGCACTTGCATTAACAAAGTCATGCACAAAGAGGTGGAGGTCGATCTTCGTCCAGAGGAAGAAGATGCAGAAGGAAGAGGATTCAATAGAGCCTATTTCCATTGTGGGGAGATTGGAAATTGCGCATTCAAGTGTCCACAAGCAGCAAAAACAGTGGCGGTAGGAGAAATGATGTTATCTATCATGTCGCATCAACATGCAAATGCAGAAAATCATGTGTCAATTAGTAGCGCATAATGTAGAGAAGTGCTCATGATGAAAAGTGTGTTTGTAAAACCCACGAATGAAGAAAATGTGCCCTCACAGAGAAAGAATCTATTCAAAACCACTTGTAAGTCTGAAGGTAAGTGTTGTAAATTCATTGTTGATAGTGGTAGCACAAATAATCTTATTTCTAATGAGATGGTTAAGAATCTTGGTCTAAAGAGAATTGCGCACCTGATCCCATATCAGTGTCATGGTTATTAAAGGGGCATTTGTTGCTTGTGAAAGAGCAATGTAGAGTGTGTATCAAGATTGGCGCATATGAAGATGAAGTCTTGTGTGATGTAATGCCTAAGGACATATGCCATGTGTTATTGGGGAGACCTTGGTAGTATGATAGACAAGCAGTTCATGATGGCTATGCAAATACCTATGCATTTGTGAAAGACGAATGAAAGTACACTCTGAAGCCCTTGAAGGGCTCAAGTGTAGAGGTTGAAAGGGGTTTGTAGGTATTTCTACTTTTGGGAAGAATTCTTTCACACTGTGAAAGGAGATTATTTTGCATTCATTCCAAGGATCGCGGAGAAAACAAAGGAAAGATCTCACAAATGGTGAGAGAGATGCTAGGTGAGTAAGTGGATATCATGAAAAAGGATATTCTAGATGGTTTACCACCTCCATGCATTATCAGTCACCAGATGTACTTGATACCAGGGGCTAGTTTACCAAACAAAGACGTATATAGGTTGAAACCTATGCAGAATGAGTAGATGAGGAAGTAAGTACAAAAGTTTCTTGACAAGGGGTTAATCAAGGAGTCTCTAAGCCAATGTGTAGTATCCACAATATTGCCTCCCAAGAAAGGAGTGGAGAACATGCACTGATTCCAGAGTCATAAAAAAATTACTATCAAGTATAGATTTTCATTGCCATGCATGACAATTTGATGGATTGTCTGAGTGGAACAAAGTACTTCACAAAGATTGATTTGAAAAGTGGTTATTTCCAAATAAGAATCAGGGAAGGAGATGAGTGGAAAACTTCTTTCAAAACACATGATGGGTTGTATGAGTGGTTGGTCATGTTGCTTGGGTTAATCAACACATTGAGAACTTTCATGGGATTGATAAACGAAGTGTTGAAGCCTTTTCAAGGTAAGCTTATCATTGTTTGTCTCAATGACATTCTGATTTTTAGTAAAATGCATGAAGATTACTTAGTCTATTTGTGTAGAGTTGTAATGTCCCCTTTTACCACTTAGGAGCTGATATTTGGTCTTCTTTCCATTCCTTCTCCGTGGCAAAGAATCAAAGATGAAGGAGAAGAACATTGAACAACTATATGATATGTTTTTACTAATATGTTATATTTTCTTTAATGTTTTCCTTTCTTATACAGGCCGACTTTGCTTTTTGTACTTTGGCATCAATTGAAGGATATAAAAGAAGATCTAAGGCCTCATTTGCTCCCTAGACTTTGGCATATTTTATCTTATTGGAGCATAACAAGCTAAGAGTTGCTTGTTCTTGCATTTGGGGACGAAAACCTCCTTATGCGACTTGCCTAGAAGGACGAAAACCCTCTTAGATGTTGAGGGAAGGACGAAAACCCTTCTCCTTGGCTTGGGATTGATGTTTAAGGCTGATTTGAGGAGATAGTTGTCATTTTCAGATTGTTATTGATTTATTACTAGTGGAGCGACCTACCTTGGGTAGGGTTTTGGAGATTTGGTGAAATTTTGGTGCAATATTGATTGTTAATCTTGTTTATCACTATTTCTAAGGATGGAATTTAAAGTTTGGTGATTTTTGGGGGCTTTTATGCCCTAGATCTATAATTTTCTTGTGGTTGCAATAATATGATCATAATTAATTTCCGGCTGAGAGTTCTTTAGTATTTCTTTGTGATTTTGGCTCTTGTTATTGCATAAAATACATATAAAATTGTAGCAAGTGGATTTAAGTGTTTCATGGTGTTTTTGGCATATTTTGTGAAAGAAATAGTTAGCTGATTTTGCATTTACAGTCTGCTGCAATTAAAAATCAGATCTGCATATTTGTGTGTTTGGATAAATTCCCTGGTGTGTGGTTTAAACCCTAGAAAGGGTCATTACAGTGGTATTAGAGCTCAAATCTTCAAAGGGCCTAGGGTTTATGGAAGAAGGCAACAAGGGTTACATCTACTACCAAAGAAGGAAGAAGGCAGACAAAGAGGACCAACCAAGAGAAGAAGGAAGCATGGTTGATCAAGACTTGTTACCTGTCCAAGTTAATGCACCAAACTAAACAGCAGACAGAAAGTGCAGAAAACAGGGAACTATGAAATAAATGCTGGATTTGTGTTACCTGTATCCTTTTACCTATCTGCAGATAAATCGGCGTCGACTGGGTGGAATCGGCGTCGATTGATACTGGTCGGCGTCGATTGAAAGGGATTGGCGTCGACTGGATAAGATCGGCGTCGACTGGAGACAGATCAGTCAATCAGGGACTGTGCGACAAGATTCGGGAATTGGAAGGTGAATGTGGTCTGCTGGATGTGCCGAAGTTGGCGAGACACGGGAACAGAGTCACTAGATGATAGATGGTGGTGTGTGATGCTGATGTGACAAGGACAGAGTAACGGTGCTCCTCTCAGGGATTGATTCGGACAGGATCTGCCCTAATTTGATACAATTGATGCTAAGAAGATCTCTCTTTCTCTCAACCTGTATTTTTCGCTCTCTGTTCGCTTTTTCGCTCGTTCGTAATCTCTTCTTCGGTCTCTTCGGTCTCTTCCGTCCTTAGGACTGAGTTCTGGACTTGCTTTTATAATCGGCGCCGCTCCTAGAAAATCGGCGCCGACCATATGGGTCGGCGCCGATCGCGGAAAAGACTCCCGAGATGGCCAAATTGATTGATTCGAGAAAGATAAGACTTATCCCGACTACGGGAAAACATCCCGCTTAGGGAAAATAGATGTGATACATAGATAGAATAAATTTGGGGTGGATAAGTGATTAAGATGCATGGGAAGAAGCGTAATCAAATATTTAATATTTAATCACTCATGGGTAAGATGTGATGGGATGAATTAAATTTGGAATAAGTGATTAAATCACAAATTGGATAATATCCCAAGGGGATAGTTGGTGACGTAAACGTGCCCCAGGTTACCTAAGCAGGTAAACGAATGTGAGGGACACTAAATTGAGTAACCAAATTTAGGTGTCTACATTTTGCCCCTTTTTGTCAAGTAACTTGCGATAAGCAAGGTTATGAGACAAAAACAAGGAGATGGAAGAAGAGAAGAATTTCGCGCTTGTTACCTGTCCAAGTTAATGCACCAAACTAAACACAAAAACCCTGAAAAACCTCAATGAAATTGATACCTGATGAAGATGTAGACGGATGAGGAAACCGATGTAGATAAGACGGGCGCACACGAGCAATTCGCACGATAGACCCGAATAACCTGCGAAACACCGATGCTTGACAGAAAAAGACCACGTTAAAAGATATTTAAGTGGACTGCCCGAGAAGCGGGTCCGAGAAGCGATAAGCTTCCTCGGCGGATGTCAGTCCACGTTTTCAATTAAGAAAAGAAGCATACATGATAAAAGATGTAAATAAAGACTAGATTTTCTTATTGCAGTAATAAGACAAAATCTAAACAGCAGACAGAAAGTGCAGAAAACAGGGAACTATGAAATAAATGCTGGATTTGTGTTACCTGTATCCTTTTACCTATCTGCAGATAAATCGGCGTCGACTGGGTGGAATCGGCGTCGATTGATACTGGTCGGCGTCGATTGAAAGGGATCAGCGTCGACTGGATAAGATCGGCGTCGACTGGAGACAGATCAGTCAATCAGGGACTGTGCGACAAGATTCGGGAATTGGAAGGTGAATGTGGTCTGCTGGATGTGCCGAAGTTGGCGAGACACGGGAACAGAGTCACCAGATGATAGATGGTGGTGTGTGATGCTGATGTGACAGGGACAGAGTAACGGTGCTCCTCTCAGGGATTGATTCGGACAGGATCTGCCCTAATTTGATACAATTGATGCTAAGAAGATCTCTCTTTCTCTCAACTTGTATCTTTCGCTCTCTGTTCGCTTTTTCGCTCGTTCGTAATCTCTTCTTCGGTCTCTTCGGTCTCTTCCGTCCTTAGGACTGAGTTCTGGACTTGCTTTTATAATCGGCGCCGCTCCTAGAAAATCGGCGCCGACCATATGGGTCGGCGCCGATCGTGGAAAAGACTCCCGAGATGGCCAAATTGATTGATTCAAGAAAGATAAGACTTATCCCGACTACGGGAAAACATCCCGCTTAGGGAAAATAGATGTGATACATAGAATAAATTTGGGGTGGATAAGTGATTAAGATGCATGGGAAGAAGCGTAATCAAATATTTAATATTTAATCACTCATGGGTAAGATGTGATGGGATGAATTAAATTTGGAATAAGTGATTAAATCACAAATTGGATAATATCCCAAGGGGATAGTTGGTGACGTAAACGTGCCCCAGGTTACCTAAGCAGGTAAACGAATGTGAGGGACACTAAATTGAGTAACCAAATTTAGGTGTCTACATTTTGCCCCTTTTTGTCAAGTAACTTGCGATAAGCAAGGTTATGAGACAAAAACAAGGAGATGGAAGAAGAGAAGAATTTCGCGCTTGTTACCTGTCCAAGTTAATGCACCAAACTAAACACAAAAACCCTGAAAAACCTCAATGAAATTGATACCTGATGAAGATGTAGACGGATGAGGAAACCGATGTAGATAAGACGGGCGCACACGAGCAATTCGCACAATAGACCCGAATAACCTGCGAAACACCGATGCTTGACAGAAAAAGACCACGTTAAAAGATATTTAAGTGGACTGCCCGAGAAGCGGGTCCGAGAAGCGATAAGCTTCCTCGGCGGATGTCAGTCCACGTTTTCAATTAAGAAAAGAAGCATACATGATAAAAGATGTAAATAAAGACTAGATTTTCTGATTGCAGTAATAAGACAGAATCTAAACAGCAGACAGAAAGTGCAGAAAACAGGGAACTATGAAATAAATGCTGGATTTGTGTTACCTGTATCCTTTTACCTATCTGCAGATAAATCGGCGTCGACTGGGTGGAATCGGCGTCGATTGATACTGGTCGGCGTCGATTGAAAGGGATCGGCGTCAACTGGATAAGATCGGCGTCGACTGGAGACAGATCAGTCAATCAGGGACTGTGCGACAAGATTCGGGAATTGGAAGGTGAATGTGGTCTGCTGGATGTGCCGAAGTTGGCGAGACACGGGAACAGAGTCACCAGATGATAGATGGTGGTGTGTGATGCTGATGTGACAGGGACAGAGTAACGGTGCTCCTCTCAGGGATTGATTCGGACAGGATCTGCCCTAATTTGATACAATTGATGCTAAGAAGATCTCTCTTTCTCTCAACCTGTATTTTTCGCTCTCTGTTCGCTTTTTCGCTCGTTCGTAATCTCTTCTTCGGTCTCTTCGGTCTCTTCCGTCCTTAGGACTGAGTTCTGGACTTGCTTTTATAATCGGCGCCGCTCCTAGAAAATCGGCGCCGACCATATGGGTCGGCGCCGATCGCGGAAAAGACTCCCGAGATGGCCAAATTGATTGATTCGAGAAAGATAAGACTTATCCCGACTACGGGAAAACATCCCGCTTAGGGAAAATAGATGTGATACATAGATAGAATAAATTTGGGGTGGATAAGTGATTAAGATGCATGGGAAGAAGCGTAATCAAATATTTAATATTTAATCACTCATGGGTAAGATGTGATGGGATGAATTAAATTTGGAATAAGTGATTAAATCACAAATTGGATAATATCCCAAGGGGATAGTTGGTGACGTAAACGTGCCCCAGGTTACCTAAGCAGGTAAACGAATGTGAGGGACACTAAATTGAGTAACCAAATTTAGGTGTCTACAGTTTAAACCCTAGAAAGGGTCATTACAGTGGTATTAGAGCTCAAATCTTCAAAGGGCCTAGGATTTATGGAAGAAGGCAACAAGGGTTACATCTACTACCAAAGAAGGAAGAAGGCAGACAAAGAGGACCAACCAAGAGAAGAAGGAAGCATGGTTGATCAAGACTCCCAAGAAGCAAAGGTAGACAAACTAATTGCCGGCCAAAAGAGGCTCGCTGATACTATGGACTTTCTAGTTCTTTCCCTTCAAAAAATCATTGAACCTAGGGTTCAAAATGGTGAAGGGAGTTCAAATGGAGCAAATAATGCCAAGCGACCTAATGGATTAGCCCGAGGATTGAGTTAGAGGCTCACTTTCCTTCCTAGAGAGGAGGTCATTCTAAAAGAAGAAGCAAGACCTATAGGGAGAAGGAATATTGTAGTGAGCTATGAAGAATACATGGCCTTGTCAAGGGAGATCCGTGATGCTATTTCTCTTGCCGAGTTCATGGGATTGGATAGAGGAAAATCTAGGCTCGAGCCTAGACATGCCATGCCACAAAGAGAGGTACAACAAGCTTTGGGTAAGATGTCTTTTTCTACATTTGATGGATCTACCAAAGGTATTGCTAGGGCTTGGATTCAAAAGTTGATTACATATTTGTCTTTGAAACCCGTGGTAGAGGAAGATGCAATTAAATTTGTCACTTTACATCTCGAGGGTATTGCTCGTGAATGGTGGTTCCATGGGCTTGTCGTACAAGGGCATAGTGAGATACATGCCTATGATGAGTTTTGTCAAAGGCTCATTGATCGGTTGGATAGAGTGGATCCGGAGGTACATTTCTGTGAGCTTGCACACTTGAAACAACAAGGTACCGTGGAAGATTATGTGGCTGATTTTTAGAGGCTCTCCGTCATGATTATGGATGTGTTCGAAAGAAGACTCATAGTGCTTTTTGTGGAAGGTTTGATGGAGCCCCTAAAGGGGTTGGTTCGTGCATTCGATCCTTTGTCTCTACAAGAGGCAATAAAGAAGGCTCTTGATCTGTAATGTCTCCTTTTTGGGACAAAATCGAAAATGCCACAAATGGATAGAAATCAATTCAAGGAGAAAATCCTTTTGAATCAACCTCAAATAAATCAATGTCGACTAATTACAACCCAAATTGGGGTTGGAAGTAGCCAAGGTGGTGGGTTAGATGGGCGAATCAATTAGAATTTAAATCCTCTTAATTCTGAATTTTATAACAGTAAACGAATAATTTATAACTGAAACCCTAACTGTTGCAATCTTCAAAATAGCATAACTTTATCAAATCAATTCCGATTTAGGCAAATGATATATGCCCGAACTTGGAAAAATACAAGGAACAAGATGAAGTAAACCAAATTAGAACAGTATTTGCCAAAAGTGCAAATCTGGCCCTCCTATTTCACCCCACACAATTAGGGTTGATTTTGCATGCAAAAACACACAAAACTTCTGGCATGCACTCATAAAAATATTCTAAATCAGATCTGAACTGAAAATATGATTTTTGTGCACAACATAGGCAAGAATCACACTTCAACCCAGTCGCTGCCCTAAATGCAGTCGAAATTTGTAAATTCAATATCTTGCAAAATATCCAACCAAATCATGCAAATGATATATCAAAATGTTCACAAAAATTTGAGGATTCAAATGAATATTTTTGCGGATTTTTTTGAGTAAGGAATGTGGAGATATAGGCCAAAACCCTAGTCGCTAGGGAACAAATTTGGAATAGCAGTGAATAATATATCAAATCAACAATAGAAAACCCTCCAGTAAAATGTGCTTAGGGCATAAATAATTCCACCAACAACCACAAATCAATTCACCACTCTATAGATGCTCAAACCATGCATAAACTTTACCAAAATAATTCCAAAACCATGCACTTATGGTTAGAAGGGAACATAAACCAACATCAAGCACAAAATCCTTCAATGAGTCTTCCAAATCAAATCTACTTCAATTCCAAATCGAATGAGAGAGAGAGCACAATGAAAAGTGAAGGCATACATCCTTTGGGCATACATCCCATTTCTCCAAGCATGGAGACACATAAATGATCAAATCAACATCCTAAATGATGTCAATGCAACCTCCTTTTATAAGATAAGGGGTGCAACATTTAAATGGTTGACCTTTTCCCATTTTGGAGGGCAAACTAATTAAAACTTCATTAAATTATTAGAAGACTAACTTTATGTGCAATTTATTATTTTCTAATTAAATAATAAAAATTAACTAGCCTATGTGCACTTTTTAAACTAACTAAAGACTCCCCCTTGTAGTGCAAGACATGCCAAGGGGCTATAATGCAGACAATAGACACCTTAGAAAAATCCCCTCAAGCTCTATCCTCGAACCCATGGGGAGAGAAAATGGGTTGAGGGTCTTCAATTCTTCACTTTTAAAAAATGTCCCGAAAATGGGACATTACAGTCCTCCCTTCCCAAGATTGCTTTCCCTCAAGCAATAACAAGCTCGTAGATCCATGTATCATACCCCAAAGAGAAGATGTGGGGTGGTGCATCCAAAGTCTCGATCCGGTGCCTGTCAAGTGGCGAAGTGTTGGAAAGAACATGTTTCCTTCCCTCATGTCAACCCAAAAAAGTGGGTCCTTAGCTCGGTAATCGGTGCTCCAAGTAATGGTGTCCTCAACATGGCATGGGGAGTCATCAAAGGGATGAGCTTTGCTAAGCTCCAAGGCTGCCCACTCAATAATGCCCTCATGAAGTGAGTAGGATAGCGGTCTTTCTTCACATGTCTTCAATCCTGCACATGAAGCAAATACATTAAAAAAACAAGTGTTGAGAAACATTTTTGCTACTTCTCTTTTGTGTCACCAAGGCATGAATGGCTCACAACTCATCCTCATACATGGGTTGTTCCCAAACTCTGTCATGTTACCCCAAATGTTGTTGTAGTCGTGCATTTTCTTCCCAAAAATCAAAACTAAAGTGGTTGGTATCCACCCCAAAGTAACCATGCATAAGTCAACAATGATCACCAACAAGTCCATCAACTTCATGGCTAAAAACTCAATTGTAGAAGTGATAAGGGGGCTGGAAATAATGATGACAACCATGAAAATGATAGGACAATAACTATCATACTTCAAAAACTTTACCCCAACATGAAAAAACAACAAACTAGTGGAGGAAAATGACTTCAATATGACTAAAATTTCACCCCCAACTTTAGCAAACTGAAAAAAACTCAAATACACAGCTGAAAGTGAGTACCAAACATCATACTTAGGATGGTGAATGAAAAGCACATCAGATATCCATGTGCCAACAACCCTCATAAATTCCAAATGGATAGAAAAAATTACATGAGGTACTTTCCCATCTGAGTGAGTGTGAATCATGCAATGAGGGATAACCAATTTGAAACACAACTTGCTCTTGCCCATGCCAAGTGCACCATCAAAGCATTGAATGAAAAAATCCATAGTGGCTGCCCTAACAAGTTTTTTAAACTGAAAGTCATCATTATCACTCAGAAAAGTACCTTTCCCATTGATTTTCGGATCTACCAAGGTTAGGACATGCTTGCCAACACTTTTGTTTACCATATTCAATTCTGAAATCTCACTTGACCACATGAAATCAAATGTAAAAATCAGAAAATCAGATCTGATATTCTTTGCAAAAATACTTGGTTCCCATACCTTTGAGTGCCAAACATGATGGTTTTGAACCGGGGGGTCTCCTTGCTCAAAAACTTCACTTATTTTGCTTGGAGATCTCTCATAATGATGACCAAACTTCATTCTTGGAGGATGCATGTATGAGACATCCTTATGATCCTCTTCAAGGCCTTGCATGACATTTGTTTGCTTCTCTACCTTGGCTGTTCCGGAATGGACAACAGGCTGGTCATTAGTCTTATTACCCGAAATAGTGACTTCCATCACCAAATTCTCTTCCTCCGCTTGTAGATCTGAATTTTCTTCTTCATTAGGCTCACGATCCTTGATCCCTTCTTCTAAATCTGATTTTTCCTTGCAACCAATCAACTCTATGCAATCATTAGATGTCAACAATTCATCATCAAATACAAAAGAGCTCATACCTCGGAAATATGTCTTCGCTTTGCTTGAACATTGATCTAAAACCCCTTTTGCTAGGGTGTGAGTAACACATGGATTTTCTTGTCCCAAACCTTCCTCAAGCATGGATAGCAATTGTTGTGGAGGATCCTCATATTCATTCAACATTAGGGACATGATGGTTTGCATTGCAACCATTATTTTTTGTGAATGATCATCATGTAGGACAACAAAGAATACTTCAAACATGTGTAGAATGAGATCATCACAATCAAGATCTAACATTGGTATACAAGTTCTTACCTTTGCCATGTTCTCCAAGATCTTAACCCTCTTATCAAAGTAAGGGTTTGTGGTGTCCCAAAGCTTTTGAAAGCTTCCTATCATGAGCTCAAAGACCTCTTCCATGGTGGTGTCATTGTATGGCAAATTTGGGGCTGTTATCCTTGTCACCTCGCTAATGCAAGTGATGACCATGAGCCTCACATCCACCTCATCATGCCTCAATAGTTCGGATCTAGCCAAATGAGTCACCAATGAATCCATCACTGAAAACATGGAGCCATAATCTGATTGTTCTATCATAGCCAAACAACTTGTCGCTTCTTCTAGAGTGTTGAGCAACACACTCTTCACATGTGGAGGATACTCAAGCCATCTCCCAAGTCTGTAGAGTTTGGTCCTCAATTCCCCATCACTTGCTAGTTCCATGATTCAAAAGACTGCAAACAACACCCACAAGAGTAGAGGAAAGTTGCTCTGATACCACTGTAATGTCCCTTTTTGGGACAAGATGTAAAATGCCACAAATGAATAGAAATCAATTCAAGGAGTAAATCCTTTTGAATCAACCTCAAATAACCCAATGTCAGCTAATTACAACCCAAAATGGGGTTGGAAGTAGCCAAGGTTGTGGGTTAGATGGGTGTATCAATTGGAATTTAAATCCTCTTAATTCTAATTTTTATAGCAACAAATGAATAATTTAAAATTGAAACCCTAACTTGCAATCTTCAAAATAGCATAACTTTCTCAAATCAACTCCGATTTAGGCAAATGATATATGCCCAAACTTGGAAAAATACAAGGGACAAGATATCTCGTAAACCAAATTAGAACAACAGTTGCCAAATTGCATTTCTGGCCCTCCTACTTTTTCACCCCACACAAGTAGGGCTGATTTTGCATGCAAAAACACACCAAACTTCCGGCATGCACTCATAAAAGTATTCTAGGGCAGAGTAAAAATTAATAAATTATTTTTATGCACCACATTCCCGCAGGAATCACACTTTAACCCAGTCGTTGCCTTAAATGCAAAAATTTGACAAATTCAATATCTTGCAAAATATCCAACCATATCATGCAAATGATATATCAAAATGTTCACAAAAATATGAGGATTCCAATGAATATTTTTTTGGATTTTTCCAACAGCATGAAATGTGGATATATAGGCCAAAACCCTATTCTTTGCACTATGACAAAATTTGGAACAACAGTGAATAATATATCAAATCAGCAATAGAAAACCCTCCCAAAAAATGCGCTTAGGGAATAAATAATTCCACCAAACCACAAATCAATTCGCCACTCTATAGATGCTCAAACATGCATAAACTGCTACCAAAATAATTCCAAAACATGCACTTAGGGTTAGAAGGGAACATAAACCAACATCAAGCACAAAATCCTTCAATGAGTCTTCCAAATTAGATCTACTTCAATTCCAAATCGAATGAGAGAGAGAGAGAGAGAGAGAGAGAGAGCACAATGAAAAGCTAGGGCATACATCCCATTTCTCCAAGCATGGAGACACATAAATGATCAAATCAACATCCCAAATGATGGCCATGCAACCTCCTTTTATAAGATAAGGGGTGCAACATTCAAATGGCCGACCTTTTCCCTTTTGGAGGGAAAACTAATAAAACTTCATTAAAGTATTAAAAGACTAACTTTATGTGCACTTTATTATTTTCTAATTAAATAATAAAAAGTAACTAGCCTATGTGCACTTTTTAAACTAAATAAAGACTCCCCCTTGTAGCGCAAGGCATGCCAAGGGGCTACAATGCAGACAACAGACACCTTAGAACAATACTCAAGCTCTATCCTTGAACCCATGGGGAGAGAATGGGTTGAGGGTCTTCAGTTCTTCACTTTTAAAGAAGGCTCTTGATCTTGAAGGTGCTGCCATAAAATCAGCAGCAATTAGCAACATTCCTAAGGTTAATTTGACAGGGGAACAACTCCCCAAGAAGCTAAGAAGCATCCCTTTGGACCAGCCAAAGAGACCTCTCCAAAAGATGCTCATTGTTCATACGGATCTGCAAAAAAACAGCCATGATAAGGAGACAAAGAATGAGCTGCGAAAGAAGAATTTGTGCTTTTCTTGCAAGGATCCTTAGATTCCTGGACATTTTTGTTTGGGAAAAGGTAAGATTCATTATATTGAAGTAATTTCAGATTGTGAAGATGATGATGACATTGTTGATGAAGTTGGGCATAATGATGTTGTGGAAGAAGAGGACATAAAGAAGTTTGAGGGTACTCTTGCTACATTATCCAGGGCACCTAGATATCACCCATTTCGTGTGAAGGGTGATTTTCATGGTCAAAAGGTAACGGTTTTGATTGATAGTGGAGCCACACACAGTTTTATAGATGAAAGTTTGGTGAAGAAATTAGAGTTGAAGACTGAAAATTTCAAAGGTTTCAATGTAACAGTTGCGGATGGCTTCATACTTCCTTGCACAAGGAAGATATCTCAGCTCACACTCACCTTGGGAGGGCACATGGTAAGAGATGATTTCTATGTTATTAGCATTGGTGAATCTAATTTGGTTTTGGGTGTACAATGGCTTCATTCTTTAGGAGAGTTTTCCCAAATTTTTCAAAGCATGGAGTTGAAATTTAAGGTGGAAAATAAAGAAGTGGTGTTGCATGGCATGAAAGATGGAATTCCACAAGTTGTGACCGCAAAATCATGGAAAGAACCTTAAAAAAGGGGCAGGTTGCTTGGGCATCCCATTGTTTGGTAAGATATAACTATTCTATTTCCATTCAATCTACTTTTCATGAGGATATTCAGCCCATACTTGATAGGTATGCTAAAATTTTCAATGAGTTACCATATGGGCTGCCACCAAATAGGATTCCAACATGTCTTTGAGTTGGAACTGGGTACCAAACTGGTCATAACAACCCCCTACCGTCACCCACACATTTACAAGGAAGAAATTGAGAAAACAATCAAAGCATTGTTGGAAATGGGGTTGATAAGGCCTAGTTCCAGCCCCTATGCTTCTTCCGTAGTGCTGGTCAAGAAGAAAGATGGTACTCTACGAATGTGTGTGGACTACCGTGTGCTCAATAAGAAGACAATTCAGAACAAGTATCCCATTCCAAGGATTGATGAGCTCATAGATGAATTGCATGGGGCAATCTATTTCTCCAAAATAGATTTGAGGTCTGGATATTATCAAATAAGAGTTAGAGAAGAGGATGTGCACAAGACCGCTTTTAGATGTCACTTTGGGAATTTCGAGTTCCTTGTCATGCCATTTGGATTGACCAATGCTCTGGCCACCTTCTAATCATGCACGAATCACATGTTTGGTAAGCATTTAAGAAAATTTGTGTTGGTATTCTTTGATGATATTCTGATTTATAGTAAGTCATGGGAGGAGCAACTCCAATATCTGGATGTAGTGTTGGAAATTTTGGAGCATGCATACTTTAAGATAATCTAAAAACATCTATCATGATGAGTTTGAGTCTAGAGTTAGAATATATCCGGTATCCCTTTGGAGTATATTGGACCAATGCAAACATGAGGTTCATGTCATAGCAAAGGAGATCTCTATTATATAATGCCCAATTTGCTAACACCATCCAGCAACTTTATTCACTTGCACGCTGTGTCACATGTGGTACAACTGATTCTTCGGAACTACGGCTTCAATTGTTCGAAAATCCTCCGATACCTTTTTGCTATTCGCCCAATTAGAAGAAGAATCGCGAATATTCAATCATCAGATTCAACATTAAAATGATTTGAGAGTCCGATTCAATTTCAACCTTATGCCATCCAGTCTTTTGCATGCCCCTATGAATAGCCTTCACCTTTGCAAAATCCTTAAACCTAGAACCCAACTTCTGAGCAAAGAAGAACTGCGGACCTCACCTTAGGTTGTCTCGTTGGAATGCCTAAGCGGCGGGAGTAGCAGTGCTTTTCCTGAGAGTGTCCCTCTAGAAGCACTATCCGGGTTCAACTTTCCAGTATCCCAGAGAGGTCTCTCCCACTTGAGTAACGGCTTATGGCTACGATGTTTAATTTGCCCTGGAGAGTTCGCAGCATCCCTACGCTGCGACCAATCTGCTACGACTTGATCCCAACTGAGATGTAACCACTCCATGCGAAAGACTTTGGGAGTAAAGATATTTTCAAAAGCTTTGCCGTGAAATGTTTCTAGCTATGTTAATTTTAATTTTCTCCCAGACTAAAAGAGCTCTAAGTATTGACTAGCTGAAAAATTCTTTGATTCCTTATAGTTTCCAAATATTCCATATAAGTGATAAATCCCAGTCCAGTTAGATCGGAAGGATAATGTTGGCTCATTGGAAGATTTAATCTGCCAGGCTTTGAAAGTCTCCTCTATGGACTGCAAAGTTATAATCTAGTGTAGTTAAAGCAATTAAGAGAGTTGATGCCAGATAGGAATAACAAGGAAAAGCTTAGAATTGATGTGATGAAGATTTTAACGTCTTGAAATTTCACAGGTTGCATCTAAAAGGGCCATACAAGACCTCTCTTTAGATAGATTTCAAGTCTCCAGTGAGTAACTCTTCTATGGATAACAAGCCAAACAAAGAAACTTTAGGCCACATACTTGGCTGCCATAAATGTTTGAAAAGAAACTGAAGAGGATGAGGGTTATCAACCAATAGTGAAGAATTTAGATCACGAAATATGAAGCAGAGTGAGATCCCCATTTGTACTGCAAGGGGCCATTCTGAAACAGGAATCCGAATCTTAATCCATTCTCCCAACAGGAACAGCTGGTACGCCCCCGTGGTTAACTTAGCTCCAACCAGGATGCCCTACATGTGGTCTGAGGTGTGGGAATTGGACAATGAGAAGTAGTTGCCCGTCCCATGAATCTCTCCCAAAAATATGCAGCCCCTTTGACCATTGTCTAACAAAAAAGAATAGATCTTCAGCTTTATATTATATCTTCTCCCATGTAGCCTTTGAAGAGCTAAAAAAGGTGACGTGTTCTTGCCCGGTTCTCGCTGTTCCAGATTTTTCTAAACCATTTGAGCTTGCATGTGATGCTTCTGGTGAGGGTATAGGTGTAGTTTTGATGCAAAATCAGCACTCCATTACTTTTGAAAGTCGGAAATTGAAAGATCATGGGAAGAAGTTTTCCATTTATGATAAAAAAATGCTTGTCATCATGCATGCCTTAATTAAGTTTAGGCAATATTTATTTGTGGAAGGTTTGTGGTCAAAACCGATCACAATAGCTTGAGATTCTTTCTTCATCAAAAGTAATTGAATAACCGACAACAAAAATGGGTGAGTAGACTCCAAGCCTTTGATTTTGACATTGAGTATGTGAAGGGGAAGCATAATGTGGTTGTGAACGCTTTGTCAAGGATGCCGCCTTCACCATTGGAGGATGTGGATCTTTAAAAAGAAGAGGAAGAAGAAGTTGGGGCAGCGAATGTAATAGGTTTGCAATTACTTGGGGATAAACAATTTTGGGAAGGGAGGACTGTAATGTCCGTTTTTCCCACTTAAGAGTTGATATTTGATCTTCTTGCCATTCCTTCTCCGTGGCAAATAAGCAAAGATGAAGGAGAAGAACATTGAGCAGCTATATGATATGTTTTTACTAAGATTTTATATTTTCTTTAGTGTTTTCCTTTCTTGTATAGGTCGTCCTTGCTTTTTGTACTTTGGCGCCAATTGAAGGATATAAAAGAATATTTAAGGCCTCATTTGCTCCCTAGGCTTTGGTGCATTTTATCTTATTGGAGCATAACAAGCTAAGAGTTGCTTGTTCTTGCATTTGGGGACGAAAACTTTCTTATGCGGTGTTGGCTAGATTTTCTGCACAGCTGAAAACCTAGGCAGTCATGAGATAAATCTTCCTCATTTACCGGTGAGGCTCCCGTGTAAGATTTTCCTAATATCTATTTGTTGGTATAACTTTAACTATGTAGCTCATGAACCATAGGTAGACAGTTCTGCAGCAAGTAAGTAGCTGTAAAAGAAAGGAAAATAATAGGAAATGGGGGAAATGAGAGAGGATGTGCAACCCAATCAATAGTTTACAGAGTTGATCACATGCACATAGATTAAAACAAATAGATCATTAAACAAAGAATTCAAAGCAAATGAAACTTTCAGATGTAGATCTAGATCTAGAATAACACAAAGTTTATGAATAGATCTAGAAATAAATACGAGACGAATGCACCGTTGACACAAAGTTCTCCGGAAATCTCCTCTCTATTCCTTTGCTTGCAGAAAGCTATCAAGGGTTTCAGCTCAAAGTCTGGAACACAAGAATGTTGATTACAAATTCCGATCCCTTAACCCGTAGGTTCTTCCTCTATTTATAGTGTATAAAGGGCAATTACAAATACGAAGCTTTAAATGAATTCCCGCATGCAGAAGTTATGAAAAGGGGAACAACTGACAATCTTCCTCCTGGAATTCCTCTTGGCATGACATGCATGATTTATAACTGAAAAATAGAACCTTCTATTTTGCATGTCTGCCACCTATTTTCAAGTAATTAACTTCTTCAAGTAATGACTTTTAAATCAATGACTTAAATTTTATAATTTAATTGATTGCTCGATTACTTTGTCGGAGAAAATAAGAGAAAGAATAAGAAAGAGGAAAAGAAATTAGAAGAAAGCTGCAACACTTCCAGTCTTGTTTTTTACCTATAGTCTACAATGCAGTTGACTCTTTCGCCTTTGATTCTCACCAAACTGGATCTGGAAGCAGGTGACTATGATTTGCTTGCGGGTATTGTCTTTTCCTTGTCTTCCCTTTTATCCTTGAAGCTTTTGCAATTCTTCTTCAGTACATGCAAAGTAAATTCAATGAAGGCTTCAATTGGAAGATTGGGAGCACATGCACAAGATCCTGGAAGGAATTTTCCATGCATTGACTTCTACACGGGCTGTGTTGGAAACAAGAGGATGAATTTTTTGCCGGAAGCCTTTGCAATTATGAGATTTGGATCTGTCAATTAAATCGGTGATAGGTTCAAGACCTATGTTTGTATCATTGACTTCAGCAAATTTGGAAGCTATGCATGATTCTGCTGATGTTTTTCTTTCATCATGCTTCATCATGTCTGGAACAATCTTTGTCTGAGCTCTTTTTCTTTTAATTCTGTCGGACTCTCTTGCAATTGGATCAATTTGTGCAGATCTGACAACTTCTTCAGATTCGAAAGATATATTCAATATATCTGACATTGATTTGAACTTCTTTTCACTAATATGAGCACCTGTGATGAATACCTGCAATTAATTCAGACAAAGATGAAGTCCAGAGCACGAATACTTGATTTTTGTCACCAAAAATCTGCATATGAAGCCTGCTGCCCTAAAATTTGAGGTTTTGCTTGCATGCAAAGTAAGCAAAAATATTATTTAATTCACCAAAGCACTTACACCAACATGCAGATAATTATCATAGCAAGAATCAAACCATTCCAACCCTAGGCGCCAAACCTTGAAGCTCCATGGCAATGAAAAACACTCTTTAATGCAAAAACCTCCTTCCTTTGGCGCCAAAACCTGTTCGGGCTGCAATCCTTTGCAAAAAGAATTAATTGCTTCTTTATTATGGCAGTCCATACTTATATAACCCTCAACATTCTATTTTTAATAATTGCCCTTCCTATTTCAGGCAATTTAATTAATAAACAATCATGTTTATTCACTCAAATTGGGCACCTAATTATGCATGTTGCTGGTTGCTTTTAAATAAATTTATTTTATTTATTTTTAGCATGCATCCTTGACTTCTTCTTAGCTCTTCCACTTGCATTGACTTTCCTTCTATTTATGGCGCCAAAATTGGGTGAATAAACCATTAATAAATATTATTAAATGCATTGTATTCACCCAAGGTGGGTCGCACTTTTTGGCAAGAGGAATTGCTAAAAATAAGAAGTCATCTTGATGAGAATTTCCACCCTGCATTGCAGCTCCAAAAATCCCCTCTTCCACTTAAGTGATTTGAATTTCATCATGAGAATTTTTACCCTGCAAGGCAGTTAAGAAATTCCCGCTGGTGCTTTAAATGATTTTTCTTTTATAATGAGAATTTTTACCCTACAAGGTAGGTAAGAAATTCCCACTTACTTGCCACCTCTAATATTCCCATTGCAACTTAAGTGACTTTGACTTCATGGGAAAAATTACCCTGCAAGGCAGGTAAGAAATTCCCGCCTTCCTGCCACTACCAAAATTCCCACTGGCAGCTTAAAGTCTTCCTTCCAAAAAGTGCGACTTGCATTAAAACTGACCTCCTTTGATAAAGTGCGACTTGCATGGGTGAATAAATCTCTTTGGTAGGAAAAGTTAGCCTGCCAGGCAGGCAGAAAATTCCCATTGGTGCTTTAAGTGATTTTTCTTTATTTTATAATGAGAATTTTCACCTTGCAAAGCAGGTAAGAAATTCCCGCGTGCCTGCCACTACTAAAAATCCCATCGCACCTTACACTCATTAATTCCAGAAAATGCGACTTGCCTGGGAGAGGCTTTTTGTGCATGACTTCATCTTTTTTGGTCAGAAGCTTGCATTTTGAGGCCGATTCCTTCTGGTGCTGTGTCGGTAGATGATCTCTAGATGCTTCAGGCAATTAAACAGACTATACTGGCGAAGGAATTGACCTAGGGGAATTTCACAGAGAAACTGTGGAGAAAATCGGAGAAAAACGCAAAAGAAAGAAATAAAGCAAAAAATGTTGCCAGAAGTCATAGACAAAGCGCTGAATTCATTTCTGGTGAAAACCCTATTGAGATGTGTGAATAATGGCATGCAAAACTTCAACAAGATTCAACTGGAGCACAATTTACTTCAAACGGGGCTTTATTTATTTAATAAATAATTAAATAAAAATTTCCTGTAGACAAAACTTGGCGGAGGGATAAATGAGTTTCGGCATCTGGGTATTTGTCGAAATTGGCTCGTATGATTCACTGGGAATATCTTAACGTAAAACAGACATCTTCTAGCAATAAAAACACAAAAAGACCCATTATTTTAAAAAGAACGAAATTTTTTTAAATGGGTAGTCTCTGATTTTAGGGTGAAATCTGGGGACACTGTGTGGCTTGCCTAGAAGGACGAAAAACCCTTCTAAAGGTTGAGGGAAGGACGAAAACCCTTCTCTTTGGCTTGGGATTGATGTTTAAGGCTGATTTGAGGAGATAGTTGTCATTTTCAGATTGTTATTGATTTATTACTATTGGAGCGACCTACCTTGGGTAGGGTTTTTGAGATTTGGTGAACTTTCAGTGCAATATTGATTTATAATCTTGTTTATCACTATCTTTAAGGCCGAAATTTGAAGTTTGGTGATTTTTGGGGGCTTTTATGCCCTAAATCTATAATTTTCTTGTGGCTGCAATAATCTGATCATAATTAATTTCCAACAAAGAGTTCTTTAGTATTTCTTTGTGATTTTGGCTCTTGTTATTGCATAAAATACATATAAAATTGTGGCGAGTGGATTTAAAGTGTTTCATGGTGTTTTTGGCATATTTTGTGAAAGAAATAGTTAGCTGATTTTGCATTTACAGTCTGCTGCAATTAAAAATCAGATCTGCATATTTGTGTGTTTAGCTAAATTCCCTCGTGTGTGGTTTAAACCCTAGAAAGGGTCATTACAAGAGTGTTAGAGCATTTACAAGAGAAGCTACTAGTAAATTTGAAGAAATGCAGTTTCATGTGGAGAAAGTTAGTATACTTGAGATTTGTGATATCTCAAGCATGGTTGAAAATGAATCCCGAGAACATGTGAGCTATAGTGGATTAGTTTTCACCAAGAAGTGTCATAGAGGCCCGAAACGTCCATGGACTTGCGAGCTTTTACAAGAAGTTCATTAGAGGATTCAATGAGATTTGTAGACTGATCACATAAGTGATGTGGAAAGATACGGAGTATCTGTGGACCGCGGATGTAGAGTATGCATTCCAGAAGTTGAAGGAGAAGGTCATTAAGTAACTAGTGTTGGCCTTGCTTGATTTCAACAAAGTATTTTAGGTTGATTGTGATTCTAGTGTAGTAATTGGAGCAGTGATGAGTCAAGAGGGAAGACCCATCGCTTGTTTTAGCAAGGAACTGAATGACACGAGGAGAAGATATCCAATTCACGAACATGAGTTTTATGCCATTTTGCAAGTTGTAATGACCCCTTTTCCAAGCTAGTTTGATTAGAAGACTTTGAGCCCATTCCGCTTCCCATGGTCAAGAAGGAAATGAACAAGGGAAGTAATTGTCATGTTTTTCAGTGATTTTTGTGAGCATCACATTCTTCTTTAGTAGTTTTCCATATAAAGTTAGGTCAGATGGGTTAAGAAGATGAAAAGCCAAAGGAAAAATAGAAGAGAAGTATCCTTATGAGGTCGGTCATAGTTTGGAAGCAATCTAATTGGTTTTGGTGCCACAACAAGGTATAAAGAGGGGTCGCTTGGCTCATTTGTGGATCATCATGTTGTCTAAAATTAATATTGCATGGTTTTTGGGCTGATTGCTCAACTACTTCCTCTTAAGGGCGGAAATCCTTTGGTGTGGCCAACAAGGAGGACGAAAACATTCCTTGTTTGATTGAAGAACGATAAGTCTTCAATTCATTGAGGATTCTCCATCCGGGGGTTTCCAAAAAGCTTTAAGAAGATTGATTTTGCAGATTTTCAGCTAGGGTTTGATTCTACAGTGATTTCCAGCCCCTCTCCTAGGCGAGTGACCCACCTTGTGGAGGAGTTAGGGGGTTTCTAGGGCACGACGACATCCAACTCAGCCATAATTGCATTCCTTGTATTTTTAGCAGCTGGAATCTATATTTGGACCTCATTTTTGGGCTTGGAATCATTCATTTCGAGCCACTTTTGTAAGGGTGTTCTCTGCTGTTAATTTATTTAATTAAATAATTTCCAGCTGGGGTTTGAAGGCTGATTTCCTGGTTAATATTGGTTCTAAAATATTTTTAAGTGTCCCTACATGTTTTGGATGGTGCGAATGATGCAGTTTTGAAGAATTATTGCATTCGCCTTGCTGCTGTCATAAAAAAATCAGAGTGGTGTTCACTGCTGTCATAATTTTCAGTTGGCTGTTATAAAATTCAGTTTACTATCTATTGGGGTTTGTGTTATTTTCATTTGTTTTCAGTTAGAACCAAAAAGGGGACATTACACAAGCTATGAAGAAATGGAGGCACTATTTGTTGCTCAAAGATTTCGTGCTATATACGGATCACCAAGCATTGAAATTCATCAACAGTTGGGGGAATTTGAATCAGAGATACATGAAATGGGTTAAATTCTTGTAGAATTACTCATTTTTCCTAAGTAGGAGATGTGTCTTATTGATTGTAATACATCATACAAGTGAGTGTAGTAGGGTTCGAAGAGATGAAGGAGCTCTATGCAGAAGATGGAGATATTACAAAAGCATGTGCAAAACCAGTGAGTGTAGACCGCACACCATGGTTAGAGCACTTACTACAGGAAGGCTTCTTGTTTAGAGGAACACAATTGTGCTTACCACAAGGACAATGAGAGAAAACTTGATCTAGGAGAAGCATTGCGGAGGAATGTCAAGGCACTTCAGGATAGATAAGACCTTGGCATAATTGACAGAGATATTTTTGGCCACTAATGGCTACAAATGTGCAGAAATATGTGCAAAGATGAAAATTATGCCAATTGGTGAAATGGAAGAGTCAAAATGCATGGTTATATCAACTGCTAGTACATGAGAAACCTTGGGAGCATCTGAGTATGGATTTTGTTTTGGGATTGCCCAAAATGTAGAAGGTTCATGATTTAATCTTTTTTGTAATAGACAAATTCTCGAAAATGGCTCACTTTATTGCTTGTAAGAAAACAAGTGATGTTACATATATTGTTAACTTGTTTTTAGGGGTGTTGTGAAGCTACATGGATTGCCATGCACCATTGTATCTCACAAAGATACCAAATTTGTGGGCCAATTTTGGCACACATTGCGGAAGAAATTGAACATAAGGCTGTAGTTTAATTTTGCATAGCACCCGTAGACGGAATGGACAAACGAAAGTTGTCAATAGGAGCCTTGACAATTTGCTGAGTTGTTTGGTAGGAGATAAGGCAGGAACATGGGAATCAATTCTTGCATAGGCGGAGTTCTTATATAACTCTGCCAACAGAAGTAACGGGAAGTCACCTTTTCAGATTGTATATGGAACAATTCCACGAAGAATTGTAGAACTGAGTGAGTTGCCGCGATAAGAAGGGAAAAGTACAAAAGCAAAGACTACGTGCAATACATGAAGTGCACGAGCAAGTGCACAAAGAGTTGGAGAAGAGTAATGCAAAATAAAAGGAACACGCAAATTTGTGGAGGAGACACTTGGAGTTTGATGTTGGAGATTTAGTTCTTGCGCACCTGCGCAAAGAGAAATTCCCATAAGGAACGTATAAAAAACTCAAGTGGGAGAAAATTGGACCTTGCAGAGTCTTAAGGAAATTTGTGGAGATCACATGAGTTGGAATTGCCAGAAGGGATACATTTTTCCTATCTTCAACATAATGGATCTATACCCATAATTTGAGGGCTAGACGAGTGCACGAGAAAACAACGTAGAAGTAGATTAGAGGTACCAACTACCAGAGAAGAGGCATGCAAAAATTGAATGAATTTTGGAGGATTGCGTCACAAAAATATTGCATAGAAAGGAGCACACAATATATTTGGTAAAATGGAGAGGTAGGGGATTCGAATATGCCCCTTGCCTTATAAAATAAAATATTGCGAGACTTGGTTATTCCATTTTAGACCTTCAAAAACATGCTTGAGTAGGGGCTCAAGTTTCTTCTTGCTTGACGTGTATGATGCAAGAGAATCTGGGTTCATAAGAAATCCTACATCACTTAAAAAAACATTTAGAGTTAGCAAATAAAGATTTGCACAATGTCGTGCCACTCTTAAGAAAGCCACACAAAACCCCTTTTCCTTGGATGTATTGCGGAATTCATGAAAACCTGTTTGAAGCCGCACAAAACTATGAATGCCGCACAAGCTTACCAAGCTGCGCAAAACTACGAATAACGCAGAAGCTTACCAAGCTGCACAACATTGCAAATTTCGTGCAAGCTTACCCAAGCCACGTAACACTGCACATTCCGCACAAGCTTATCCAAGCCACACAACGCTAGGGATGTCTTGCAAGCCTAAACAAAGCCGTCCGATACTATGAAATCCGTGGAAGTCTATCTAAAGTTGTGCAAGCTTTCCCAATGCCATGATAGAGTAAGTTGCCAAACACTAGAGAAGTTGTGGAATACTACATCCCTTTGGGACCACTTCCATAAGATTCAATGATGAGATTTGCATCAAACAAGATCACCTATCGACGTTGATACATTTAGAAAAGGATACACATGGTTCTTGGTTCACTTTTTTCGGCTGGGAACCAATAGAATGATCCAATTGAGCTGTCCAACAGAGGAGAGCTTCTGGGATTGATCAATGGTCATGAGAGGCAACCTAAGGAATATTCTACATGGGAACCTTTGTTTGTTGAAGGTGTCTTATCTTTTATACATGGCCTTATGAATTCTATAAATTGAAAGGGACTACAAACATGTAAGCAACCAATTATGGGGTTAGTATCTTCAGAAGTCACGATCATATTTCAAAATCAAAGTATTGGGGTGGTTAATGGTCCATTATGGTTTGCCAATCAAGACAATGCTTCAAAGATTTGGCACTACAAATTCTTTATGGGGCAGTATGGTAGAGGGGAAATTGTTGATCATGGGAATTTGAAATATTATCTTACCAAGGCTTTTTGGGCATGATTTCAAGCTGATTTTATTTTTTTATTTAGTGCACCCTTTCTTGGAGAGACCCTCTCCTTTGTGATACATGGGTCAAAGAAATTCGCAAGCTTTTATTGTACATGCTTAGATTGACAACTATTGGATTTATGTGAACATCAAGGTGTAAGGCTACTTTGAAATGATATTTTTTCGTTTAATTCCTCTCTCTCTATATATATATTAAAGTGAACCATTTATTAGGAAATCCTATGTGAAACTTTCTACAAACAATTACAGTGTACCACCACAAAAAAAGTGTCACACATAGTTAACAAGTACTAAGTCATCATGTCAAAGACCTTAAAATGGAAGTGAACAAGTGATTGGACAGACTTAAGAAGGACATGGAGCTAGTTCGTGTTAGGGTATATTCTCTAGATCCTAGTCCACGATTGTCAACAACAGCTTTCGATTACGCCTCTGCTAAGGTTTATTTATCAGGGTTCTAGAAAGTTATTGCTCAAAAACATGTACTTTCCGACCTCTTCAATTCTCTTGAAAATGTCTGTTACAAACTTTGTTCTACTTACTATTATAATGCAAGAACATACGAATATGGGATGATTGATTTTGAAAATAAAAATGATTTTCGTCACCATTGTAAGATTTTAGCAATGTTTCAAGGTCAAAATGTTTTGAGAAGAGGAGACTTGTTACACACTTGCTCCTTGATATTATGGAATTATAAAACTATATTTCATAGGGATATGTCACATTCCACATAGACCTTTACGTACCTTTTCAAGGGTATTTATCCAAATATTGTATAATGTGCCGTCTTTTTTCATCAATACACTAGCTTTTTCATTTTTGTATCCATTACATATTACCCAATCTTATATCAGTCATCATTACCTCCACCTCAAACGTAATGACCAAATCATGAAAATAGATACAATAACAAAGATGGATACATGCATCCTCTATTCTATGACTAATAAAGCCTTATACCTCACATGGACAGGAAAATCAAAGAATATTGTGAGCAATAGGGAGACTAAGTTCACAAGAAATCTTTAGAAAGACATTTCCCTACTCCTAGGAATCCACTTCAACTCTAGCAGAGATGATCCTTGACAATCAAATGGGAAGACAAAAATGATTAATAAATTGCAGAAGATAGGTTACGTCGAACGTTGTTTAACAAAAAATTACTAGTTGTAAAAGTTCAGACACCGGAGTCATCAAAGATGCTGAATCGTTTAAGAGGATTCATTCACCAATATTAAAACTACAAATGGATAACCTAAGAACAAAGACTCGACTAAAGATCCATATTACACTTAACAAGAGTGATTGACATTAATGTAATATCCCCTTCTAGAGTTGATTCTGAAAATAAGGGTTTTTCCACAAACCCAAATGCAAGAATTCTGATTTTTGGAACAGCAGTGATCAAACCCTAGTAGCCAACTGAAATCGCACCTTTAGGATATCAAAAACCAGCTTAGAAAATTAATAAATAATCCTCTAGGGCAGTGAACTTTACCAACACTTAGGAGCAACAATTTTCATGCAAAATCTAACCAAAAATAATATAGAATAATTCCAAATAATTTAATCAATCATGTAGAAATTATTCCAGCGAATATACTTCATAAATTAAAGAGAAATAAGTGCCAACACAAAGCTGGAATTATTAAAATAATCAGCAGAAGTACATTCCACAAAATTAGCTGAAAATGAGGTCTCCAAACCCCATTAGATACCAAAGAAGTGATAGAACAGCCTTATAAATTAGGAGAAATCTGAATATCAACTTGAGACACCACAATGTGCCCTAGAAGGCACTAAAATATTCCTCCACCCAAGTTGTCACCCAAGGAGAGGGTGCCAAATTGTTGAAGAAACCTTGACAACAACTCTTCTTCAATGCCCTAGCTACCCAACCAACAAGATAGTCTTCTTTGAAGTCCTTGAACCACCAAATTGGAGATTTTTCGTTCTTCAACCTTCAACAATGAAGGGTTTCGTCTTCCTTGCTTGCCACACCAAAGGATTTTAGCCCCATAGTGGAATGAAATTGAGCAACCAGC
Source organism: Taxus chinensis (assembly GCA_019776745.2). Lineage (NCBI taxonomy): Eukaryota > Viridiplantae > Streptophyta > Pinopsida > Cupressales > Taxaceae > Taxus > Taxus chinensis. The sequence continues at coordinate 223,430,298 of CM034155.1, read as the reverse complement.
CCTAAAACCAAGTAGATAAAATTATAATAGCCAAAACATGCCCAAAATGAGCCTAAGCGACTTCTTTTATATCCATGTGGTGGCGCCAAAGTCTCATGGAGGGAATTCCCCCATGACCAACCTCAATAAGAAGCTTACTTTATCTTTTAGCTTGCCTTAAAAGCTCTCAGGACATCCCTTGTTCACCTACTTCTTGTCCACAAGAAGTGGAATGGACAAGAAGTCTTCAAATGAATTAATTTGAAAAAGGGACATTATAATAAACTTCATCATTTATGAGTTCGTCATGACATCATAGCTTAATTTATAATGTTTTTGAGTATGAAATATAACTATATTCTCGTTTTTGGCTGACATGGTAGTGATTACATTGTTGATTAAATGTCTATGCTAATTGGGCGAACTGGTGCCACGCCAGCCCTAGGAAATATTTATTTGGTTGGTTAACACCCGTTTATTATATTGAGAGGCAACAAAGGTAAGAGATCAAAAAAAAAAGGAACCAAACTCTAAGGAGGTGGTGGAGCTTATGGAAATATTCGCAATGATTGATGCAGAGAGAGATGAGATGCAAATGAGATATGATATTAGGGTACGAAATGAAGTATTTGACGATGAGGATTTAGAGCATGATAAGATGACGATGGACTCCAAGATAATTTTATCTAGGGGAGAGGGGGATATGGAAGTAATGCAAAGGTGGAAGCCCGATTACTAGAAAGACAAGTCAATGATAAGGTTGATCTTGTGCAAATTATGCATTAACACCGACAAAGAAGAAGAGGGACATGCACCATCTTATCCCTCTAGATCAGCGGGTGTCCCTAGAGGAATTCGGAAAAGGACAAGGAAGATGATATCACACAAAACAAAGTTGGAAACAATGGTGGACGGGAAAGAAAGAAAGAAAGAAAATATATTGTCCACAAATGACCAAAAGTAGGTCAATGGGACTTGAGGATACAACAGTTAATAATAAAAATCCTAGATGCAAAATAATAAAAGTACATAATACCAAATAAAGTGGTGTGCCACTACCATAGGTGGTAATGAAATCAATACAAATAGCAATGAAGGGTGAACAAGAGCCCCCAAAGCATGCATCAATGAAGATTGGAAGGAAATATCATCGGCTATCTCGCTGTGCCTAAAGTGGAGGATTTGTTTGGGCCATCATTGATTCTTGTGGAAGAACCAAAAATGTTGTCTGGGGAGTATCCATGGTCGGAGGGGCTAGGCTAGGAGGAAGTAAAGCACTTCTTCTAGAATACCCATCAACATCCAAGGATAGTGTAGTTCTTGTAGTATAAAAGAAACTCCTAATATGAGTCTACCCCTATGGTCTTGGCGGTGGCCGGTAAGTAGTAGATCCATGTCGCTGAGAAGGGAAAAAGCCACACCGAAAGGAGGGAGAAGAGCCACGAGGTCAAGGGAGAGTAGGTTGGGGGATTTGAGTAAATCAAATTGTAATGGCGCATTGAGAGAAGCGTTGCCCAACCAATCTATCAACTCTGATAGGTGCTATGTTGCCAGGATACGAATACGGGTACGAGTTTGGGTATGGTTTCAATACACGGATACATACGTCAATTTTAAAAAAACCTTGGGTACAATATGTCTTGGATATGCCTGTACATATATATTAAAAAATATATATATGCACTCATTTTACTCATGTTTTAGTCCATAAAAAACTGAAATAGTAATACAAAACTTAAATCAATGTTCAAAACATTCAATATACTTAAGACTTTACATTTTCATTGATCATGTGGCTGCCATACATATGTCATACGAATATCATGTCAACATGAATACAAACAAAACTTGAAAAATATACTTGGATCAATGTTCAAATTTAACCTTGATATCGGAATAAACTTGATAAACTTGAAAAATATACTAGGAGGGGAGCTTTCATTAGAAGCTGAAACCTAAACATTTTATTGAGCCATGTTTTTCAAATATAAAACATAAAAATAGAGTGCAATCTAATCTATATTATAATGAAGAGTCATTTGAAGTGACAATGGAAAATGCAGATGAGTAGATGCTTGTTCTGCCATCCAACAATAACATAATTACAAAACTAAACGTTATTACGGGCTTAAATAAAAAATGTCATAGCTTCAATAATCTCCCCCTTTTGTGCCAACAAAAAAGGGAAGTTGGAAATCCATAAGTCACCTGTATCAGGTCAATTTATGTTTATTCACATCCAAGTGCCACAACACCATGATTGAAGAAAGAATTTTGAGCCTGATCACCGTAAATTCAATGCTTATAAACAACATATGTGTATTGCAGTCATCAGGGTTACAACAAAAATGAAAGAACCGATTAATATATTGTACAACATTGTCAACAAGTCTGTAGCCATTCTCAGATCTCTCTTGTCAATAAAAGAATTGGCCAATTGTCACTTGTAAATTATTCATCATACCACTAACTTTTAGCTTCCGTTTATATTGCTATTTGTCAAACAATCCCCTGAAACTTAACCCACGTCATTCTGAGGATGATATGAGATGATAATGCCCTTGTCTTATCTTCAGTCCTGCATAATTGAACTAGCCTAACTAACAAAAAACAACCCTGGTGTATTTAATCTTGGGTTCGCCGCAGGTACATCCGAGTTCTTCCTGGGTATTTCTAGGTGTACACGGATGAACCCATCACCTATCCATACCCGTACCCTGACGTATTTGTACCAGATACATATCAGGCAGGGTACGGGGGGGTTGGGGGACGAACCCTGGCAACATAGGATACATGAAGCACTAGTGTCCAAACGGCGCTTAGTGATGTGTGTCGCCTTGGTTGGAAAAAAGAGGTGATCAAAATTGGGGCTCTAGAGCCTTTAGACCTCCCATCTAAGAATCTGCACTGGAGGGTGGCAGCCTTTTGAAGATAAAGAGTCAGACATCGTTGGGCTGGATATCTAAAGAAAGTAGATAGAGTGTTGCTTGAGTCCCCGTATAAGAAGTTATATCTTCCCTGGATCTCATAATAAATGGAGCATCAAAAAATGAAGTGTTCCTTGGTCTCCACCTTCTAGAGGGCACAAAGACGGAAAATACTGTTGAGTGTCAAAGAATGTGTTGATCAAAGAGCACACTCTAATCTAGTCAAGGGGAAATATCAAGTTGTGGGACTGGTGGCTTTGGAGATAGTGAGGGTGACGAATAGTACCATCCACCACTTGTAAGAAATGTTTGACATAAAAAGAAAACTTGGGTTTAAGAGACTCGAGGGAGAGATCAAAGTGGCATGAATATATTGTCTGTAGATGTTCTCTCTGGAATTTCTAGTGATGATGTCCTTTGTGGGAAGGAGCCCAGGGGTGTCTAGGAAGTACGTGAAAGGTGGTAGCCTATCAATGGAGATTCCAATAGAAAGGAACAACCTAGTCTCAAAGTACCAACAATGTTGGCATCTAGTGTGGACCAGTGAAGCAATCCTTGTTGAAGAGAAAAATGATTAGTATAGATATCTCTCATGACCTAAAGCTGGTGTCCCCAAGGATTTGAGTGTATGGCTGTAGAAAGTAAGCCTAAAGATAGTCTCAAGGCGTTGTGGCTAGTGGAAAATTCAACTTGGATGATGCAATATGGAACTATCCGCTTGCAATAGATCATGTGTAGTAACATGAATGTCAGGACCCTCTCAATATGGGCCCAGTCAACATCTCCCAAGCTAGGTGTTCAAACCTTGGAACTATATAAAACTGTAGGCCTAATGCTTATATCAAAAATGCATAACTTGGAAGTGGATCTGGAAACACTGATGTTCTGAGACAAAAAGAGTATCATACCCTTTGCAAAGGCATGAGTGAGAGGCGGACTTCATTCTAAATGGACCAAAAAATTGGACCCCCTAAGTATGTGTAGTTTGATGTAATCTCTAGAAGTTCCCCTTTGTAGAAAAACTAGAATTTGGAGAGAGAGCACTTGGAGATATTGTAAATCACGACCTTAGTTTTACTAAGGTTGACCACAAGTTGTCGAAGATCACAAAAGTGAGAAAGGGCACCAAGGTGTTGTTGTAAGCCCTCAACAAAGTGTGAAAGGACAACATCATCGGAAAAAAGGATAACTATAATCACCTCATGCAAAACACATCCGTCATCTAAATGGGTATGCTGCCGAAGAAACTCCTCCAACTCATCAATGTAAATGGAAAGAAGAAAAGGGACAAGTGTAATGTCCCCTTCTAGGACAATTTAGAAAATGAAGTACTTGTCTAGATTAAGCAAAGAATGGAAAAACCCTTTTGCTTCAACCTAAAATATCCCAATGTCAGCGATTTCGAACCCAAATGAGGTTGGAACTAGCCAAGGTGGTGGGATAGATTGGAAGAAAACAATTGGAATTTAAACACATTCAAATAAGACTTTTAGCAGCTGAAAAATAATTAATATTCAAACCCCAACTGCTGCAATCTTCCAAAATTATTTTCCGCTTAACCATCCAAGCAAAAAATTTCAAACTTTGGATTTTGGGCTACAAAAATATGAAGAATAATATTCTAAAACCAGATTTCGCATAGCAAATACAAAACCCTAATTCTTCCCTAAAAAGTAGGTCGCCCAAACACATTTAGGGCATCAAATCCACTCCAAAAATTATGAAATCATCTTCTCCTTATCTCTCCCAATTTCTACAACCACATATTGATCCCAAACTGCAGATCTGAATTTTATAACAACAGTTAATCAATTAAAATGCACCCAGGACAGCTAAAACTTCAAAAATTCATATCTCACTCAGTACTTGGAGTTTTTGCATGAAATAAATTGCACAATAAAGTAAAAATAAAGAGCTTTCCAATGATCTAACAAACTAAATTTTTATCCCACTGAAACCCACTCAAATCTGCCCCTGAAATCTAAAAACCAGTCTCTAGGGTTAGGGAAAATTAATTAAATAATTTCCAGCTCATAAAACCCTTCCAAAACCCTTAAACAATCAACCCTTGATCTGAAATAATTGATTAGACACAACAACAAATAGATCTAGCATAAATAACTTCAAAATATGATAGATCAAACCCCAATACCAGTCGTTATGGCTAAATAAATTGCTGCAACAATAATAGTCATAAAAGTACTTCAAACCCTTCACAAAAATATAGATTTATCATCCAAATAAATGCGTCAACACCAACACAAGAGATCACAATGGAGAGAACAATAAAATCTTCAATATCTTCAACAATGGATCCAAATGAAGCTTACAATGAGAGAGCACAATGCAAGAACTAGGGCATACATCCCAATACTCCAAGCATGGAGTGAAATCAAATGATCAAACAACATAAGTCTCACAATGATCACAAGCTCTCCTTTTATAAACAAGGAGGCACAAAATTTGAAATCCCTAGGAGAGGGAAATCATTAAATAAAAATACTTTATCCTCCCTAGGTGTGGTGTCCCCTTTCTAAGGGTGATTTTAATATTAAAAGCCACCCAAAAGTTATTTAATTAATTCCCCCTTTTAATTTTGCATTGTGGGAATTAAATTAAATAAATTACATAATTAAATAATTATTGCTTTATAATGATAAAAATCACTCTCCAGGCAATAATATTTAATTATTTAATATAATTTTCCCCTTGCAACATCCCAAAGCCCATGGGGAAAGATAGGCTAAGGGTCTTCAAAAAATGGGGACATTACAACAAGAGACTCCACGTATCTCAGAGAAAGGTTTAGAAGAGGAAGAATCTCATGTAGAAGCAAGCATGAAGAAAGAAGAGTCAAAGATGCCAAAAGGATGCATAAAAATAGTTGATGTTGACACTCCATAGGGAGATAAAATGTACTTTATGTAAGAGATGGAGATGAGCTAGGACAATTACAAGGATAAGTTTGAGGATGACCAAGGGAAGGAGGAACACACTCAAGAAACAACGTTGCAAGCATCTTTCGAAGAAAATGGAGGCCATGAGAATGGAAGTCCAACTTGGGATGAGTTGCATGAATTTTTGATACAACACTAACCAAACCCAAGTTTTGAGATACCCACAAGATGGGTAGAATCAATAATGGTGAGTGCACCACAGGTAGAGAAGTTATTGAGTGTGACCTGGAAAATTCTAATGCTCATCAAACAAGGTTTGCACTTGTAAAGTTGGCGATGGATTTGTGCAGAAGTGTAGACTTGGAGGAATAGTAAAAGAGTGGAAACACGAAGCCATAAAAGCCAGAGTGAATCTGGTCAAGACCCAAGGGGAGATGCATTGTACGTGGGTACCTAGAATAACAAAGCCTTCTTGTCGATGGACCCACTTTCATTTTTCACTGCCCCACCTAAGTTGTGCTTATGGGTGGGTTTAAGTGAAATGTCAGGATTTAGATAATGTAAACTCAGCTTTATTTGTAGCTATCCTACATGGAAGACCGAGTTCTCAGCCTCAAGGATGAGGAGTTTCCCTGAGGAACTTATGGGATAAGCTTGCTTAGGTGTTGGTTACGGGAGGTCGAGCTACACTATTCTAGGTGAATATGGTTACCACTTGACTCACACTCATTTTGTCCACAAGGCATACCAGCTATTCTAAGAGTGGAGAATTCACCCCATGACATTTCACCTAGTGAGGTTACATATTCACACTAGTTATGATGTACATCTCTTGCAAAACATCTTTATTTGATCGTATTGAGTTGACAGCTATGAGCCTGTTTTATTGCAATTATCTCTCTTGTATTTTCGTAATTTGCAATCTAACCTATGCATTGACTTTGCAAAAATGGTGAATATGGGACAATTCATTTCTCGCATCGTTCACCTGTGCATTCTTCAATTACGAGTAGATCTGCTGCGTCTTCTCCGATAACATCAGCCCCCCACTACGACCCATTACCTTATCACGAAACTATTGTTCACTAGAAGATTATGCAGATTGCTTTTATTGTTATCTGTAAAACAATCTACTGATTGAGTGACAACATTACTACTGTAATAACTAGCTACATACATATCTCAAACTCAAACCTCGAAATGCTCTCAAGTTGAATGAATCGCAAGGCGGATGACTATCACTGACCACGAATCAAAGACACGAAGATACACTTAGTTGCGTGAAGGACATATGTTGTTGACCATTGACTCTAGCATATAATTTTAATCTATCAAATTTCAATAGTTTAAATTTATTTCATTGACCAATTTTATTTGATCATACTCTATGAATGTTGATGGTACAAAATGACAACTGGACACGAGCCCAAGGATTCAACGACCATTGTTGCAGTCCTTGGCAATGGTGATTGTCGTACTAACGCATTTATTCGACAACCAGGGTAGGGTTAATCATTGATCCCCTATGGCACACAGGGACTGTTCGACTGAACATTGACTGCACGATAGGGGGGCACTACATTAATTGACAGAAATTCTGATAGTAAGAATATAATTATTGTAATATGTTGCACTTCAATAATTCTTGATAGTAGTATTAACAAAACACATGTAATCATCCTAATTATCTAAATTTATCTAAATTTAACTTTTGGGGATATTGAGTAAATAAAAAAGAGAAAACAGCACTGCCAATATTTAATCTCATCAAAAAATGTATTAGTACTGATCAAGTCGAGTTCATTTGTAATCTCATGTCTCTATGGATATTAGAATTGACCTTTTCCATCCTACTAATCAATGGGATGATCTCGTGCAAGCATGATCTCCATATCAAAATGTACTATTTCTGATTAAAGTTTTAGGCATCTACAGAATTAAAATGAAGGCAAGCATGATTTTGGGAATATTCAACATTGAGTGTATAGGAATTTCCCAATTCTTCTCTAGATGTTCCTATGCCAAAATGTATAATTTAACTGGAAATGATCTACCCTTTCATTTGAAATGCCCGTACAGCTATATGTGTGTATGGTGACGGCTATTCCTAGATCTTCATAGCAATACATTATTGGCCATCCCTATGTCGGTGAACCGCATTCAATCCTAGGTATGTTTCTATTGAATCACATCTGGAAGTTGCCTAGGAATGATATGTTTAGAGGACATATTTTAGTTCAATATGCTATGTCAGTGAGTAATATTTTGCCCAAATGATGTTTTTTATTGATTCCCCTCTTGAAGTTGCCTAGTTAACTCTCATCTATTTTAGACAATGACTTATTTCATTCTGCTACTGTCTTGACATATCATTATTAATTTACTATAAACTGTCAAAACTGGATGGTGGAGATGAGTTAGTTGAAATCTCAAATTAGTGACCCTATTGTGGGCATTGAACAGTGATTGAAAGACCATATTAACAGCATGGATTGATGAGGTGTCTCAGTTGGCCCTTTGCAGCTTTTGGAGAATATCATTGTTGCCAACAACATGTCCGATTAGATGTGCAAGTGCTATCAAAATCATAGCAGAGGTGTCTTGCATTTGTACCCTCTATTAGGGCAAGTATCCAATTGAAAAAATGTTGTGTGAGGGATAGAAAAACAGATGTCTAAAAACATATGTTATGGCTATACTCAACTGGAACTAATTCGACACGTGCCAACTGAAACTTATTTGCATGTGTATTTAATAGCCACCTTAGGGTTGATGTATTATCTTTGTTATTTCATTGCAAAATCAATAATATCAATTATTGGACATAATGCCATTGTTCCATATACACTGTTTATTGTAAGGGAAAGTTTCCGACTTTGCGATAAATGAAATTGAATGAATAGTCTTTAAAATGCAACAGGTGAACTCTATTGGATAATGGATGTTTCAATAGATTTATGCCATATGTCTATACATGTTTTTTTTGGTAAAAATGTGAGGAATATTAAAGGATTAATATTCCCATCTAATAATTATAAAATTAGTTATATTATGAAATTTTAAATCTGAATCTAATTTTCATCTTTCAAGACAATAGTCCAGATGTGAGAAGCCTGCTCTAGTCTCAAATTGTGAGATCAAGCCTAAAATAAAATTCTGAAGTCTAACAAATTAAAAAATATGTGTGAAAATATTTTACGAATGAATTTGATTTCATTTAAGACTACCATATTAATCCTCAAAGGAACCGGAGAAGAAGTCCCCGTAGATATTTACTCCTTAGAAATATATAGGGATTAGTAGTCAATAATTTGGATTATGCTTATAATCTGTCTCTACCATATGTGTTTAAAGGTATAGGGAAGATGGTTCCTAACAACCTTATGTGGGATATTTACTTATTCCCGCTATGTCAGGTCGTAAAAGGGGGGTCTACTTCATTGCAATCTTCACATTGCCAATGCCCCACCCAGTGAATCGGGGTCTTTCAATAATTCTACACACACCACTCAATAGTACTCGCATTATTTGGGTCAAGATTCTTAACCATGTCTTCGTTGCATCAACTGAGTGTCTATGTGATCAGTTGAGAGCATACACATTGGGTCAAACCGTTCTATTGTATTAGAAACCAACTGACAGGGGATATGTATTGCATACAATGAGGTTCCATCCTCTTATTTATAACCGAGGAACTGGACTTCAAACCTAGTCCTGAAAGATAGCCTGATCATAATAATGATAGTAATAGGACAATGTTGGAACTTACTTCTAGATAAGATTGCATCAATCACATCGGATTATTTTCCATAAACAGCATTGTTCAGCCACATTGACTATGGATATTTTCCTAATAAAGATCGCACTTCACGATTTTGAAGTGCGTGATTGGGCCCATTGTGCCTTCGATGTCAGTTCAGTGACATGTTCTACGATGTTGACAACCCATTTTTAGCGGTAAAAATTCTCCTTTTCTGCCACGGTGTTGATCCTGCCTGTCACTTGAACAACCATAGATTGGGACCATCTTTGATGAGCTAGCCATTATCTTTGGATTCCAAGAAGACTCAGTTGTTGGGATTGCACACTTGATCGCAAGTGCAATGCAAGTAGTTTCTAGCAACATTCCACAAATTCAATAATAGGCATAAACTATGTCCTTCCAGGCACAGACTTTGATGACACGCATCAAGTAATGTCTTCAGCATTCGAGTACCCCAACATATGACTCATTTGGTGGCCTAGTTCTACCACATCCTCCTAGTTGTTCTGGTGACATGGTGGAAGTTCATCATCTGAGACACTTGTTTTTGAATAAATTGATGATGAATTTGAGTAAATCTGTCCATCAGTTATCAAATGCCCCACTCAATTATTGATTTGGATATTTTTGCATCGTTGATAATAACCTTCATGAGTCTTGGATATCAATCTAATAGTCTCATGAGGGATGGTGGTCATCATAATTTGGCCAAACTAGAGTCTCATACGGAATGGTGGTGCTAATAATTAAATTGATAAACCGTTTTTTCAGTGCAATCTTTTAAGATTTTGATTAATTGACATCACCAAAACCTTCCTATCAAATTGCTTTGAAATATTTTGAACATTCACAGGTAAGTGGAAATTCAATGTAGTCTCATTACAGCAAATGAACTGGAACAAAGGAATTCTTGTAAACCAAATGCTATTGACACAACTGTATAATGTCCCTTTCCTAGGGCATATTAAGCACAATTTTGGAATTTCCAGTTGAAACCCTTATATACAAAATATAACAATGAATCTAATTTTTATGCAAACCCATAAGCCAGAAAACCGTACAATAATCTGAAATTCTTCCTTTTATTTGATGAAATGACCAACAATACAAAAATACCCAGAAGGCCCAAAGCATCTTTAGAAACCCTCTTGATACAAGTAGGACTGATGGAAGGAAGCAATTTTTACAATCAAGAACTTGGCAATTTATTTCTATTATATTTCAGACCACAAAACATGAAAAATACCCACTATGATTACAACAATTTTCTCACAAAAGATGCTCTAGATGACGAGAGGAGACCCAACGGAGACGTTGCAAACTAAAACCAACCAATTCCACTTGCTGTTGATGCCCTAAACGCTGATCTAAAATCCAAAGGGGTGTAGATAGCCCTAGAAATGGCTGCAAATCATGCCCTAGCTGTGATGATCCAAAATTATGCTCAAATGTGACCCCTGAGTGAAGCCACCAAGAAGATATTGAGGGTTTTCATCCTCAAATCTGATCACAATGAGGGTTTTCATCCCAAGTGACGGATGCTGAGAGGGTTTCTGTCCTCAATAGCTGAAAGTAAAAGCACAAATTCTCAACTTCATAAAATCAAGATGATAGATAGATAATAGATGTCCACAAATGAACCCCTCCATCTTCTTTTATATCCTTTCCTTTCTTTTAATTTCTAATTAAGTATCGGCCCACTTAAATTAGAAAAAAAAATCTTATTTTAAAATTAAAACATAAGTAGTTGAAATAAAGTTACTTTTGGGCTCAATTGGTTTTAATCTTACCATGTTCCCCTTTCCTTCATCCCATTAGCACGTGGGAAACAATAAAATAGACTAAGGGTCTTCATTTTTCTTTAATTCAAAAAGGGGACATTACAAACTGATACTGCAATGTAAATAAAGTTTCATTGAGAATGACAATAATCTACAAGAAGATAGCAATCTTTGAGAAGAAATATGAAGCTACAACACACTCATTTTTATATTTGGATAACAATTCTTTTAAATAGTTTTCAGCAGGAAATAAAGAATCTAAAAATAGAAAGTGAAGTGAAGCTCCTTGGAATATGAACATCCATGTGACAAGTGTTCCCTCAAGAAGCTGAGAGGATCTATCGTGACATGAAACTCATAAAAACACAAAATTTTGGTTTTCCAACTTCAATGAATTCTCCCATTTTTTTTGTATTTTGCAAATTTTGAGCTATGAGAATGGTTTTTTTGGGGTCAAACTTTCCAAAGAAAGTTTGGCACCTTTCATCATGTTTTACAAATCCTAATATTTTTGGGCTTTTTGAAGGGTTTTGTTTCGAGCTACAATAACACAGTTATGGCCCAGACAAGGTGACCTATTCATGTTCTGATATTATATCAGAACATTGTCCTGAACTTTGTCACTTGGATTAGTCAGCCCTTTTTGGGAAGAAATGAACCCTGTTGTTTCTTTTTTTAATTCTAATGAACATAAGAACATCTTAATTCGTAAGCGATTATCTTCCACTTGCATGGCATAATCCATCCAAAATGCATTTTTAATTGACTGTGAACATTCTTGAATAGAAAAGCTCGCAAACCAACATTTACATGTGGTACATTGAGAAAATTCTCCAATGTACCCAAGACCAAAATTCAAGAGATTTTTGAATTCCTTTACTATCTTTCCCTCGAACTTGACCAATGTATCCCATTTCTTCAATAGTTTGAAACCGATTCGTTTAATGGGTTTTTCAAAATTACAAAATGAATCTGATGGATAATCAAAGTGGTAAAGATCAGAGAGGCTTACTATGCTCTAATATATTTTTTTCTAGGCATCTTTTGTTGATGTATTATTTGTTAATCAACATCTCTTCCTTAGCAGCCAATTCTTGATGGAGCTTCTACATAGCTCAGTTGCATCTTTACTCTGTTTGACACAATCCGTTGATGACAGGGTTTTTGAATCAAGAAAGATTCTTCGCGTTTCTATGATTTTCTCTACAGTAAGACTAAGGTTGTTCTATTACTAGTTCTCATCCCTTAGGTGCCAATTTTCCTCTAGTAGTAATTGGTGCTCATTTCGGGGCATTGAAAGAAGATCTTCTAGTGCTGAGCAAAATGTATGAATTTCTTCACAATGATCAAAACTATTTTCTTACATGGAGCCACCTCTAGTAATTTTAAGGACTGATCACCCATGGTGACGATGATAGTACAAGATCTGGATTGATAAACATTGTGTCTTTCCCACATATAAGGTTAATAGAATAGGATGTCACGACTTCCAAGGGTGCCACTTCACATAGAACTTCATCCTGAAACTGCTCGATTTTGTATGGGAGACACTTTCGTATGACACGTACATATCTACGCTAATTCATCCAACCAATTATATATGGTTGAAGGTGAGGTGTCATTGGTAGATTCAACCTCTTGAACAATATTTTCTAAAATCATGTTTTTCTGATTGCCACTATCCACAATGAAGAGCAGATTTGCCCTTCACCCATAATTGTGAGTGGAAGTGATGTTCCACCTCATTTGGCTCTAAGAACAAGGGTCGTGACAATAACAGAGCAGGAATTGGCCTCTATGATACTAGTGTGAGAAATGTTTCTAGGGCTGGTGTTGGAGTCTGTACCTCTGCCAATAGTGTTTATCTAGCATGAGTTTCTTCATTTGAGTGCTATTTGCTCTTGTGGACATCACACCACTCTCCTCTGTTTTTACGTAAACTCTAATCAGGGGAAGCCTTCTTCAAATGATGCTTTGGACGAAGGTGTTGTGCATGTTGCTTATTGTTAGAATTGATGCGATTAATTCCAAAAGTAGTTTCTTTCCTTCCTTTATGTTCAAACTTTTCTTCTATCTTGACTGCATACAGATAGACTTCTCTCAATGTCCTAACCTCTGAGAATTCCAGTTCTTCTTGGATATACAAATGCAAGTTGTTGCAGTATTTGAGGATTCAGTGTCTTTGACTATATTGTGCACCAAATTCTACCAACAAGGCATGAAATGCATTGGCATAATTTTGCACATTGTTTTCTCGACCATGGCACAATTGCTGCAACTTTTTATACTGGTCATCGCAATTCTTCACAAGGTAGTATTCTTCTTTGATGACATATATGAATTCTATCCAAGTTTTGAGCGGCATATCTTTTTGGTTGTGTTAATTCATCTTCATCCTCTTCTTTGTTGTTTTAAAGATAATATGATTCTCACCTTCTTTTGAAATGGGAAGCAACTTTTAAAACTGGAAATGTCATCTTTTCACTGATAGAAAATTTATTTACAGCTTGGCCGAGTCAGTTGTCTACTTTGTCCACATCAATTTTGCCTTCAAAAAGAGGGATATTGAAATTCAATTGTACTTAAAAGGGTGTTAGACCATCGAATGGTTTCCTTGAGAAGTACATCGATAGCTCAGACACTATTTGTGAAAAACTATTGGTGAATTGTTCATCATCTTCCTCTACTTCTTGAGGGATTCATCCAGCAGCAATTTGAAATCTCCAGTTCCCTCTTTCCTTTCCATCTGAGATCTTTTGAACCGAAAGGGAAGATAATCTAAAGGGTCCTATGTCTCAATATTGTACTTCCAATAGTTTGGTTTTGTTCAATAGGACATACAAACATGGAACCAAGTTCCCTGATACTATTAATCTATATTTGATTTGCAATCCTGTGGACAACACACTAATTTGTAGAAACTGAATGTGTTATTGGAGAAATGAAATGAAACAAATGAACTAATTTCCATTAAACACAATTGATACTCAAATGTAGATAAAATATTTATTGAGATTGAGAGTAATTTACAAAAAGGTAGCAATCTTTGAGAAGAGATGTGAAGCTACAACACTAGTTTTTATGTTGGGAGGAGAATTCCTTATTTTCAGTAATAAACGAAGATTCTAAAATAGAAAGTGAAGGGACTCGGCTAGGAATCTAAAAAACCTTGTTTCAAGTGTTCCCCCAAGAAGTTGAGAGGATTTGACGCTACATGAAACACTATTTTCTTTCAAAAAAATTGGAATTTCCTAGATCTATTTTGCAATATTTGAGTCATTCAAAGTGGTTTTGGGGTCAAACAGAGTTTTCCATCCTTTAATTATATTGTACACATCCTAATATTTTTTATGCTTTTCAAATGGATTGCTTCAAGCCATGGTCACAAAGTTATGGCCATGACAAGGTGACCTAGTTTTTCATTACTCTGTCAGAATATTGTCCAGATCTGCCACCTAGTTCATTAAAATTCATGTAAGATATGGTGAGAGAGATGATGGATTGATTAGAAAATATTCCTCTATGGGATTTTGGCAGAAATAATGGAACTTTCCAACTATTCTGTAAGGTATGGTGGTGGTGATGATAAGATGTTTAGCCAACAGTCTCGCAAGGGATGGTGGTATTATATGACCTCAAGGGTCCCAAAAGGAATCATAGTGATATTGAATGAGCTAATGGAACTAAGAATGATGAATTTTGCTTACAAAGATATGCGTTTACATATTGTAATTTATCTTCAGGTTAGGGACACAAAGAGAATGTGATGTTCCCTTTTTTTGGACAAATGGGAATTTTAACGAACTTCCACACCAATCAAATCAAGAAGAATTAAATCCTTTTGAATCAACCTCAAATAACCCAATGTCAGCTAATTACAACCCAAAATGGGGTTGGAAGTAGCCAAGGTTGTGGGTTAGATGGTTGGATCAACTGGAAATTAAATCTTCTTTACTTTTGTTTTTTTATAACAGTGGTAATTAAATAAATCAAACTTGCAGACAGCTGAAAACTTCTAAAATTCATAACTCAATCAATATTTCTTCCTTCTTTTCATATGAAACAAAATGCACAATAAACTTGAGACTTTTCTCTTTCCAATGAACTAAGGATCATATTTTTCTAAGCACTAAAACCCCTTCAAAATAGCATCCAAACTTCCAGAACTTGGTGCTAGGGTTAGCAGAAATTATTAAATTAATAACCAACACTTCCCTCAACTGTTTTCACACTCCAAAAGCTTGTTTTGATGCACAAAAAGGCAAAGAACAGATCTGAACTGAAATCACAATTTTTAAGCATCAAAATGTGTCCCAAACAATTAATAATCCAACCTCAGACTGCTGCAACCTCTAAAATTATTTCCCGCTTAACCAAACAAGAAAAAGCCTTCAAACTTTGGATTTTGGGCCACAAAAATATGAAGAATAATATTCCAAAATTAGTTTTCGTACAACAAACACGAAACCCTAATTTTTCCCTAAAAAGTAGGCCGCCCAACACATTTAAGGCATTAAATCATCTCAAAAAATTATGAAATTACTTGTAAAACACAATAGATTTGAAATTCACTTGTTTAACCATCAAACATGCAAACAAACTTAGATTTCCTTTAACAATCAATTTGTAATGTCCCCTTTTAGGACAAGTTAGGAATTAACACAAATTTGATCACACACAGCTGAAAACAATTAATATTCAAACCCTGAACTACTGCAATTTTCAAAAATTAATTTCCACTTAACTGTTTAAGCAAAAATCTTCAAAATTTGGATTTTGGGCCACAAAAATATGAAGAACAATGTCCCAAAACCAGTTTTTTCACAGCCAACATGAAACCCTAATTTTGCCCTAAAATGTAAGTCGGCCAGCACATTTAGGGCACCAAATCTACTCCAAAAATTATGAAATTGTTTTCTCCTTATCTCTCCTAATTTCTACAACCAAAACCAATATTAATCTGCAAAACTACAGATCCGAAATAAATATTAATTTATAACAACCAGAAATCTTGCAGACAGCTGAAATCTTCTAAAATTCATGTCCTTCAATACTTAGAGTTTTTCCGTGAAACAAGATGCAAAATAAACTAGAAGTTTAGGGTTTTCCATTGCATTAAGGATCTGAATTTTCTGAGCATTAAAACCTAGCCAAAACAGCCCCAGAAAACTGATTTCTAGTCGCTAGGGTTAGATAAAATTATATAAAATAATTTGCCTCCAAATACACCAAAATATTAGCCTCTTGCTTTGAAATAATCAACAACACATGGCAGATTGTAGATCTAGCATTTATGGCATCAAAACATGATCAAATCATCACCAACCCAAGTTGCTATGGTAAGAATATTTGCAACAATAATAGAAGAAATTAAAGGAGCAATATCAAATGCTTTTCACACTCTAAACTTGGCGCCAAAACTGAAATAACTCAAGCAATAATGGCAGATCTAAAATTCACTTGAGAGTCTTCAACAATAGATCCAAATGAGAGAAATGCAAGAACTAGGTCATACATCCCAATACTTCAAGCATGGAGGGAAATCAAATGATCAATCAACATCCCCTCTAAGGAAATGAGACCTCCCTTTTATAGAACTAAGGGGTGCAATATCCAATAAAGACTGACCTTTCCCTTCTGGAGGGAAATATGTAATGTCCCTCTTTCTCGATTAGTTCGGTCGAAGACCTTTTGGCCTGTTTTGTCTACCCGATGGCCAAAAGGGTGTTTCCAAGGGTGACTTCGGTTTATTATTTTATTATATGGTGCTCGAATTAAAGTAAAATATCATTAAAGTACATATAATGAATTAATAGACTGTTTAAATGACTTTGACTTAGGAAAGTGTATTTAAATAAATTAATAAACTATTTAAATGCACTTCCTAGCCAAAAGTGCGACTTGTTTGGGTATGATTAAATAAACCCAAAAATGCGACTTACTTAGTAAAGCAAAATAATTAATTAAATATTAATTATTGGGTTTTAGCCAAAAAGTGTGACTTGGATATTTGGAAGGGTTTTTTGGCTATATGAAAGAAAATGCGACTTGGGGGAGAGGCATTCAGAAGATTATTATTTTCATACAACAGTTAGCACAGAGCTTTTGCAGACAGAATCCAAGGACGGAAACCCTCTGGATTATTCCTCTTGCGGACGGAAACCCCAGGAGCAGTGAGAGAAGCTTCCATCCAGGAATCTTCATTGTTTACACAGTTATTCAGCATTCCAGCAGTGTCAGAGAAAAGAATAAATTGCAGCGGTGAGCATTTGTACACCCATCTGAGTGGGGCGGCTTCTTCTACATATATTTATTGCTGTAATAGAGGTATTTTTCATGATAAATATTTATTGTAACTCCCAACAACAAATATATTAAATCAGCTAGGGTTTTGATTCACTTACTGTGGATTTTTGGACAACCTTTGTTATTAAATCTTTCTATAGATTTATATTCGTATTGCTGTCATATTTAGTTCTAGAAATCACCATTAAATATATAGCCGAAATATTTATAAAGAAATCTGCCAGATTTGCCCTGGGTGCCTATTTTGCATTCACCCAATTTGCGGGCTTTCTGTATTTATTTACCTATGCAGTTTCAGTGTGATGTTTTATGAATTCCTTTGATATTATCAGTTCAGATCTGAGCCAGAGCATTATATAAAAAAAAAAAACGGGTTTGGGATTTTTCAAAACATAAACTCTCATTAAAATATTTAATACTAAGACTATGTGCACTTTGTTTATTTTTTAATTAAATAAATAAAAGTAACTAACCTAGGTTCACATTAAACTAACTAAAGAGACTCCCACTTGTAGTGCTAGGCATGCCAAGGGGTTGCAATGCAAATTAAAAATAAATATTAATAATGTCCCGAAAAAGGGGACATTACAGTCCTCCCCTCTCGGAAATTGCTTGCCCTCAAGGAATAACAAGCTCATAGATCCATGCATCATGCCCCAAAGAGAAGATGTGGGGTGGTGCATCCAAAGCCTCGATCCGATGCCTGTCAAGTGGCGAAGAGTTGGAAAAAACAAAATTTTTTCCCTCATGTCAACCCAAAAAGATGGGTCATCAACTCCATAACATGTGTTCCAAGAGATGGTTTCCTCAACATGGCATAGAGAGTCATCAAAAGGATAAGCTTTGCTAAGCTCCAAGGCTGCCCATTCAAAAATGCCCTCATGAAATAAATAGGGCAGCAGTCTTCCATCACATGTCTTCAATCCTGCACATGAAGCAAACTCATTAGAAAAATAAGTGTTGAGAAACACTTTTCCTGTTTCTTTTTCATGTCTCCAAGGCATGGAGAGCTCCCAAATCTTCCTCATGTATGGGTTGTCCCCAAAATCTGTTATGTGGCATCCAACACTACTATAATTATGCATTCTTCCTTCAAAAATTAGAATTAGGATGGCTGGTTTCCACCCCCAAATAGTCACCCATGAGCCAAAATCAAATACCAACAACCATGTCACAAAATGTATGTAAAAAAACTGAATTTTGGGAGTGATAGTGGAGCTGGTCCTAATAGTATTATCCATAAAAATGAGAGGACAACAACTAGCATAATTCATAATTTTTTCCCGACATGAATAATCATCAAGCTAATGAACAAAAATGGCTCCCATGTAACCGAAATTTCATCCTCACCCATAACAAACTAAAAATTATCCAAAAACACAGTTGATAATGAAGTGTCTTGAGAAAAGTTCATACCATGTTCCTTCACTTTTTCCGAACTTTCCATTGACGCCCAAATGCAAGCAACAACAACCAAACATTTCCAACACATAACCTTTGGAAGAACATCAATCAAACACCCAAGTGGAAGACATAATTGCTGTTCAAAATCTGAAAATGGACTTCTTACCATGCAAGGTGTAGTCCATGTGATTCATCCTTCCTTCAAGGCTTCAAAGGGGATAGGAGTTAGCATTATTTGAAGAAAGAAAGGAGATGATATCCATGTATCCACATAAAGCTTGTAAAACTCAAGTCCTTTCATCCCCTTATTACATGAAGCAACATATGCAAGATGACACCACAAATTTCCTCTTCTTCTATACTCAAAAAGAAAGGAGAGAGTTGAAATATAATGCATGCTTTTATGAATATCATCATAGAGAAACCAAGGAGCCTTGTACCTTACTTTGTGTCAATGACTTTTCTTTATGAAAGGGAACAAAACACTTGAAGCCTTCATACATTTGTGCCTTCCAATGATGCATTCCTCATACAGACCAGCTAGCTTATTGTTATGACTTCCATCATTGGGAAGAGTGATAATCACTCTTTTTTTTTTCCATCATGCACCCAATTGTTAGGAGCAAAAGTATCAACAAGAATGTGACCATTATACCCCATGTTACACACCATATCCATCTCCCTATCATGCTCAAAATCATACCCATCAAAACTCAATATGGAAGGAGAAATAAAATATAAAATATCATACCTTGGGCTACTCCCAACATCTACAAAAATCAAAAATTTTAAGTTTGGAACAACACTCTTTCCTTTACCATTTTCTCCATCCAAAGCCCCTTTTTCTTCTTCACAAGCCTTCATACTTGGTGGGTGATGACTTGGGACATTCATAAGACCCATGCTTAGGTGAAAAACCTCTTTCATTTGCCCATTAGGGCCTACTGTTCGGAAAATTACAGCGAACTGAAAATTACCATAAGCATCCCATGGTGTCCTTCCTTCATAAGCATACCTCTTCACAAGCCCATCTTCCAAATCTGATTTCTTCTTGCACCCATTCAACTTTATGCAATCATTAGATGCCAAAAATGTATCATCAAAAACAAAAGAGCTCATACCTTCATATAGTTTGTCATATTGATGCCAAGTATGGTCTAGCAAAAAATAATTATGTGACATCTTATCAATGCTTCCTTGAAGATTCACCTATGGAGAAACATACCCATCATGTATGCAAGTAAAGCTCTCAAGGAATGATGACATAACTGGAAATACATGGGCTGAACTTACCCAATCAAAGGCTGCCATAAGGAACCTCTCAATCTGAAAATTATCATTATTGCTCAAAATGTCTTCCCTTCTTACTTCACTAGGCATGCAAATATTAGAAGACAAGGAAATCTTTTCAACCAATAAATAACTTTTACCTTGCTTCTCAATCGGTGGCTCTTTTTCCTCTTGGATCAAATTTGATTTTACCTTGCATTCATTCTCAACCCAAGTAGCATTAGTAACAACTAAATAATGACCATTGGCTACCTCTTGGCTGTCCTCATTTTGCTTGTCCATGCAATCTTGCAAATCAAATTTTTCTTCCTTCTTGGACTTATCTCCCATGATTATCTTATCAACATGCATGCAATCGTACAAAGGCAAGGAACCCTCTTCAAAAAATAACTCTTTACCTTGCTCATTTGCATCTAAGGGCTCTTCTTCCTTCTCTTCCTTTTGAACTAAGTCTGATTCAACTGTGCAAATGCCAACTCTCATGCAAGTATTAGATACCAATTTTGTATCATTAGACACCAAAGAACTCATACCTTGGAAAATCATAGTCTTCATTTTGTTCGAACATTGCTCTAGGACACCTTGGGCTAGTGTATGAGCAACACATGATGCCTCTTAACCCAATCCTTCCTCCAACATAGATAGCAAGTGTGTTGGGGGAGTCTCAAATTCATTTAATATCAAAGACATAACGGCTTGCATGGAAATCATGATCTTTTGAGCATGATCATTACATATAACATCAAAGAACACCTCAAACACGTGAGAAATAAGATCATTACATTCTAAATCCATCATTATAACACAAGATCTTACTTTTGCCATAGTATTCAAAATGCTAACCCTCTTACCAAAACAAGGGCTTGTGAGGTCCCAAAGACCTTAGAAACTTCCCACCATGACCTCAAAGATGTCTTCTATGATAACATCACAATATGACAATTTTGGGGCTATAATTCGTATAACCTCACTAATGCAGAAGATAACCATAATTCTTACCTCCCCATTTTCATGATCCAACAACTCGTGCCTTGCCAACTGCATAAACAAGGAGTCCCTTGCAAGAAACATGGATCCATAGTCATCTTGTTCTATTGTTGCCGAACAACTTGTTGTTTCTTCCAAAATTTTGAGCAGCTCATCCTTTGATGGAGGTAGGTGCTTGAGTGCTCTACCAAGTTTTCGAAATCTTGCCTTCATGTTACGTGCACTAGATAAATCCATGATCCACAAGTAATGTCAAACCTCATAGGTATAGGGGAACATGCTCTGATACCAATGTAATGTCCCCTTTTAGGACAAATAAGGAATTAACACAAATCTGATCACACACAGCTGAAAACAATTAATATTCAAACCCTGAACTCCTGCAATTTTCAAAAATTAATTCCCGCTTAACTGTTTAAACAAAAATCTTCAAACTTTGGATCTTTGGCCACAAAAATATGAAGAATAATGTCCCAAAACCAGTTTTTGCACAGCCAACATGAAACCCTAATTTTACCCTAAAAAGTAGGTCGGCTAGCACATTTAGGGCCCCAAATCTACTCCAAAAATTATGAAATTGCTTTCTCCTTATCTCTCCTAATTTCTACAACCAAAACCAATATTAATCTGTCCCCAAAACTGCAAATCTAAAATAAATATTAATTTATAACCAGAAAGCTTGCAGATAGCTGAAATCTTCTAAAATTCATAAGTCCTTCAATACTTAGAATTTTTCCGTGAAACAAGATGCAAAATAAACTAGAAATTTAGGGTTTTCCATTTGCTATGTACCTAGGGAAAGGATGTTATGATGTATATGTATTGATGGAGATGCCGACATGTGGCACACATTCCCTTATTTTATTATATCATTCATATATGATTTATTATACTTAGGAGGTCGGCCTCAGTATTGGCCATAGGTTAGAATGGTATATATAGGGGTTAGAAGGTTGTAGTTAATCATCATATTGAGTATTGGAGTGTTATTGTATGGTTTGGAGGTTACCCCCTCGAAGTGGTATTGGAGGTTGCCCCCTCGAAGTGGCAAAGCTATTATATGAGCATATTGTCATCATTTATCTATATTTTGGTGTTCTCTCATGTTATTCTACTGTATATGTTCTGATTTATACAAGTAATATCCTTACAAGTGGTATCAGAGCAGTGATCCGGGCAATTTGTGGGATGAAACCCTAATGTTGGTGATTCGTCTATATGTGAAGATCAACTTGGAATTTTTCAGATATTTTTTGTGGGGAGTGGACAAATAGTTCAAGTGATCTTCCCTCCAAATTTCAGAGTTTTTGGAGCTGGTTTGCAAATGTTGTGTCCGTTTTAGAGTGGAAACCTTAATTCTAACGTTTCATCTATATCTTCTGAATAATGACGAATTAGGAAATAATTTTTTTGGGGTTTTTGGTAATGATATTCAAAGGTGATACCACTAAAATTTTAAAAAAAATTGGATCTATTTTGTCAGATTTATTTCATTTTTATTGTTTTTCACTATTTTGCTCCACAGGCCATAATTTGAGGAATTTTCCTGAATTTCTTACATTTTCGGAAACCTCTCAAAAAATTAAATTTGGGTTTGTGTTCTGTGATTTCTGATTTTTGGCCGATCTTTTAGCCGAAAGGGTTAGAAAAAGTTTTGATCAAAAGGGTCTATTCCTAAAACCCTAGTTTTGTGGATCATGGGGATGGTAGCTTTTTTTGGAGATGGCAGGATTGATGCTAGAGAATGGTGGAACAAATTTAGGGATAAATTCTCTAAACCATCAGATATTTGGTTATTCAAGTTGTGGATTAGTGGCCCTGCACAGATTTGCTTTTCTGAGTTAGAAAAGGAAAAGTCTAATTGGTCTTTGGAGGAACTGGAACAAGTTTTCATGGACAGATGGGCAACAAAAGAAGAAGAAGAAAGAAAGAAGAAGAAGAAGAAAAAGATGTTGATGATGAAGCAGAAGAAGAAGAATCTCCAAGAAGGAAGCTGTTGATGATGAAGCTGCTACACAGGCATAGGATTTCATATGGGTAGTTGTATGATCGAGCTCAGCGACAAGTGTGCAATAATTTAAAGCACACTCATTATATGGCTCCTTCTTATGTTTTGGGTATGAAACATGTCAAATGCAGGGAGGCAAATGCTATGTACCTTGGGATATCTAATATTATAATGTATATGGGTTGATGGAGATGCATGAACATGTGGCACACATCCCCTAGTTATATGTATGGGTTCACATGGGATATAATGTTATGATGTATATGTATTTATGGAGATGTGTGACAAGTGGCACACATCCCCTTATCTTATTATATCATTCATTTATGATTTATTATGCTTAGGAGGTTGGCCTCAGTATTGGCCATAGGTTAGAATGGTATATATAGGGGTTTGAAGGTTGTAGTTAAGGATCATATTGAGTATTTGTTAGTGGTTTGGATTACCCCCTCGAAGTGGTATTAGAGGTTGCCCCCTCGAAGTGGAAAAGCTATTATATGAGCATATTGTCATCATTTATCTATATTTTGGTGCTATCTCATGTTATTCTGCTATATATGTTCTGATTTATACAAGATAATATCCTTACAAGTGGTATCAGAGCAACGATTTTGGACAAAATTAGGACAAAAACCCTAATTGATTTTTTTTCGAATATATTTTGAAGAGGGTATCTAATTTTTTTCCCAATTTTTGCATCATAATTTGGAAACACTCTAATTCAGAATATCTAAAAATTTCAGCTCCATTGGATCTATTTTTCGGATTTTATTGGTGTTTTTAGGTTTTTTCATAAATTAAATTTTCAAGAAGCAAATTGTGATTTTTTTTAGTAAAATTTATATTTTCAGAAATCTATTGAAATTTCAATTAGGGTTTGTTATTTGTGTTTTTATCCGTTTGTTGAGATATTTTCATAATTCTTAAACCCTAATCATGATCAAGGGGATAACAAATTTTTATGGAAATGGTGAGATGGATGCTAAAGAATGGTGGATAAAATTTAAGAATATATATTTCTCATATTTCATGACAAGGAATAGGTTTTCACATTATCTTGGTGGTCCTGCATGGATTTGGTTTTCTGAGTTAAAAAATGACAGGAAGGATTCTGGTCTTGGGCAGGATTTGGAACAAATTTTATGGATAGATGGGACCACAAAGAGGAAGAAGAGTCAAAGGAAGATGATGGGGAAGAATATATTGAAGAATCAAGAGAGAAAGAAGATGAAGAGGAAGGTGAAGAAGATTCAAGGGAAGATGATGGTGCAGCATATATTGAAGAATCAAACGCAGAAGAAGTTGAAGAAGACTATGAAGAAGAGGAAGAAAAACAAGATATTGATGCAAAAGAAGATATTATAGCTCCCAAGAAGGAAGATGCCATATTTCAGTTTCATGGATGCATTCAAAGGAATAAGATAATTTTTTCCATAAACCCTAACAGCAAGTATAACTTCATCAACAAGGATATGGCTCAACATCTACATATTCAAGAAAGTAATATCAAAGAAGCTCAAGTGAATGGTAAGAAAATTCAAGTTTTTGAAGATTTCAAACTTACTATGGACAAATATACTTTACATTCAGATTTTTTTGCCTTATATATGGATGGTTTGGATATTATTCTTGGGTATCCTTGGTTAGAGACATTGGGGACAATTAATATTAATATGAAAAATAAATTTATGAAGATTTGGTACAAAAAGAAGGTCACTTTACAGGATATCATGCTTAATGGAAATCAAAGAAAAGTCAATATAGACCATGAGGATGATTTAGAATATGGAGAAGAAGGGAATAAGGATGATTCAAAAGAGGAACATGAAGAAAAAGAAGGAAATGATGATTCATCTACTCAAGAGAAAAAGAAAATATCAAATGCCTTGAGGTGGAAGAAGAAAAGAAAGTTCAGAAACAGGTTGATAAGGTTGAGGATACTACAACTGCAGCATATGGAAATCCACGTCAACATGAGAGAGCAAAAATCATGGAGATATCCCAGGGCACATCATATTTCCAACCAATATAGATATATAGGTAATCAGAGGAATAATCATTTTATTTATAGATGGGATCAATAGAGCAACAATTATGAAGCATGGAATCCTTATTATGGTTATATATGTTTTACATGGAATCCTTATTATGCTTTATGCATTGAATCCTTATGTTGGTTATGCATGGAATCCAAGGATGATAAACTATGGTCACAAATGGAATAAGATTAGTGCAACAGAATATGGATATTAGATCAGATATGTATCATCTACTAGGATCACATATGGATGGATGATCGATCATGGTGCAAAGTGTGTAAAAAATTATAACACACTCATTACATGGTTTCTTCTTATGTTTCAGGGATGAAATATGTCAAGGAGGGAAGGAATGGGTATGCACCTAGGGAAAGGATGTTATGATGTATATGTATTGATGGAGATGCCGACATGTGGCACACATCCCCTTATCTTATTATATCATTCATTTATGATTTATTATGCTTAGGAATCGGCCTCAGTATTGGCCATAGGTTAGAATGGTATATATAGGGGTTAGAAGGTTGTAGTTAATCATCATATTGAGTATTGGAGTGTTATTGTATGGTTTGGAGGTTACCCCCTCGAAGTGGTATTGGAGGTTGCCCCCTCGAAGTGGCAAAGCTATTATATGAGCATATTGTCATCATTTATCTATATTTTGGTGTTCTCTCATGTTATTCTGCTGTATATGTTCTGATTTATACAAGTAATATTCTTACACCATTACATTAAGTTCTGAATTTTTTGAGCATTAAAACCTAGCCAAAACAGCCCGAGAAAACTGATTTCTAGTCGCTAGGGTTAGATAAAATTATATAAAATAATTTCAGCTTTTTCCTAGCCTCTAAATACACCAAAATATTAGCCCCTTGCTCTGAAATAATCAACAACACATGGCAGATTATAGATCTAGAATTTATGACATCAAAACATGATCAAATCAACACCAACCCAAGTCGCTAAGGTAAAAATATTTGCAACAATAATAGAAGAAATTAAAGGAGCAATATCAAATGTTTTTCACACTCTAAAATTGGCGCCAAAACTCAAGCAATAATGGCAGATCTAAAATTCACTTGAGAGTTTTCGACAATAGATCCAAATGAGAGAGAGCACAATGCAAGAACTAGGGCATGGAGGGAAATCAAATTATCAATCAACATCCCCTCTAAGGAAATGTGACCTCCCTTTTATAGAACTAAGGAGTGCAATATGCAATAAAGACTGACCTTTCCCTTCTGGAGGGAAACATAAACTCTCATTAAAATATTTAATACTAAGACTATGTGCACTTTATTTATTTTTTAATTAAATAAATAAAAGTAACTAACCTAGGTGCACATTAAAATAACTAAAGAGACTCCCACTTGTAGCGCTAGGCATGCCAAGGGGTTACAATGCAAATTAAAAATAAATATTAATAATGTCTCGAAAAAGGGGACATTACACAATTCGCTAGGGTTAGAAACACTTTCGCAATCAATTCACCACACAATAAATGCAACATGCACACAAATGGATCCTTAGAAAAATCAGATTTACTTCAATTCCAAATCGAATGAGAGAGAGAGAGAGAGCACAATGAAGAACTAGGGCATACATCCCATTTCTCCAAGCATGGAGTAATATCAAATGATCAAATCAACATGCCAAATGATGACCATGCAATCTCCTTTTATAACATAAGGGGTGCAACATTCAAATGGCCGACCTTTTTCCTTTTGGAGGGAAAACTAATAAAACTTAAATTAAAATATTAAAGGACCCACTTAAGTGTACTTTATTATTTTTAATTAAATAATAAAGAAGTAACTGGCTTATGTGCACTTTTTAAACTAACTACAGACTCCTTGTAGCTCAAGGCATACCAAGGGGCTACAATGTAGGCAACAAACACCTTAGGACAATCCTTAAGCTCCATCCTCGAACCCATGGGGAGCGAAAATGAGTCGAGGGTCTTCAGTTCTTCAATTTTAAAAAATGTCCCGAAAGGGGGACATTACAGTCCTCCCTTCCCGAGATTGCTTGTCCCAAGCAATCACAAGTGCCCGAATCCCAAATGAGTCTCAGCTGCTCCATGATCTTTATGTTTGTACCTACACAAGTAACAAACATATGAAAGAAAACATGAGTGTTTGATAACACTCTCTCAGGCCCTGTAGTCATGGGAGTTGGCTCCCTACTTTTGCTTGTTGAAGCCCCACCAATTCCATGCATTTGATGGCTGCCTCATACACAGTTGTAGCTATGCATTTTCCCCTCCATGCAAGCATGAAACTCAGTTCTCATCCTCCATTGAAAATTCAGAACACAACATGCCAAATTTCCTTTCATGCTCTTATAATTTTCAGTCCTCATGTGCACATGGGAAATCAACAAATAGGAGCACCATGAAGTGGGAACACAGAATAATACCCTGTTGTTGGAGAACATTTCCTTGCCCCAAAGTGTTTGCTTGGCATTCCAAAAAGAGTGTGCCGAGCTGCATACTTACCGCTGCCCCATGATTAAATATGCAATTCCAATTTCCTCTTAAAGTGTTAGCAAGAAAACCGAATGCAAGGATGACTGAAATTGATTTGCAAAACTAAAAAATAGTCACCTTCAAGCGCTGTCCCTATGCTTATGACAGCAAGAATATGAATGCCAAAATTAATCATCTTTTCCACTTTGGGGGCTGCCAAGGGTCCTCTAAAGTGAGCCACCTTACACATGGAGTGTACTCTATCAAAATCACTAAAATGTGAACTAGAGGAGAAGTGAAAATAATTTATCTTTCCATTCTTACTCGCAGTTGAAAGTGAAATGCCTTGCTTACCATGTGAAGAACTTATATCATGACCCTTCATCTCCTTCAAAACTTTCGTAGAAGCCCCAAAATTTGTGGTCATGCAAGCAACAACAACAAGACTTACCCAACACATATCCTTCACCGAATTCACCTTTGACAGCACAAGAATCAAACATCCAAGTGGCAGCCCAACATGTAGAAATTCTATAACAACAAGATGAAGTGCAAGAAATGGCTCTGAATGGGCCTCAAAATTGTGAAAAATGGCTTCATACCGTTGAGTGGTGATACCACCTAGGTAAAAACCCTTACTATGATTGAAATTTATGCCATGTTCAATCCAAACGAGTTGAAATTCACCAAGATATAACTGCTGTACCAAAACTGAAAATGAATTTCTTATCATGCAAGGTGTAGTCAATGCAAGTTTCTCTTTTTGGAAATCCTTCTCCATGATTACAACTTATGCCTTGAGCTCCTCAAAGCAAAAAGATGAATTTTGTCTTGCCCATCGGTGTAAAGAGACAAAAGAACCAACAAGATTGACTTCTATATTAGACACATCTTTCTTCAAAACATTACCAGAATTCCCATTCATTATGCATGTGTCTAACTGAATCTTTATCCATGGATTGACTATAATGTCCCCATTTTTTAAGACCCTTAACCTAACTTTCCCCGTGGGCTTTGGGATGTTGCAAGTAGAAAAATTATATTAAATAATTAAATATTATTGTCTAGAAAGTGATTTTTATTATTTGACATTATAAAGCAATAATTATTTAATTATTTAATTATGTAATTTATTTAATTTAATTCCCACAACGCAAAATTAAAAAGGGGAATTAATTAAATAATATTATAGTGGCTTTTAATGTCATAAAGACCCTTAGAAAGGGGACACCACACTTAGAGGGGGAAATTAAAATTAAAAGGGGAAATTATAAACATGCTTTATAATTTCAAAATTATGGTTTTCCCTTCAAAAGGGAGTCGCTCCACCCTAGGAGAAATCTATAAATATATGTTTTGACATTGAGGGAAGGGTTATGTTGGATTGATCATTTGATTTTCACTCCATGCTTGGAGTAATGGGATGTTTGCCCTAGCTCTCTATTTTGCATTGTAAGCTTCATTGGGAGACATGGTTGAAGACATTGAAGATTCTCTAGTTCCACTGCATTGTGTGTCATTGTCTTTGTGCATGATTTATGTTTGCTAGCATTGGCGACTTGTTTGGATGTGTGGCGCATTTATTTGAGGAGACTCTCTGGATGTTAGTGATTATTATTGAGTGTTTTATGATCTAATTTTAATGCTGTAATGATTCCAGCCCTATCGACTTGAATAAGTGATTGATTGGCATGATTTGGTGATGCTTGTGATTGGCATGTTTTGCTGATGTTTGAAGTGGTTAACAAATCTGGTTTATTTTTCGTATATTGTATTCCAGCTATGGCAACATGATTTGGGCATTATTCTAACATGTTTCAGGGGCAAATCATCTACATTCATGATCTGATGTGTAGTGGCTTGATTTGCTGAATTTGAGCAATTATTTGGGGTGCATTGGAGGGTTACAAAGTGTTGGAAATACTTTAGCAAATTTATTCTAACCCTAGTGACTGTGTTTAGGATTTTCGGGGGCTGTTTTGGAGGGTTTTCAATGGTCTAAAAATTTAGATTTTAATATCTTTGGAAAGCTCTTGAATTATAGATTAGTCTGCACTTTATTTCACGGAAAAAGACTAAGTATTGAGCAAGTTATGAATTTTCCAAGTTTTAGACTGTCTGTGGCAGGGTTTTATCTACACAGTTTCAGATTTCGTGGGTTGATTTGCATGCCTTATACTTATCCAAAAATTGTGATCTATAACTTGTTGGAAAGCTAAAAAATATGAAGAATCTTTTGGCATTGGTTTGATAGAAAAATATTGGAACGGTGAAGGAGTTATTAATTTTTGAAGTTTGCAGCAGTCTAGTGCATTTATTAATTAATTATTGTTGTAATTAATTTTAGATTTGAAGTAATTAATTTTCTAACTAGTTCTCCCATCTAATCCACCACCTTGGCTCACTCCAACCCTATTTGGGTTGTATTGAAACTGACATTGGATTATTTGAGATCAAACTAGGAGGGTTTAGTCCTTTTAGAGTCAATTCAATAAATTAAATTGCATATTTGGATAATATCCCAAAAGGGGATATTACATTGACGTACCTGCATGAAGCATACCCATGTCCATCTCTGATATCAGGCGCATGGAAATGACTCCTATCATTGATTGGAAACAATGCTATGAAAGTTGAAAACCAACACTTCCCATGATTGCAATCATACCTTGGGTATGCTTACCAATATGTCATTGTGCAAGTTGGAAGTGCGTATGACATTTCAGTGTTATGGATCAACAACTCAAATGATTTTTCATCATGCTTACCATCTTCAAGTATCAAAACACCTTGTTCCTCCTTCCAATAGTTGAATGAGATTGAGAAGGGACCAATGACTTGTATCATGTCCCTGAGACTCAAACTTGCCCGGCGGCCCATCTTGGCCTTTTCCGCCCATTAGGGTCTCCTTGCTTAGAAATTCCCTTGTGAACTGAACGTGTACCAGAAGCATGTAAAGGTGAATTTTATTCATGAGCATGCCTCTTCATATGCCTTAACGTTCATAATTTTACGTTGAGAACCTAATTTTTTTGCACTCATGTTCAACTTTATGCAATTAGTAAGCACTAACAATTTATCAAACATGCTTTAAGATCATGGCTTATGTACTAAATGCTGAAATATTAATTATTATTTAATAAAGTAGACGTTGGACACAAAGTGGAGGCATTAGGGTTTTAAAGGAGTTATAAGGCTGACTATGTAGAGGTAAAAAAAGTTCCATGATCATTTGTTATTTTCTCTAGAAATGGCTCATGTTTTGGTTGAACAACTTGTGTCGAATCTGATTTCTCTTGCTCAAGGAGTGAAATCCTTTGGCATCCTTGGTTTCGGTGCATTAGGAGACTTTGGACCCATTAGCTAGGCAAAACATCTATGTTCAATAAGAGGATTTCTCCTCAATCCTTGATTAGCTGTCATTTATAGGTACCGAGGATTATTTTGGAAACCTTACTAGAGATTATTTCAGTAGCTGACCATACAAATTAAGAAAATATCAAGATGTTTATTTGTGACCAAACTTAGAGATGCATACTCTTGTTGCAAGGTCTGAAAAAGGTCATCATGATGAGTTGGCTTACCACATATTTGGTTGTCCTGCTAGGTGATGGCTATTGAGTGCATCTACGGTATCACTTATGGAAGGAGTTCAGGGATTATAAAGGATTACAGAATCAATCGTACCATTGTTGTTGATATAATCCTGTGCATACAGCTTCAGCTTGTTAATACATTAAGTTTGATATCCATCTACTACTCCAGTGTTGCATCTTCAGAGGTATTAATGTAGTTTTAAACAACCTCACAGGTGCATACAATTAGTTGCTCTGTTATACAACTCAGTGATGTCTCACTTGTTTTGGACAAATGAAAAATTTTTCAAACTTCCTGAGTTTAATATCGAATGCATGCCAACTATTTGATCAATTTCCTTGCCCCATGGATCACTACACTCAAATAACCCATATGTACTAGCTAACAACTATATCCAGTTAATGAGGTATGAAATTATTAATCTGAACACTATCTATTGGAATGTTTGTTTCACTTGAATGGTATGGATAAATGTTTGAAATTAAAATGTCTCTGTACTTATTGCTTGTTTTATAACAGTAATTGCTTAAATGAGAGTTGTCAGACAGCTGATAACTTCCAAAATTCATAACTCAATCAATGATTGCCAACTATTCATGATGGAATAAATTTTCATGATTAACCTGATGGATGTATGATCCCTTGTCCATAGTTGTTTTAAACTATTGCATGCAAAATGTTCTGAGGAAAATGCCTATGTAATGTCCCCTTTCTAGGACAATTTAGAAAATCCAAGTACTTATCAAAATCTGGGCGCTAGAATTAGCCATAAACCCTTATTAAATTAATCAGCCTAAAACTATCCCAATGTCAACTATTTTGACACTCCAAATGCTTGTTTTGAACTAGCACAAGGTGGTGGGATAGATTCGAAGAAAACAGATCTGGAATTTAAACCCATTCAAATCAGATTTTTAAGCAACTAAATGTGTCCCAAATAATTAATAATCCACACCCCAGACTACTGCAATCTTCCAAAATTATTTCCCACTTAACCATCCAAGCAAAAATCTTTCAAACATTGGATTTTGGGCCACAAAAATATGAAGAATTATATTCTAAAACCAGATTTCATACATAGGAAACACGAAACCCTAATTTTGCCCTAAAAAGTAAGTCGCCCAACACATTTAGGGCATGAAATTACTTGTAAAACACAATAGATTTAAAATTCACTTGTTTAACCATCAAAACATGCAAACAAACTCAGATTTCCTTCAACAATCAATTCACTAGGGTTAGAAACACTTTCCCAATCAATTCGCCACACAATAGATGCAATATACACACAAATGGATCCTTAGCAAAATCAGATTTACTTCAATTCCAAATCAAATGAGAGAGAGAGAGAGCATAATGAAGAGCTAGGGCATACATCCCATTTCTCCAAGCATGGAGTAATATCAAATGATCGAATCAACATGCCAAATGATGGCCATGCAACCTCCTTTTATAACATAAGGGGTGCAACATTCAAATGGCCGACCTTTTCCCTTTTGGAGGGAAAATTAATAAAACTTAAATTAAAATATTAAAAGACCCACTTAAGTGCACTTTATTATTTTTAATTAAATAATAAAGAAGTAACTAGCCTATGTGCACTTTTTAAACTAACTAAAGATTCCTTGTAGCGCAAGGCATACCAAGGGGCTACAATGTAGACAACAAACACCTTAGGACAATCCTCAAGCGCCATCCTCGAACCCATGGGGAGAAAAAATGAGTCGAGGGTCTTTAATTCAATTTTTAAAAATGTCCCGAAAAGGGGACATTACAGAGAGTTGATTGGAGTAACTAATTGATAGTGGAAATGAAAGTCTGGGTACACTCTTTTGTGGGATGTGTTCGGTGATTGTTTCTACTCATTATTTGACCCATCGTGTTTTGGTTGCTACATATTGTAAAATGTGTACTTGCAGGTGCATAAATTGTGGCCTTATATTTTGTCAGTGTCCTTCAATCTTTAGGGTGCAGGTATTTTGATATATCAATTATAATCATCTCAAGGATTCTTGTGTGATTTTTCCATCAGTTATGCATGATAATAACTCCACCATTGATTTCCTCTTCCCTTTCCTATAAATTGAAGTTTCTAGAGAAAATCATAAAAACAATTATTATTGCAAAGTTGTTTGATTGAAAGATATAAATTATATTAATGATCACGAAGGACAGAAGTAGGTCAACAATAGTAGTATATATAGTAAGTAACAATAGTAATAGGAATGGAGTTTTGAGTTAAGCTACTTAACAAGTCTTTATAATTCTCATTCCAAGCCCCATTTTTGCCACTATTCCCATCTTACCTTGTATTAAACTGATATTAGCTTTATTGTAAATAATACTTTTGTTGACTTAAAGAGATGTTTTGTGCATAAATATTGGTCATCTTTTATATTTCACATGCTTTCTTGAATTGATTGATATAAGTTGATTTTAGTGCTAACAAACGTGAATGGAAGAACTTTCATAGTCCTAAGAGCAGGACTCGCATAAGCCTAGCTCATGACTCACACAACATAATGCATAGGATTCACTTAAGTAAGCCCAGTGCAGGACTCACCCAGTCAACACAAGATATTTGCACAACTTCATGGAACTATCCTAGTAAACATCAATTCCATCTGTGAAACTTGGTCTGCTTAGGTGGTAACATTTCCTCTTTAGACATAAAGATCATTCAAAGTTGATACATGGTTTAGTGTTTGCATTAAAATTCTAACTGGCAATAACTAGTCCTTGTTTCATTGAATCCTCCACTTTTTCAGGAATTTGATTAGTTAGGTTTGTCTAAACTGCCAGAGATCTCTAGATTCAGTTGAGTGTATGTTTACAATAACTCCACTTCCATCCATAAGACGAGTTCGACCAACAATCTACATGCATGATTGCACATTAACTTAATAATTATCAATTATATTGTTGTTCTGATATAAATTTGTTTAGTTAACTCTTGCATGTAACTCTTGCATGTAATCCAGAATAATAAGTTTCTTGGAAGAAGAATTGAACTTTGTCCTAATATATAAGACGTTACCATTATAGAATAAGCGGGTTATTTTTCTTAGAAAATAAGAAGTGCATTGTAAAATCAGTGATAAATAAAGAGCATGATTCTGGAATCAATGGTGTTTTTGTGAGTAAGATGTTGTAACCAGATCTGAGGGAAGGAGCAAGGGCCACTCCTCCCCAATGTGAAGGGAAGTGTTGTTTATTTCTTGTGCATCTATTTCAGTTTGTCTATTTTCAAGCATTACTATGTTTTAATCATTTAAACTGTGATTTTGCTTTTGCATGTTTCAGTTCCTCATGGTTATAGAGTTAGAAGTACTTTTTCTCTATTTTTTTCTTTTATCAGTTTTAATAAGTTAGGATAGATTTTCAATGATAGCAATTGTTTATTTCTCAAATGATTAATTTTTATTCTCAATACATTTCAAACTGTTCTTTGTTGTAAATAACCTTGGACACTACCCTAGTATTGACAGAATATTAAATGATTAAAGTGTGAGTAACAACGACGCTCATCACTTTTTGGCATCGTTGTTGGGGATTTCTGAAGGTGTTATAAAAGATTAAGGTACTAGCTTGTGTTTTTTCTAATAATCTAGTAAGTTTCCATTTAGAATTTATTTTTCCATACTCTTTCTTTTAGATATAAAGGTCTTGTAGTGACAGTAAGTATCTTTTCTGTGCTTTTGGAGTATGTGGAACATGATAATCAAATAAGCACTTATAGTTAGGGAGTGGTTATTTAACATGTTAGAATTTTATGTTTAGACCTAGAAATCATAGAGGTAGATTTGTAAGAATAAACCCAAATAACCCCCCTCAAAATTTACCAGTGGAACCAGTTGAGCAAACAGAGAGGATGGCAGATGGAGTAGAAAATCCTAATGGAGGGAACAATGGTGATCCACCACTAGGAAGGACATTCACTTATCCCATAGAATTGGATCCCAATGACCAAGGCCCTATGAAAAATATATCCCCTTCAATCTTACCAATTTAGGGGTTTAGTCTTAGAAGATCCTGATCAATTTTTATTTGAATTCAAAGTGTTATGCCAGACCTATGATTATACCTCTGACACTCAAAAATGAATTTTTTTCCCTCAACCTTGAAAGATACAACAATGAGATGGTTCATGGGACTAGCCCCCAACTCTATCCATACTTGGGAAGAGATGGAAACAATTTTTTTGGACAAGTACCAAGATTACTGTAGGGTTAGAGACCATAGGGAGGAACTCTTTAGGATCCAACAAAAGGAAGATGAAAGTGTAGAAGATTATCTTGATTGATTTCTTTTCCTTCATAGGAGGTGTGGCAGAGGCCTAGACATTACTCTTTTGAAAACAATATTTATCAAAGGATTAGATGAGGAAACTCAAGAGGTTTTTAACTTAATGGGAAAAGGATATATGAAAAAACTTGAGTTTATAGACATTATTTATCTCTATAGGAATTATTCTTGAACTCGCCCAAATCTACGTAAAAAATAGAGGCAATATTATCAATGGAGATATATCCAAGCTAAGAGAGTAAATTATAAACTTGAGAACGAATCTCTTGGTACAACTCAATATAATGGTAGATAGGGAAAAAACCAAGAACATTGAACCATTGTTCATATACTGTCCTAGATGCAGAGATAAACATGGACTTTTGCCCATTAGATAAAAAAAATATGTCTCGTTTGTGATTTGAAACATGCAACCGATCAATGTGGATTATTACCCTTAAGAACCATTTGAAACAAAATACACAAAGTGAGCTAGAATTCAACTATGTAGCTCAAAGGAAAGAAGGCAATTTTGCTTCAAATCAAAACCAACAATATGCTCCAAGGACCCAATGGTTT
This sequence comes from Taxus chinensis, assembly GCA_019776745.2. Taxonomy (NCBI): domain Eukaryota; kingdom Viridiplantae; phylum Streptophyta; class Pinopsida; order Cupressales; family Taxaceae; genus Taxus; species Taxus chinensis. Next base: position 223,393,990 of record CM034155.1, on the reverse strand, counting down.
CCTAATCAATGGAACACTCCATGGTCCCATCCTTAATCTTGGAATTAACAAGTTCCACAAGAATGGAGTCCACAACAATGGAATATGCAACCAAAATTTTATCAACAACCATGGACTCAGAACCAAAAATTTCACCACAATTCCAACAATTTAACCCTCAATATCAGCAGCAATGGAATGCTCCTCAAGGTTTGGTCAACCATTTTAAAATCAAATTGTAAACCTAGGAGGCCATGCATGGACAACAACAAGCCTTGTTAATTGGACCAACCAATTCCACCCCAGCTAAACAACTGGTCTAGACTCAAATCCCAACACAGATTGTTTATAATCCAAATAATTCTAGGTAGGGAAATCACGCATATACTATTAAAACTAAGAAGATCCCTGCAATAAATTCCATTTACTGTGATAACATACTACTACGCTTAGAAAATATTGTTTCCAAACCCAATTCACCAATCATAGAAGAAGTTTCATAAGAAAAGGGAGAACAAGATGAGACACAACCTAAAATTGATACTTTTGAAAAGTCATCTGACTCACTCCAAAAACACCATTCCCATATAAATTCTTAAGTAAAGATAATACCCCAAACCAGGAGGGTCTTGAATCATAACTGATTTAGGGATTAAATAAATTAAGTATTAGAATTCCCCTTTTTCAAGCTCTTAGAGATATTCTAGAATTAAATGAAATAATGAAATAATTGTGTGTCAAAACTCTAGGAAGGAAGAGGAACCAACCAAAGACCATACATGTCGATGGTAAATTTTCCAGTGTATTGGAAGGAAAGATGATTCCCCCTGAATCAAATATGGTGATCTTGGAAGTTCCTATAGTCACAGTTTGTATTGTGAATCAATGTGGAAATTACTAAATTTTTGATTGACTTAGGTGTTACAATTAATGTTATGACTACATAGATACCTTGATCAACACTATCTCTTCCTGATTTATAGGACAACTCCCATGGTCTTGCAAATGTACATCAATCTGTAGCTATAGCCACAAGGAGTCATAAAATATGTGGCAATCATGATTGAATCATGGGATTAAATTTTAGATTTCATGGTTATTAAGACAAACAAAAAAATTGGATATTCCTTAATCTTAGGATGTCTATGGATAGCTACTGTTGTAGCACTTATTGACAACATGACAAGAGATATGACAATCCCTAATGGACCTAGGATGACAAAGAAAATATCTCTGTACCATTGTGCTAAAAACTTTTTTTCCATTTCATGCAATCAATGGTGCATTAGTGACTCAAAGGATACTGAGGATATTGTGTCCTCATTGGTTGTTGTAATAATACAAGAACACTCAAAGCAAGTTCAGGAATGTGATTCTTGTGAACTTCATTCACAAGAGTTAAAGACAAAGGAAGAAGAGATCCTAGATGAAAAAATGCATTCATTAATCTTCCCTTTTACAAGAAACGGTAATCTAATCGAGTGTGTTTTTCATAACATTTCTAAAATCCCCAGGTTGCTACCTCATAAATGTCTCTTAAATTATCTTTTAAGATAATATTCTATGGTCAATTCTATCCACCTAAATACTAAACAATTACCTATCTTTTTGGGGAAGGCATTGAAAATAAATAGTTGACTCGTCAATTCAAAGGAAAATTCCTTGTTTAAAATGTTATGCTCCCATCCTCAAGATTTTGCCCACTTGAGAATATAGTGATATGAAAGGCATTCATCCTCATAGTTGCACACATCACATTTACACCACTCATTCTAGACCAATTAGACAACCCTGTAAGAGGAAAAACTTTACCTTCAAAGATATTGTGAAGATTGAAATTAAGAAATTACTATAGGTAGGACTTATTTATCCAAATATCAAACATTTAGTGGGTATCTCCGATTGGTCATAGTACCCAAGAAAAATGGAAAATGGAGGGTCTGTGTTGACTACAAATAATTGAACAAATATCCACTCATAGAGACTACTTTCCCTTTTGCCTTTCATCGACCAAGTTTTGGAACTAATTTATTCAGGGAAAAAATATTTTTCATTTTTAGTAGCATGGCTTTAGTCGGATCTAGTCAACCAAATAATTGGATGGCACCAAAATACCAATGACAAAACCGAAAAATTCTACCTAGCCCAGTGGCCGGGACATTTTCTTAACAGGGTTTTTCCTTTTGGTCTTCTGGTAATGCTCCTGCCACCTTCCAAAGAGAAATGTTAGCAATTTTTGCCTATGATCTTACTCATGAAATATGTGGAAATCTATATGGATGAAGTTTAGACATCTATGGGAGAACTAAGATTTCAAGGGGAAATTAAACCTAATTTGGATAAAGTTCTCTAACTCAATATGTGAAAAACATCAATTATCTCTCAATAATACCCCAAACGAGAAGTGTCTTATTTATGATGGAATGAAGGGATAGTATTTGGGAATCATATTTAAGTGGAAGGAATCAAAGTTAAATCCAAACAAGGTTAAGATCATTGTACAAAACTCCTATCACCTAAGAATTAAACTGAGGTACCATAATTTCTTAGGAAATGCGGTCAGTTATTATAGGAAGATTTCTCTCTAATTTTTATCCTAAAAGTAACCTCTTCATTGTTTTAACTTGGCTAACTAAGGATTCTGAAATATTTTAGTGGACTTAGATATCTTGCAAAAAGATTTTAACATCATAAAAGAGAAACTAACTAATACTCCTAATTTCTTAGGGGACCAAATTGGAAGATTACCTTTCATATTCCAAATAGATGCTTCCAATGAGGTAAAAATCATAGGAATACTTTGTTTCAACTTCATAGTTATTAAGAACAATAAAAAAAATAGCATATCCATGCATCTTGCGATGTCCATCAGCTAACTACCTCTCTACAAAACTTATTGAAACTGTAGGACCATGAGATTTGACAATAACTAATTCCTTACAGATGTTTAGGGAATAATATCTCTATTTCCCAGCCGAAAACCCTTTTTACATCATAGGTAATCAATGGTAAGTTGATTACCCAGAGGATACTAAGGGATCATTGTGTCCTCATTAAATATGTGGTAATAATACAAGAACACAAATCAAGTTCAAGGCTAGACATTCCTCTAAACTGGCTTCACAAGAGTTAGAGATTGCAAGAATTCAATGTTAAAATTGTTGACAAGCTTATCCAACGGGTAGTGGTGTAACAGTTCTTGGGTCTCCTTGTAATTGGGATGTCTAAGGTTTTCAAATCTCGGCTCCATGTTAAGGCGGCCTACTACCGACGGTTTGGATACCCTAGTGATGGGGCACCACGATAATGTGGTTTGATCCGTGGGCTCGCCGAGAGCTTAAACTACTATCCTTGGATGGTTCCACGGCCGGTGTGGGTTGGTGATGCCACAAGGGCTAGGGCCCTTGTAATATCCATCTTACGGGATCAATGGGAAATGCAACATTCAAGTAGAAAATCAACACCAAAACAGATTAGAACACTACTGCAAATGATTCAACCCAACCAAGAGTTAATTGCGCATTCAATTAGATGGCTCAATAAACCCAAGAAGAGGGGTTTAATGGCCTCTATCCAAAAAAAACACAAATAATTGGTTTCCAACTGAGCTAATAAACATAGAGCATGCTGCAAAAATCAGATCTAATCTTCTCCTACTATTGGTTGTAATTAAGACACTGAAGCACCAATACCAAGGCACTAACCCAATCAATTTTCTCCAACAAATATTGCCCGGATAAACCACAGTTAGATCTGCAATAGAGGACTCCAAACTCACCTTAATAACATGCAAGCACAGTTCACCAAGGCTGTAATATATCAGCCATAGAAAGAGCATTCAAACCTAGATGTATCGCTGTCACAGAAGAGTTAAATCATGCATATGGCTCAGATCCAAACTCCTACACAGTTCACTGCCATTTGAGCCTTAAAGCTTGCATCGACATACCTTTAGGGGCTCCAAACAGAGATGCTAGGGCAGAGCAGGTGTAGCAGATTTAGAAGGGCAAAGAACATGTATTTTCACTGTCGAAGCATTCAATCTTTTACCCCAAATACCCTTCCCCAGATCACTGTCACAAAGACCTTCAAGACACCATTAAATCATGCCTATACAAGTCGCTACATTCAGAGTTAAACAGCCACCAAGGAGATATTCAAATGAACAGATATTGCCGCAAAAAAATATATAAAATGAGGTCGCTGGGATAAGAAGGAATCAGCAGACTTATTGAAACAAACCAGATCAATAATCACCAAATTCCATTATTCAACTTTGCCTCACACAAATTGCTGCACTAAGGCTGCAATCGTCCAATATCATGCACAAGTCGATCCACTCTCAAAGTGCCACAAACCAGTTACCAAAGCAAACATGCAGTCGCTAGGGTTTAGAGAAGATTATAGCATTAAATCTTGCATTAAAACCAGTCGCTGCAGTCAACACATAAGCATAAATAAAGTCGTTGGGCATGAGAGACTTCACCACAATGAAATCGACTTGATAAGGCACTAGTAAATCCTCCAATTTGATATCAAAAACCAGTTACAAATGGATTGCAAATAGATCTTCAATACATGAGAGAGAAAGAGAGCAAGAACATCAATGGTGGGCATACATCCCTACTCGAAGCATGGAGTCAAATCAAATTCATCAAAACATAGCATGTTTTTACAATGATTCCATGACCTCCTTTTATAGACAAGGAGTACAAAATTCGAATTCCCTTTTGAAGGGAAAACACAATTTAAAAGCATTTTATTTACCCTATGTGTGGTGTCCCCTTTGTAAGGGTATTTTTGACATTAAAAGCCACTCTATTATTATTTAATTAATTCCCTTTTTATTTTGTATTTTTGGGAATTAAATTAAATAATAAATTTCATTAATTGCTCAATAAATATTCTTTTGTGAGCAATACTACAAGGTGGTGAAAAAAACCACTTAGCGTCCATAACTAAATAATTAAATGAATATTGCTTTATAATGACAAATGATCAAAATCACTCTCCAGGCAATATCATTCAATTACCTAGCATAGTTTTTCCCTTTGCAACATCCCAAAAGCCTACAGGGAAAAATAGGCTAAGGGTCTTCAAAAAGGGTTTTCTTGTAATTGGGAGGTCCAAGGTTCAAATCTCGGCTCCGTGTTAAAGCGGCCTACTATCGACAATTTGGATACCCCAGTGATGGAGCGCCACAATAATGTGGTTTAATATGCGGGCTCTCCGAGAGCTTAAACTACCATCCTTGGATGGTTCCATGATCGGTGTGGGCTGGTGATGCCACAAGGGCTAGGGCCATCTCCCTAGGTAACTCGAGCAAAATTGTTGACAAGCTTGGAAAAGCCAATGTGGAAGCTGATTTTCTTTCAAGAATAATTGTTTCAGGCACAGATGAACAAATGAATGATGATTTCCCAAATGAACACTTATTTGTTGTTTCCACCAGTTCTTCTTGGTTTGTTGATATGGCTAATTGTTTGGCCACAGGGAAGTTCCCATCTTTTCTTACACACAAACAAAGGAAACAATTAATTAAACAAAGTGTAATGTATAAGTGGTTTGATGAAATGTTTTTTAAATGTGGACCTGACTATGTCTTACGCAAGTGTGTAACTGAAGATGAAATCTTTGACATACTTAAAGCCTGCCATGGTGAACCATCAGGAGGAAATTATTCAATCAGAAGAACATTTCATAAAGTTCTAAGATTTGGGTATTATTGGCCTTCAATGCACAAAGATGTCAAGAAATATGTATAGTAATGTGATAGGTGCCAACGTATGAGGAAACCAACACTGTCAAATGAAATGCCTCTTCAACCTCAGATAGTTCTAGAACCATTTGAGAAGTAAGGATTGGATTTCATTGGACCAATCGATCCACCATCTCAAGGAAAGGAGTACATCCTGGTGTGCACAAACTAAGTGACAATATGGGATGAAGTGAAAGATCTTCAGTATGCTAGGGATGAAAAGGTGGCAGATTTCTTGTACGAACATATTTTTCAGAGATTTAGAGCTCCAAGGTCAATTGTTTCATATCAAGAACCTCAATATATGTCAAATGTGATTAGTTCTTTTGTGAAAACCTATCAAGTAAGACACAAGAAGTCATCCCCTTACCACCCTCAGTCTAATGGTCAAGTTGAGGTGACCAATAGGGAATTAGAAAACATCTTAACCAAAACAGTGGATGTTTCAAGGAAAAACTAGGCGCAAAAGTTTCCAGAGGCAGTATGGGCGTATAACACAACTTGGAAAGCAACTACATGATTCACTCCATATGAATTGGTCTATGGGGAGAAACCCATCTTTCCCATAGAGTTTGAGATATAAACATTGAAAACAACTGCAAAAGTGGGAATTGAAATTTCAGAAGCACATAAGTCAAGAATTATCCAATTGAATGAGTTGGATGAGATGGGACTGGAAGCGTTGCATCAAACTGTGCTAGTCCAACATCATAGGCAGCGATGGCATGACCACCACATCAAATAGAGGAAGTTTCAAAAAGGAGATTGGGCTCTGCTATTTGTCTCAAAGTATAAGAATTTCAAAGGGAAGTTGCAAACCAGATGGATGGGCCCATACCAAATAGAAGAATTCTACAAAATGGTACTATACAACTTGTTCCTATTGATGGTGAAAGAAGGGTAATGTTGGTTAATGGTCATAAACTACGTTGATACTAGAAATTAGTATCCTGAGAAAAGTTTAAAATGTTGTTGCAAGCCAATTCAGCTTTGAATTGCTTGGAGGTCTCCTTGTCCAAGATATTTCCAAGATAAATTGTTTTAAAAAAATGTCAATAAAAAGGAGATGGTTGAAAACCAGAGATGGCGGCCATTCCTTCCAAAAAAAGATAAAACATTTTTTTAATAAAAAGTGACTGAAAACCAGTTATGTCGGTCACCTCATTCCAAGAACCATGCCATGCAGAATTGTATTAAAACAATAATTGGCTATTCAACATTGAGGGAACATGTGACAAGATGTGAGATGACAAGGTATGTGTCAACATTTCTTTTTAAGTTAGAGAAATGTTTAATTATGATAGTATTAATTATTAGTCAATTCAAGGTATAATTCTTCCTTCCCCATGATCTCTCGCACATTTCCCATTACCTCTCACACGTTTCCCATAATTCCCTTATTCTTTTTATATTTATAGCAGGTTTGTCATCTCCATATTTAATTCCACCGACTTAACTTCAAAGGCTTAAGTACTTGCCCCTGCCATTTTAACCCACTGCAATACTAATCTCCACGAGATATTCCTATGCCATTACCACTTCTATTTCTACGCCATTACCACTTTTATTCCTATGTTCGTCATATGGATTTATTAACAGACGTCAAGTTTGTTTCCATCTTTGAAAAGGCAGGGTGGATGGACTTCATGCTTATGTATGAAGAATTCAATTCAGTAATTGATGAGTTGTGATTATTGCCTTTATAAACAACTCATATTTTGTATTTTGGTCAAGCCATTGTAATTGTGTCTCTGTATTTTCCCAGCACTCTACTAAACATTATCATTACACCTTGAACTTATGGCATGATTACTAATTAATATAGTTATATCTAGTTTTCTTTATTTTGTGGTATTTTGTGTGTGCATTTATTCTTATGATTTCAATAATTTGTTTGAATGATGATATGTGTGATGCCACTCTTGGTTGTAAGCAACTTGCTATATGCAGCAACTCGTCTGCAGCCAAAGGACCTGTCCACTGCAATCCGTCCACAGCCAAAGGGAATCACCTACAATAAAGAATCCCGCGTTATGAAGATCTTTTGGAATGTGAAGAATGACACTCAAATCTGTACGTGTCGTTAAAGGAGTAGTTACAAGTGGAACATGCAGAACTAAGAAACAACTCAACCTTTAATCTTATCATTTATTGTAAACTAATTGATTGAGTTACTACATGATTGAAGGAAATGGTCGATTAACTGAAGATTAACTAAACACCAATTATGAGTTCCATAGCATGTGTTGAATCTCTTGTTGTTTTGTTAAAGATCTTCCACTTGTTCTATCGAAGATCTTTTACTTAGTTTGTTAAACACCTAGTTGAACTCTTCTTCTCACATCTTGCTGTAAATGAGAAGTATAAAAAACGGGTTATTGTTGGTAACAATATAGATGCATAGGTACGTACATGCAAATATACGTTGATAGAAAAGAGGTTGCTTTGTTCCTGGATGTAATGTTCATGCCAATTCAATAAAAGATCTAATTTCTGTTTATTAGCCTTTAGTTACAGAATTTAGGAGGGATTAGCAACCAAGGCAAGGCCCACTTGTAGTCTGCTAAAGCCCTCCATAGTTTTTTTTCTCTGTTTCATTGCATGTTAGCATAGGAAGCAATTTATCTTCTTTATCTGCATTCTAATTTTACAAGTTGTCTTAGTTATAGTGTTTATAAAGGATTTGCTTTCAGTTCTCAGTTTTGTCTACTTTCAAGCATTGTTCTTTCAAATATGATAGTGATAGTTATTTCTTTCCATACCTCCTAAATTCTCTGTAACTGTGCATACAACAATGACATTATTTAAAGTTTACGTCCCCTGGTTTGATGACTAAACGACTGTGATTCAATGAACAACATATTAATTGTTGCAAGTTGATTTGCACCACCAACAATGAAAAAAGAATTTGCCAAAAATATCGACAGCGAATATTCACGAATTAAAGGTACAAAAATTCGATTCAGTGCTTCAATCATTAGTGAAATTTTTGAAGATCCAAAGTTTCTACTCATTTGGACTTCTCTAGCAAAAGATATGAATTTTTGAAGTTATGTTGCAAACAGGATTTTTTAAAATAATTTCCAGAATTATTTGGCATGTTTTTGGTGACCATAAAACAAGATCTGCAAATCTGATTTGTTTATCTTTTATTTCTAAGCAAGGGAGGTACTTTGTGGTGTGTTTGGAGACCGGGAAAAGTGCTGGAAATACTTTATTAATTTCTTCTAACCCTAGCGCCCAAATCTCGAATTTTAAGTGCTATTTTTAAGAGGTTTTAGTGCTCATAAAAATTTGATGTCTAGTTCATTGGAAAGGGAAAAACCCCAAGTTTATTGTGCACTTTGTTTCATGCAAAAAGATTAAGTATCAAGAAAGTTATGAATTTTAGAAGTTTTTAGCTGTCTGCAAGCTATTTTGAATTAATAGTGCTGCTATAAAAATCAGATCTGAAAAAGGTGTGAATTACAATTGATTCTACCATCTCACCCATCACCTTGGCTACTTCCAACCCTATTTTGGCTTGTAATTAGCCGACATTGGGTTATTTGAGATTGAATCAAAAGGATCTAATCCTTCTTGATTTGATTGGTGTGGAAGTTTGTTAAAATTCCCATTTTTCCAAAAAGGAGACATTACACCCAGCTACATCATGAGCTTGCAGAATCGGAAAAAGATTTTGATGTGTTGTTTCTTGAGAGCATCTTGGATGAGTTTTTGGATGTCTGGGGATGCCTCAAAGAAATGCTTTGGGCATTAGCCAACTTACTCTTGCCACGACATTCTTCTAGATACGGGGAAACAAATCTGAGTGGCTATTGTTTTTGCTGATATCCACACTAGCCTAGGATGTTGGTGCGAGGGATAACCGTGTTATTTGGCTAGCAAGATTATGGATTATAGAATGTGCCAAGGAAAACTAATATAGTAGTTAATCAAAGCACATTCAAATGTGGAAATATTTGTAGAATAGCACAAATACTACTCAATGAGAAAGAATAGGGGAATATAAGATGGTGTACAACATTCTAAGGCTAGGAATGAGAATTTCCGTGTTCACAAAGGGGGAAACACTTCCTAATTGATTTTCCCAGTCTTGAATGTGAGTACAAATGGATGTGAAAAATACTAGATACTCCAAGCACGCCATCATTCACAACTATTTGGTCTATGGTTGTGACATCCAACATCATGGATCATAAAAAAGGTCTTTCCTTTTCTCTCCATTTGGGCCGAATGGTACACACACACACACGCACACGCGCACACACACACACACACATAACAAAATGGTTCATCTTTTACTATAGTGATGGTTGAGTGTTTTTTAGGTGTGGAGGTTGAATTTCCAACAAGTGGTATGTTGACAAGTTCTTTGACATGGCAGGCATGTGGGGAGTGTCACTTGGTGTGCCATGTGGAAACATGTATTTGCCTCATGGATGCGGAGTTCCGGAGGACCTACACAACTGCGAGGTGTTGCAAAACTGATGCGCCATATGTTGTAAGGTTGTGTGAGTGCACAATTATATTGCATCCAGGGTGTACAGTTCATGAAATTTGGTGTCAAATGGTGGGGTTGCGCATAGTGTGCAAGGGTTGTGCTAGCACACAGAGGTACCACAAGACCATGTGAATGGTGTGACACACTACAAGGCTAAGGAGTTCAACGTCCTAAGAGAGCATGGACCTATGTGGTTATATATAGATCAAAATTCCTTCCCACATAGTGCATGGTAAAACATCAAATTGATTTGGTTTTTGGATCCCCTCTTCCAAACAATGTGTTGTACTGCATACCCATTTGGGAGAATGATGAATTTCGACGTCAAATCTAAGACGTCATTGATAAAGGTAAGAGCAAGGCATGCTCTTCTCCTTGTGATAGGTAGATAGTTCTTGCACCAAAGAAAGATTTCGCATGGCAATTGTGTATTGACTATCACGTGCTCAACAAGGTCACGATGAAGAATTAATATCCACTATTGCACGTTGAAAACCTCAGGTTCTTCGCCAACTCCTTTGCCATTATCTACTTAGATGACATGGGAGGAACATGTGGAGCATGTCATACACATCCTATGTAATGTGCTTTTCTCAACTCTAGTTCATTTGGAAGACTTTGGGCCCATTTTGCTTCCCGTAGGCTAAAAGGGAAAGAGCAAGGGAAGTATTTAATGTCATGATTTTCAGTTGCTTTTGTAGCTTTGTATTATTTCTAAAAATAATTTTCTAATCATAGCGTAGAGAAGTCAAGTTGGTTCGAAAAGGTGTAAAAGCCACTTGAAAAATAAAAGAAAAGGGAACTCATATGTCTCCAAGGAGTCCAGTCTTCTTTGGGGGGATTATATTTTGGTTTTGGCACCACGTTTAGAAATAAAAAGGGGTCGCTTGGCTTGGATAAGGACATGCTTGCTTTGGAATTCATTTTCTTGGAGTTGGAGCACGAAACTGCTCTCTCTTGCAATTGAGGACGGAAACCCTCTTTGCACTTGATTTGAGGATGAAACCCCCCATTGTTTCATTGGTGATCTCATATGGAGGTCACACTTGGTGTTACATTCAGATTTTCCTTAGAAACACGCCATTTCCAGCTCATTGTAAACCCTCTCCTAGGGTGGCAACTTGCATAGTAGAAGGTTTTGGTGATATCTAGTGCACAACACTCCTTTCTTTGTTGGTATTTGGATTGTTCCTAATTTATAAGGCTGATTACATTTTACGGATTGAACTTTGGGCCTTGGAATCATTATTTCCAGCCATTTTTTAAAGTGGGTTTGCTGTTGTTGCAAAATTAATTATTATGCTTCAGCTGGGATTCTAAAAACTCATTTCTTGGTTTGTACTTGCTCTAAAATAATTATTATTGCTCCCTACATGCTTGGATGGTGTAAAAGTGGTATTGGTGGTGAATAATTGCAATTTCCCTCTAGCTGTCATAAAATTTCAAACTGCTGTAGTTTGCTGTATAAATTTCAGTTTACTATGATTTGGGTTGGTGCCATTTCTCTTTTTCTTTCAGCTCAGCCTGGAAAGGGGCATTACATTCTAGACACATTGCACAAACACAAGTTACAAGCCAACTTAGGCAACTGTACATTCAGTGCAGCACAAATTCATCAATTGGCCTACTTAATTGACGGCTCATGCCCCAATGTATTTGACCACGCACAGAATGGTACATCAATGATAAATGTCTTCCATTGCATCATTATAACCTTTTGGTTTGGTGGAAATAATTTGAACTTGGCATTTTAAAAACTTATGTTTTTGGTTGATAGCATTGTAGCCGAGCAAGCAAAAAATGGCACATCATTGCTATCATTTTTTGTATTTTGAAATTCAACTATATTCCTTGGCAATCATCATAATTGTGAAAAGAGTACAGTATGGCCCTTCCAGTATATGTAAACCAATAATGTGTGGACCAGATGAACAATATTTGTCATCCAGTATGAACGTGTTGGGCATGTTGTAAGAGAGCACTGTATACTAATTGAACTTTGGATGAATAAAACACAATGAAATAATTCTGAAACATGCTACTTCAATTTGTGGAAACACAGTACGTACTTCTAAAATCTGCCAAAAAAATCAAGAAGAAAACAATGAGCCATCAGACAACATGGAAGATTAGAACATAAAGCAAAGATGAAAGGAAATCATTGAGATGATATAAAATCATAAATCTGAGTAAGTTTTTATTTTAAATTTATGTAATATACGGTTATTCTGACCACTATTCTTTTGTACAGGAAACATGGACTGCATTCAACTCGCAGATAGCCAAAGAGTTTCATTCTCTTTACAATTAAGGTCCCCGTCATTGCATGCAGTGAAGCAATATTTTTTTATCAATACATCAACCGTGGTAGTGGTATTCTACACTGAAAATCGTTGGAACCTGAATTTTGACTCTTATTTGTAGTTCTATAAATATGCGATCATTGCCATTCTATTATAATGGATCTTTTCGCATGAATTTACCAATAAGTTCTATATACTTTACATGTGTCAAAACTTAATAAATTCTGAACAGCTAACATCAGGACCATTCCTGATATAGAAAGTAAATGTTTTGTGGCAAGAAATGATTGTAAGGTCTCTTCATTTGCATGGAAATTAAAACCGTCGAACTTATTTGCATCTACATAAGCACCAATTTGGTTTTCGAGCTTGAGTTCCTCTCAAAATCTTCGAGTATATTATATTCATCATTGATACTATTAAATGAAGTCTTAAAATATACGTATCTATTTGACAAATAATCATGACCAAAGCTCATTCCAAAAATGGCCTGAACAAATCCGTAGACAATATGAAACCGAATTGGTGCTACCTTTCTTGTGATGATCGTTTTGCAACTTGCTTTGTGTTTGCAAGAATCGTAATGGTATGCGATCGGTGTGGATGATTGCTTCTTTTCATACCATGTAATGTTTTTACTGCTAACATGCTTGAAAAATGCTGTAGATCCCTTTTCCATATGTCGGGCACCCTTCAGGCTGCATCAGTAAGTGTCTAACTGTGGTAGGCGGAATGATGCCTACGTTGCTGAAAATCAAATGCATATTTTGAAGCAGAAATCTCTATTTTGAATGGTTGTTACAGATCTGACTGAGCAAGAACTGACATTGAATAGGTATGCCTTATTTTCTTGCTTGGTTCAGGGCCATGCAAATGTGTGAGAAACCCGAGAAAAACTTGCGGTAGAAATTGGCAAGACCAAAGAAGTTGCAAAGCTCCACGAGAGCCCTTGGAATATGCCAATTTCAAATTAATAGAATATTTTTGGGACCCACGTGAACTCCAACATCATCAATAATGTAGCCCAAATACTGAATCCTTCTAATGGAAAGTGAACATTTCTCTAGTTTGGCATACATTTTGTGACAGCATAAGGTTTAGAGAACTTGTTGAACATGCTTAAGATTCTCCTCCCGTGTTTTGTCATATATGTGGATGTTATCTCATAAGACAACTATGACGGAGTTTGTGAAACGGCGGAAGTCATCATTCATCATCCTCATGAATGTAGAAGGCATATTGATAAGCCCTAAGGGAAAGAAAAACCATTCTAAAAATACTTGAGTGGATTTAAATACAATCGTTTATATGTTCGCTGAGTCAATGGGCATCATATTTTGCTACATTATGGTCTGATTGTGATGTCCCCTTTTTATACAAATGGGGATTTCAACAGAAATCAAATCAAGAAGGATCGGATCCTTTTGATTCAACCTCAAATAACCCAATGTCAGCTAATTACAACCCAAAATGGGGTTGGAAGTAGACAAGGTGATAGGTGAGATGAGAGAATCAATTGGAATTCAATTTTTTTCTATTTTTGATTTATAAGACAACAGATATTAAATTAAAAAAGCTTGCAGACAACTGAAACTTCAAAATCCGTAACTTAATCAATACTCCTTTTCACATGAAACAAAGTGCATTATAAACTAGATTTTTAGATCTTTCCAATGCACTAACAATTAGATTTTTCTGTTCATGAAAACCCTTCCAAAACTAGCCTAGAAATTCCAGATCTAGTCGCTAGGGTTCGAAAAAATAATAATTTAAACTATTTCTTCCCTTTTCTAGCTTCCAAACACACCAAATAAACTCCTCTTGCTCAGAAATAAATGTTAACATGAATCGGATTTCAGATCTAGTTCATTTACCATCAAAACATACCAAAATAACCTCCAAATCAAGTTGTCATATCTAGGAAAAACACAACAGTGAACAGAAGTAGTAAAATAGTTCAAACCCTTCAAAGATCACTTCTAAAATAAGCAAGAAACATGCATATTTTCCCTCTAAATAAATGCGTCAACCTCTAGATCAATTCGCCAAGCTTTAGGAGGATTTATCATGCATAAAAACACTCAAGAAGGCTTCACACTCTCCAAAATATGGCGGTGTTGATCAAACACCTTTGTTATGAAAACTCATGGGCATACATCCATCTTCAAGCATGAAGATATACTGAATATAATCAGCAGCATGTCTTCAAAAGGTTGCCCTCATCTTTTTTTATATCTTCACTTTTGAAATCCTCAAGTTTCCCTCCTCTTTTTGGCGCAAATTTTTATGTAGGAGAGTTACTTTTTAAAAAGTTTTCTTTCCTTAAAAGTCAAACTCCAAATAAAACATTAATTTCCCCTTTTTATTATTTAGAATAAAAATATAAGAGGAGAATTAATATTTAATTTAAAAATAAAGTAGTTATGACATTTTCCCAATTTTTATCCTTTAACCCATGGGAAAGGTGGATTAAAGGTCTTCAATATTTTATTTAATTAATGCCCCGGAAAATGGGACATTACACTGACTGCCTCTATTGTTCTGGCTAGACAATTACAAGAGCTTGATTTGTGACAACTATCTTATTCTCTTCTTGTAGATTTATCATTTCAAGTATTAATTTCTCACAAGAGTCCAATAAGCTTTTTGCACTGTTTCGCACTGATTAAGGAAACTTTTTTGGCAAGAGTTTCCTATGGTATCCTGTGGTGTTGATTCCACACATTGATGATGATGTTTTAAGGCCTTGACTCAAACATATTCACACATGAAGGGTTGTCCGAGCAAAACATCACAAACATCCAATTGCATTACATCAAAAATTGTTTCATCTTTGAAAGGCTTTATAGCACGTGTAAAGTGTCATTGTTGGTTGACGTGTATATCTATACCTTGATTCAACCGCCATGATTGAAGATGAGGCTTGGTTGGCAGGGTCAACATGTTGACAATGTCTACATAAATCAAGTTTTTATAGCAGCCACCAGCTACAATGAATTGTAGAGCCTTCCCTTACACCAATGTTTGAGAGTGGAAGAGGAGGTTGTTCTCTTCCATCTCTAGGGGTGGAACATGAGTTATGGAAATGGTAGCACTGGGATTTGCTTCCACTTCGTTCCCCTATTCAGCGCTCAAAATAGAGGTTGGACTTACATCTCAGCCAGAAACACTTGCCTAGAACCACATCCTTTCGAATATATTTGTCACTCTTGTGAACTTTGTACCACTTGTCACTTTGCTTCTAATTCACATCTTAAGGATTTTTTTGGTCTCTGATGATTTATTTTTGTGCCAAGGATCCTTTCTCTACTGATTATTGTCAAGCTTAGTGCCATATGTCTTTCTTGGGCTATAACTGAAATTTCTTCTTAGCACTTGAGGGCATCTCCCAGTATCGTGACCTCCCTGAACTCCATTTTTTCTTGGATTTATGGATGCAAGCCACTACGATAGTTGAGAATCTTAATAGACTACATGAAATTTGGGAAGGGATGACATCAAACAACTCCCCAAAGATAAGTCATATTTCATTTTTCAGCACAAGGTCGTGAAGGACATGCACATTAAAGTATAAATGTTGTATCATCAATGAAGTGCAGCTGACAATTGAGTTTACAAATGTCTTTCCATAAATATTATATGGGTTGCCACTTAATAGATGTAAGAAATAATTCAACATCCAACACTCCAATGGCTTTGAACAAGCCTCACAAAGGTTTTATGTATCTAGAATTCTCTTTAAAATAGCCTCCCCATAGCATAAAAAATGGAAACTTTGTATAGGCATGACAAGTTCAATCATCTTATCCTTTGTTACCATCTAAAACTGGAACCCAAATCCTAACAAATCACTACATCAAAAGCATTTTTTGTCTGTTTCACAATTTTATATAACCACTTAATTCCCAATTTGGTGATCTCATAACTGTCTCGAATTAAAAGCCTTAATGTCAAAATTCTATTTTGTTCCAGATCAAGTCTTATGAGTTATCGAGCTTCTTGTAAGAGTAAATGCACCTCATCTCTTATTGCACACACTAGTCTAGCTTGAATATCCTTACATTGGCCATGAAACTGAGTTGGGATATAAATATGAAACTTAATATGAGCACAATGCAACATTGATACCATTCACACAAAGTGAACGCAATGTCAATCAACATGATGTAATAGGAAAGGACTACTTCATCTCGCAAATAATTAATATTGCAATACACCCTCTATCATTAACACAAAACCATCAATCAGTATTGATACATGTGTAGAAAATCATACAATCTAAACAAACATAACTGCAATATTTTCATTTTTGAAAATGCTTGAACTCATAATTGTGAGACTTAGACTTGGCTTGAACTCTGCAAGCATGATATGCCAGTCCAATTCAGTCTTGGCAAAAAAACTCAGCTACTTCAAATGAGATCTTTGACCTAAAATGTTTTTTTTCATTACTTCGTAGGCAATCAAGTCTCATCAAAATTGGGGGAATCTTGCCAAAACTTGGAGATACTTGATGAAACTTGGAGGTTTGATCCATTTCAGCTTATATTGGGTCACCAGACATTTGGATTTGGGAGTTTTATGGCTGACTTATAGAATATGGCAACCATGATTGAACTTACATTGACAGTTTTATGTCAATTTGTTTTACAGCTCATGATCATTTTCCAAGCATATTCCTTCTCAAATTAGCAGAGAAAAAGAGTCAAACAATGCTATTAAAATCTCTCAAAGAGCTTGGCTGCGGAAGCCCATATATCAGCTCAAAATTTGTTTTCAATACAATGAAACAAAATGCATGCAAAACAAAATCTTAACTTGGGCTTAGTGCTTAGTTGCACCCCATCAAACCTTTCCTCAAGTTCTTTATGTTGCCATTGAAGGTGCCATCACCATCTATTCCACCACCTTCCTTACATTTACAAATTTCAATAACTACAACTACTATCTCCAAGATACTAGCAAATAAGTTGATGACCCTTGGATTTGATTCAAACGAGGTGTGTGAATAATATAAAACGCATTATACTAACAAAGCATAGAAAAATTCATTATTACCACCCAAACATGACCTACATGCATTTAACATAACATAAACTAATTCACTAATTCGCTCTTCTCTAGAGAACTTGGATAGAGATAATCTTAGACCGTGGGGGAATGTCAACTTTGTGAGAGAATACTAGACTATTGACCACATCTTTATAGTCTGGGCTTCTAGAAGGCTGTTGACATGGTTTTGAGATGGCAATTTCCAAAAGTTGCATGATGTCAACATTCTAGATTCTCTCATTACCAATGGTTGAAGGCTCTATGAGACAGTTGTCATGTAGTTTTTTACTTCTCATGGTCTTTCTAGCTTTGTGAAGAGTACTATTGGGGTCAAGTAGAGATTTCCTCTCTCACCGACCCTCTTCAACAATTATATTGACCAGCTAGAGAATTTTCTTCAAAAACATATCTGTGTAGATGATGGTTGCATTTTACATGATGTGGTGATAGCCATACTTCTATTTACTGATAATGTCATTCTCCTCCCCCACGCTACCGTTAGTTTACAAAGACAATTTAATGTTCTTTCTCATTTCTATGAGCTTCAACAACTAGTGGTCAATCTTAGCAAAACTAAGGTCATGATATTCCAAGCCTCCAAGCATTCTCTTTCTTGCATCCATTTCCTCTACAAAGGTCAACCTTTGGAGATCACATCGTCTTACACTTACTTGGGGTTAAGTTTTTTAGACCATCTTTTAGTATGAAGCCTGCATCTCAGTCATGCCTTTGCCAGGGATATGCCTCCCTTTATGTCTTGGAGCACAAATGTTGTCATATCCACTTCCAGAATACCCGTCAAAGATGAGCTTCTTTGATACAATCATCAAGCATATGGTGTGGGTTTGAGGTTTGAGAACCTAGTTTGGGTACATTGATTGGGCTTATATTGAAAGGGTCCAAAATTTCATGATTCAATGTATGATATGTTGCAAATAAATTGTTCCTCAATGCATTATCCAAGCTGATTTTTTTACCCAACCCCTACTCCTTTAGACTAGCTTCAAGGTTACTTTCCGCATTCACATACTTAGAACAATGGGGATTCAAATTTAGGACACGAGATGTATTCATACGAAAACCTCTATTCTTAAAAAAGAATCACGTCACGGAGCTCCAATAGACCTCAGCATTCTTGGTACTCTTATACTAGTTTGCTTTTCCAATCTATTGACATCTCTATTGATATGTTACCTCCTTGGATGACCCTCATCGACTACTTCCCTGAAGGCAATACATCTGTGTGCTTAGACCTCTCCTTGACCTCTCAACATCGTGCTTGTGTTTTATGGTAATCATTAATGTGGGTGGTGGATGGTGATGTTTGTCATCCTATCTATCTCTAACGTCATTGGTCTCATGGCTTTGAGGTTTCTCGTTTCTAGTTGAGGGCGTGCTTAAACCCCTTGAGGGTTTAGACTGGTCATCATATTCCACATGGTGATCATATCAAGTCTTTTATCCCTCTAGAAGGTGGATACTGAGAATTACTTCATTTTAAAATGTCACATTTATTATGAGATCTGGGGAAGATATTTTTTCCTTTACAAAGACTCGGGTAACTCTCTACCCACTTTCTTTCGGTACCTAGACCAATGGTCCCTTCCCTTTTTCCTTCAAGTCATTGTCACCCTTGGATGAAAGTCCATGTAGGGAGCCCCTAAAGCCCCCAGGTGGATCACCTGTAATGTTTCCAAATGGACAATTTATGCCCCTAAACGGAACCACCACAATTTTGATTTATAACAACTAAAAGATATATTTTTGATGAAAAGCAATGCAGATATGAATTATTAAAGGAAAATGTGACTTTATCTAAGAGTTGTTACTTCACAAAACTGAAGTAATTTCACTGAAATATTTTACCAAACAAATCAATAATTTTTTATTCAAGAACATTAGAAAAAATACCATAGTTGGATCAAATAAAGAGTTGGAATTTTATTTATAAATTTGTGTTGGCTAGATTTTATGCATAGCTAAAACCTAGGTAGTCATGAGATAAATCTCCCTCATTTACCAGTGAGGCTCCCATGTAAATTATGGATCCTAATAACTATATGTGAATTTTACTTTAATTGCGAAACTCATGAACCATAGCTAAGCAATTCTGCAACAAATAAGCAACTATTAATGAATTATTTTCAAAAGGAGAAATAGTGAAATTTGGGAAGGAATAAATGAATATGTGTAATCCAACCAATAGTTTACAGAGTTAGTTTCATACACATGCATTAAATAAACAAGTAGATCTCACAATATTCAAAAATAAAGGAAAAGAAAAGCTTATAATCTAAATCTCAAATAACACAGTTTATCTAAAGATCCACACAGAAGTAAGAAGCAAATGCACTGTGGACACAAAGTTCTCCGAAAATATGTCTTTATTCAATTCCTCATCTTTCACAGAAATGACATCAAGGGCTGCAACACAAAATCTAGATGTCAAGAATGTTGATTAACAAATTGTGATGTTTTTAACCCGTAGGCTCTTCCTCTATTTATAGTGTATAGAGAGCAATTACAAATAGGAAGCTTTTAATGAATTCCCGCATGTAAAAGCTATAGAAAAGGGGAAAGTTGGCAATCATTCTCCTAGAGTCTCTCTTTGCATGACATGCATGATTTATAACTGAAAATAGGACCTTCTATTTTGCATGTCTGCCACCTATTTCCAAGTGATTGACTTCTTCCAGTAAATTGAAGTAACGACTTTCAATTACCTAAGTTTTATAATTTTAATTGATTTCTCAATTGCTTTGTCGGAGAAAATAAGAGAAAAAAGAAAAAAGAAAAGAAGTTATTCCTGCTACGACACTCTCCATTCTTTTCTTACTCCATACTTTGCATGTTGATCCAATATGCCTTGTACTTCTACTTTGTCATGCCCCCCTCTTATTATAATAATAATAATAAAAAATAAAAATAAAAAAAATAAAAAAAATAAAAAGATCCAAATAAAATAAAATAAAAACCCGTGATATTTTTCTTTGGGTGGTTTTAGGGCAAAGGATGCCTATGTTTTTTTTTTGTTGTCTTTTTGTTGTTGGGGAGTGAGCGCCGCCGCCTTGGAGGGATTTGCAATGAGGCGTGGGAAAGGGAAGAGCCTGGATGGAAGTGGCACACAGCAAATTCGACACCCTTTTGCCAGGAAACTCCACGCCGTTTTTCAATATGCTCCCATTTTGCGCAAAGACAGAACCCCAAATCAAGGCATGAACACTTCCAAAGCACACAAAAATGTAAAGGAGTTCTGTCAGATGTTGTAGTTTGCCAATGCCTTGGAGGCACAATGCAAAGTTTGAGAAAATGAAAGAATGGGGCGTGCGCAGCAAACAAGGCTCAAATCCCAGGAGTTTACATTTGCCAGTATCCTCCCAAGCTGCGCCAAAATGGGGATGTTACCCATTTTTTTTAGTTGTTTTGCACAAAATGGATTTGTTGAAAAGCCGTGTGGATTTGTTTGTCGGTTCTGTGCAAAGTGGATTTGTTGAATATGCCTTAGAACCTTTAAAACAAATTATGCATCCATTGCTAGCATCCTCACGCCAGTTTCTTAAATAAGAGCTTCGAAATAGGGTACGTGAACCATTCGACTAAATGCATGGAAGGAATGCAGTTTCAGGGACTGCAATGATAGCAGGATAAGCAAAAAAATGGGTCTGTTTAAAAGGTGCTGAGTTGTTTGTTTAAATGCCTCAAAGAAATGCGGTCTCATAGAATGCTATGATTTGTAGGATGTGCAAAAAAATGAGTTTGTTGAAAAGGCCTTGGAAACTTTCAAGCAGATGCAAAACCATATCTTGCAAACTTAGCTATATTCTCCCTGTGTGTGTGCCTAAATGGGAGTTTTAAATCAGTATATGGACTAGTAAAAGTGCATACAAAATGTGGGAATAAACACAAGGCATGAGAGTTGTTTGACTAAAACGCCTGATAAAAATGTGACCTGTTGGAAAGGAACCTAGTATTATAGACTGAATACATGCAGTTTTGCACAGAATGGTTTGTTAGTTCTATATGTAAGTTGTGGATGTACAAACAAGTTGGTGCTCATAAGGATCGGTTGAGCTTGGATTCATTCATGGAGATATGCGTGCTCATAACCTCCTATGGTGGGCGAAAGCCAAATTTCATGACCTTTGCAAGCGTCCTAACTCCTTGTGCCGAGATGCGAATTTTGGAGCAAGATTGTCGTGTGGTGGACTTGTTGTTTGTATGCGTCCTAACTAGCTTGGGGCACCTCATACACTGCATCATCAACTAACAGGATTTGTACGAAGTGGGTATGTTAAAAAAGCTCGGAAACTTTCAAGCAACTACTTATTCTGTTGGAAAATTCAAGTGATTGGAAAGTTGGTGTGATGTGGTGGAGGTTAGATCCAGGCTCATGAACCAGTTGGAGAAGTGCCCGAGCGAGATGCTGAACCAAAGCCTGTAGCTTCAACTGACTTTGTTCTCCAGGCATGGTTCTTCTTCCCTTACCTCTCATAAATCTTGTGTTTTAGTTCTCTTTTGCAACTAAATAGAAATTTAAATTATTAGGATTTTTAAATACAGTTAAATGTCTCTTCAACTCGTTACAAAACAATAAAGTGTTGTGTTGTAACTCTCAAAGTCATTACAACTCGTCTACTTTAAACCATGAACTATCACCCTCACTTTGAGATGATTTAGAAAACTCTTACCCTTCTTGATCACTCCAATATTGTTTTATCGACCAGATGAATTTGACTCTCCATTGATTAAGTTAACCTTCTTCTTGCTTAAAACAGTTAAATTTTACACTTTTCAGAGACTCACTAAGTACCCTTCGCAACTCTAGAAATGAGATGTGAAGTTTCATTCGTGTACCTTGGTATACGAGGAGTCACCTTGATTTTTGGTTTGACCCGAAACGATCTTATGACATCCTTTTGACGCTCTTCTAGGAGCCCTGTTACACCGGTTTACAACAATAGAGAGTTGTTAAAACTAGAAAGTTGGCTTTCGTTTGGGACCACCATTTGAAACCCGGAAAGAGAAATCACATTCCGTCTTTGCAAACCTCTAGCATTTATACTAGAAAAATGCATGGAACTTTCAGCATAGTAAAGAGCACTTGTCGGGATAGCTTGGCGAAGCCATTTTGTAGCCTCCGATCTCAGTTTGACGAGGTCAAACTGGTCCAATTTCGTCTTGTCACTCCAGAGAACTTGTTGCCATTTAAGAATGGTTCTCTAGTTCTCAGTCCCGTCGACTCTGATGAATTCTCTTCATATAGGGGAACTAGTAGGAGATGTCTCATTGCGTGTTTCCTCCATCGAACGTTGTTTTGGATGCGGTTTTCTAGGCCCTCGAGCTAACTTTTGTCATTTTACAACTGGGTGAACGACGACCAGTGGCCCCGGAAAACTAGCCGCCAAACGCAAACCGTGTGCTCTTTTTCAATTCCGTCAGTTGCAATGAATTCTTGGTATATTTGGGGACACGTAGAAATTTAATCATGGAGTGCGTGCTCATCGGAAGATAACCTTTGGAAGCAATTTCTTAGCCTCCGAGCCCTTTTTGAATGTTTTGTAGCTAGTGAGAAAATGTAAGAATAGAAAGCTGCGGGACCTCGTAAGGTTGCCAAATCACCCTGAAAATGTTTAAACACACTTAAATAACTATTTAAAACACTATAATGAAACTTGTGTGTATTAGAACTTTTGGCAAAACAATGTTTTCTCTCTCTTCCCTTCTCTTTCTCTCTCCTGGGTTACAAAATGAAGAAAAATGAAATGCAATGGATACATGTTCCTAGACCTTTTTATTTCGATTGCAAATTGTAATTATTGTTAGATGTAAATGGGAATCTGAAATATGATACTTGTGATTGCTTAGGGTGGATGCCATGCCAGATATTTATCGTTGATATCATGCTCACATGGATTTTGCAGGATAGAAGAACGACGACGAAAAAGGGCGATGTGTGATTTAATTATTATTATTGTAATTTTTATAGGTCATTGTAAAATGAATAACTGTTTAAGGCAGTCTCTTGTTACCGAAAAGTTATAAATGAAATTTGTTAATATGCATGATATGCTAGTTTTAGGGATACTTAGGAAATGTGCATCTACTCACCGGTTCATTATGTTTCTTAGTTGTGTATAAAAAAAGGGGGGGGTTGATTTATACTTAGTAAATTGAAAATCGAACTTAATACATTGTAGTACCTTCTCAGTATTTAATAAACAATTAAATTCATTTCTAGGTTATCTTCTTACCTTGCAAACATAATATAGAGTTTTAATGGGAACCCTCAACCTTACTAAAATATTCATGCATAGCTTTCCTGCATGTGTGATCCTTTTTACCCTATAAGAAGTTTAAAACCGTAGAACGAACTTAACCTTTACCCCGATGGAGCATTTTGGTTTAGGCAAATAAGATCCCAAGAAGAGGGGTTTATCGTCTTAATAGGTACGTTTAGTGACATCGACATAAACTAGACGCATAGGAGCAGCACAGTCAAATAAATCTTCTACATCGAATGAATTTCTTGTGAGATCCAGATGACATCCTGGAGCTAGGAAAATAGTGGTTCTATCACTTAAAATTTTGCTGATGAATAGATCCTCTTAGCTATAGGTGCCATCTTTGGCTAGTGACAATAGAGTGCTTGATCTCTTGCGGAGGGTTTATAGGGTGAATATGTTTGAAACCTTAATCTAATCTTTAAGAGAGCGTAAAGCCCTAAGTAGAAAATTGGAATGGAACTAAACCCTAGTTGACTAGGATGTTCACTTGTGATTAGAAAACCATAATCTAACTCATTGCTCTGAAATTGTGTTGAAAGATTTTGTTTTTTTTGGAGAACCTTAGAAACTGAATTCTTGTCTCATAATCCCTTGTTATGTCATTTTATGGCATTAAGGAATAAATGATATTTCTTATGCAGAAACATGCTATGCAAGGATATGGGATCTTCATGAACATAGAACACTTGTGATTATGTGTAGTTTTAATGCTCCTAGCCTTGTACTTCCTTAAGAAGTCAGACAAGTGCTGTCGTAACTCTTTTGTTTTAAGACGATTCTAAGAACGAAACCTTAGTGCGATATAAGAGCATATCATATGATGATGCACATGAGATTTGAGATTAGGATTAAGGTCAATCTTAGAGTCCTTATAACTTAATTGAACTTTTTCATGCATTGCAAAGACTATAAATTACCTTGGTGCGACCAAACTTCGAGCAAACAAAAGATATATAAATATATATAAAAAAAAAGTCCATATGTTATTGAACTTCATTATCTAGGGTAGCGAAATAACTATTCCGTGATCAATGGATGTTCTTGGGGAGCTATCTCGACTCTATGTCTTCCTTAATCCCAATAGCTCATCTGGACATCGCGTTAGAATCTTGTGTGTAGCAAGAGTAAATTTTTACATTAAATAAACGTTTGAGAAGAAAAATCTTAACATAAGAATGGGAGATTTAAAATCTGGTAGGCATTTTGAAATATGGAAAAATACTTATGTAAGTTTTAAAGATTTTTCATAAGGGTAAAGAGCAAATTAAATGGAATGAACTTAAGATTTTGTAGATGGAAAAAGAGAGAAAATTATGCTTTCATAACCATGTTCTTGGGATGCTAATCGTAACTACAATACCTTTGAAGTAGTGATGTGTTGTGGGTTCGCCATTCTTGAAGTCAGGTTCTTGTGGTTGGGTCTCTACTTGCAATCTTCCATTGGGAAAAGTGTAGCGTCAGCATGTATTTGACGTAGTCATGTGTCTATGTGATTTGGTGACTAATGTAGGTGTCGTATATGTTGTTGAGTTGCTCTACTTGGAGTCCTTGTGGCGTTTTGCATTGAGCAATGTAAGTCAAAAAAAAAATCCTGGTATTTTACTGATGTATTTGTGTGTGTAAAATGTGGGCACTACATACTTCATCTATTTTAGCAATGAATGATCTGAATGATATATTTGCCTTGAATCTGAGATGTTTTTTCTCCCATATGTTGTTGAATCCTTTCCTTTGATTCTCACCAAATTGGATCTAGAAGCAGCTGACTGAGATTTGTTTATGGGTGCTACCTCTGACCTGTCTTCCCGCTTGAAGCTTTTGCAGTTCTTCTCCAGTATGTGCACTACTGCAACGTTTTCTGTAAACAATTCAGAAAAAACTCGTCACCTTTTATTTTTAATTACATATGAGCAATTTTAAATTTTGGAAAGCACTCCAGGTGAAGAAGGCTTCAACTGGAAGATTGGGAGCACATGTAGTAGCTCCTGAAAGATATTTTACATGCAATGACTTCCACATAGGCTGCATTAGAAACAAGAGAATGAATTTTTTTCGGAAGCCCTTACAATTATTAGAGTTGGATCTATTTCTTCCTCTGATTCCAAAGATATATTCAATGTATTAGACGTTGAATTCTACTTTCTTCACCAGTATGGGCATAAATGAAGTATTCCTGCAAATAAATTAGACAAGTATGCAGTCCATAACATGAATATCTAATTTCTTCACCGAGATATGATTATAAAGTCTGTTTTGCTCTATTTTTAGACTTTGCTTGCATGCCAAGCAAGCTAAAAATATTATTTTATTCACCCATGCACTCACATCAACATGCAGATAGCCAAAATAATAAAAAGGAAGTCTTTCCAACCCTAGGTGCCAAAACTGGATGCTTCCCGATAATTAAAAGAAGTCAACTTTTAGGCATTTAGCTATGTCATAATGGGTCACACCTTTTGGATAGGAATTGTGGAAAAAGACATGAGGGCAAGGAAGTGGAAAAATTCACCCTTCCAGGCAGCCCCAAAATTCCCACTTTTCTCTTAAGTGATTCGACTAACATTGTGGGAAAATTCAACCTTCCAGGAAGCCTCCAAATTCCCACATTCCAGGTGACTCCAAAATTCTCACTTTTCACTTAAATGGCTTGACTTCCATCATGGGAATTTTTCACCTTCCAGGCATCCTCCAAATTCCCACCTTCCAGGCAGCTCCGAAATTCCCACTTTCACTAAAGTGATTTGACTTTCATGTTTTGCGTAGAAATTCAAGAGGAAGGGTAGCTTTGAAAAATGTGACTTGTATTATGAAATTACTCTTCCCAAAAAGTGTGACTTGCATGACTTCTGCTTTTAAAGTTGCGTGAAAATTCATCAGCAACATTTTATTTCCATTTTTGGAATTTCGGTGAAGAAAACTATAAAATTTTCCATTTTTGGAAAGGGTTCAAGAAGAGGCAGCAGCAAAAACTTGCAAATGCCATAACTTTCACTTCGTGGCTCCGTTTTAGTTGTCATTTTTTCTAAAAGTGCATATTTTCTTGAGCTCTGCACATTGGTGGTAGTATTTTTTTATTTTCATAAAATCCATTTTTGCACCTTTTTGAACAAAGCAACTTCTTGCAATCTCCTGAAAGAATTCTAAGCTCTGATCACCTTTAAACAGATTAGTAATTAAAAATATTGGATAGCTTTTCAAAACCCTAGGCCCATGAAAAGGTTTGGTAGGAAGAATGAATAGGCTACGAGAATTGCTGGAGAAAACAAACCAAAACACAGACAAAAAGAAATTAAACAAAACAAAAGAAGCTACGGGCAATTGCTAGAAAAAATTCTCCAATTATCTAGAATGTTCTTTGGCAATAATGATGGGGCGAAGTGTTTTATATAACCTAAATCCTCCAATTTTAGCTCAATCTATTTTTAAAAGAACTTTATCTATTTAATATAAATAAATAAAACGTTTGTAGACAAGGTTTGACGGAGGAATTGAGTGAGCTTTGGCATGTGGGTATTTGTTGAATTTGGATTTTATGACTCTCTGGGGATACTTTAGAGCAATGCAAACAACTGCAGGAAAAACAAACACAAAATGACCCGTTACTTTGAAAAGAACAAAAAAAATTAAAAGGGGTAGTCCCAGATTTTAGGGTGAAATCTGAGGGACACCAATCTGCAAACAAACAAATCATAGACATGACTGAAATAGAGTTTCCTCAGCCCAAAAAACATGCAAATCAATTGATCTTAGCTTCTAAAAATATGGAACAACAAATCAGATCTGATCCAAACGTGCCCTAGATCACTTAGAAATGTCCCCAAGGTAGGTCGCACCATTGTGGAAAGCTGGAAATGAAGGTTATAAATTAGCAACAAGCTTCTACCTTCAAACCCTCGTCGGTATCAACACAAATCTGCAACTCCGACCTTCAACTTCTCAGGAATTCTGAAATAGAACCTTGAAAAGTGATGGAAACCCTTGAATAGAGCTTCCTCTCGAAAAGGGAGAAGATTTGACGTTCTTCTTCTTAAGCTTAAAGAGAGATTTCGTCCTTTCAATTAAACTACAAAGGGTTTTTGTCCTTTGGAGTTAAAATGGAAAGCATGGAAGCTTAGACCAAATATCAGAAATTATAATGTCAAAAGATGTCTCTCTCCATGCATGGCAACTTGCTTTTATAATTTTCTTTGGCCTATTAGCCACCCAAAACAACCAATCAGCTCACTTTACCTCATTTAATAGTTTCCCTTGCTTTATTTCATCTCCACATGGGTCACACGTTTCCTCTAGGGGAAAATAAAATATAAAGTAACTTAAAAAAAAATGCCACTAATAAATTAATTTAAGTGCTTATAGTAAAATTTTGTTATGCACTTTAAAATTAATGAATTAGGACTTAGTTTCCCTTTTTCTTATTCCTTAGCCATCGGAAAACAAAATTAGGCTAAGGATCTTCGACCTACTGCTTTCGAGAAGAGAATATTACAATCCTCCCTTCCCAAAATTGATTGCCCTCGAGAAATTGTAACTCATGTGCCCAAGTGCCATGTGTAAGAGATCAAGCATGTTGTAGTGTTCCAAGAGTATAGATCTCATCCCTGCCAAATGAGAGAGCTCTTGCCAGAAAATATAGCTCTCATAATGCTTATAAACATGAATTTAAATCAAGGGATCCACATACTCCATGTTGTAAACTCGATCATTTAACTTATCATAGTTCTCATGAGGAAAATAAATATGGATTGTGCAGCAATAAATATGACATAATATCATTCTTTTCATACCTTGGTGTATCTGTGAGACCTTCATATCCCTTTTCCTTGATGACATGTTGGCTTTGTTGCATCAAATTTTTAGCATCTTTGTCCACAATGGGTTGTATATCCTCGTGATAACAATGTTGCAATAAAAAAGAAGATGTACCTCTTATCAATTAATCTGCATCTCATTCAATTTGCCTTCTTTTGAAAGAACCTTTCATGCTCTAAGCTACCACAACTTGAGGAGTAACATTCTTCATACATTGCAAAACAACTTCCTTGTCTTACACTTTGAACTTCAACTTCATAGTCGGATAATTTTGGATGAATTCACCCAAAGATTGCAACCATTGTACACCAAGTACCATAGTTCGCATACTCGTACTCGATGAATACTCGGCAGACCTGTTGGTCGTCAAAAAGGAATTCAAGAAGAGCAACAGTCAGGGGACAAGAAGTCCCTCCTCTTTAATGGGAGAGGTTCCCTTATTCAGAAACGAACCTATTTACACATATACAAAGTATGGTTTTCTTGTGGAACTTGGATATTATGAAAGTGTTTTCTATAAGGATCATCAACTACAAAAGGACTGAGGAATGAAGAATACGAGAAAGAGTAGAAAGGTACCATTCAAAATTATAGACGACAGAGTAATTCCTTATGCATGCGAGGGTACAACGAATTAGAACAAGATCATTTGTTATCATATTAAGAAAATGAAATTTGAAAAGACACAAAGTGCTGTAAATAACATCTGCGAGAATACAAAGCTTCTCAGCATAATACAGACAAATGATCTAATAAAAGTAAATGAATAGCTTGGGAATAAAGGAAACTAGATAGACAAAGAATGAAAAGTCCTTTTATATTGATTTATTTATAATTTATTTACACTTTTAGAAATAAGCCAAGTTCTTCCACCCTTCAAAATGGTGAGGAGAGGCCATTATATAGTTTACAAATTAGTTACTATCGGTAACTACTTCTTTTAACTAAATATAAGTTAAAGGGTTGGTAATCACAAAACCCCAACTAATTACAAAAAATCTGAGAGAAAGAATGGGAAGAGAAGAGTAGAATTAGGAGAAGAAGACATGTGCTTATGACTGGGAGGGACCCACCGACTTTAAGATCCACTATTCTGAATCTCTTCAATGCCTCAGCTATGTCTCTACCATGTGATACTGATGTGTTGGCAGTAGACTGAGTCCAAAATCTGAGGCGCTTCTCCATTTCCTTATCGAAACTCGACATGAGTATGATAATCTTTATTTTCTTCTATCAATGGAAGATTAAAGAGAACAGATCTCCTTCATTTTCTCTTTGGAAATGGAGCTTTCCTTAAATAGATCACCTTTGACAAAAGCTCTGAATTGAGATTTGATTTCTTGTAAGGAGAGAGGCACACCGGAAGTCTCATCTTGATGATGACAATGTATATCATTGAAAGTAGATACAACTAGTGTTTTGAAAGCCTCACACCTTTTACCAGCTATTCCTTAATTTTCCCAAAGCCTCCTCCAGGACCTTTGATCTTCCATTCCATGCTGTAGACCCAAGATTTAGAAAAATTATCCTTTGTATCCTCAAAGACTTTGCTTGCCATCAAAATATTTTCATCTATTTGTCCCTTGAGGCGGAGGTCTACTATGCAACTGCTCCAAAGTTTAAGTTCTTTATCAATGATCCCAATAGTGGAGGAGAGCTTCTATTGCAAGTTGTTCACCTTTCTGTGAAGTTTGAAAGCTTCATCAATGAAGTTCAATCCCACAATAAGAATATCATCCACCATGGCTTCCATAGCTCTGCCATAGATGGAATACTTGTGCATATCTTTGATACTATGTACTTCATCTTGGCTCAAAATTACAGGTGGTGGAAGAGTAGTCAATGGGGTAGGGTCCAAAACTTTTTCCTTGGACAAAAGAGATTTGATGAAACCTGTAAGAATTTGGGCTTGTTCTTCCAACTGTTCTATGGTTTTCTACCCTTTTTCTACCCTCCCAATGACTCTGGTAACTATTTCTTGAATATTTTGGATCTCACCTTCAAGGGATAGACTCTCCCATAGGAATTCTTGAGAGCTCAAGATCAGACGCTTACAAATCTTTCTCTGGCTTATCTACCATAGGATTGGCTATCTCCAGAAATTGCAGGCCTTGAGCATCAGACACTATCCTGGAGGTAATTCTATATTTTTTGGTGCGAGAAGGAGGAGTAGTGCCTAACAAGGCTGCCACAACATCAAAATTTGGTCCTGAGCTCCGGGAGGAAGACTTTCTCTTCCTACTGTCGACAAGAGGCTACACCCATGCAAAAGAGGAGGAGGAAGAAGCAGGTGGGGCAAGAGGACCAAGAGATAGAGAACTCATGGTGCCCAAGGTTTGTACTGCTATTGTCTCGAGTTGAGACATGAGTGGGATGCTTGAGACAACTGGTGCAGAGGAATCAACAGTACTTGGAAATTCAGTGCTCTGGACTTCTTTGTCCTTATCCATTGGGACTTCAGGGGCGCTTGCAGGAGCTGGCACTTCACTTTCTTCACTTTCACTGAGAACAATAATGTTCTCTGGTCCCGAAGGCAATTCTGCATGCTTTCTCAGGGGATCTTCTTCCACAGGCTCCTTCTTAACTTCTTTGAATTTCTTCTGATACACCTGGGTGGATGAGGAAGGAGTAGAGACTGCAGGTCCTTGAGTTGACGAGGCAGGAGGGGTTTGCACAGGTGCTTCTGATCTAGGAGTCGATGCTTCCCTCCTTGGTGTTGAAGCATCCTTGGAGGAGGATTCCCTTGAGTGTCTCCTAAGCTCACAGACTTTCCTATCAAACCAGATTTTGGTCTTGACTAAGACTAAAGCCAGGATTTCAGCCAAATCATCTTTCTCCTTTTTGAACCAATCCAAGTCCTCCAAGGGAGTGTGCTTGACCACATTGTCATACTCATATGAGTACAGGTCAGAATTATCATCTTGAAGCCCTTCAGGAACTTGGTACAAGCCGAGTTCTTGAATTAACTGTAGGGAAAACCTGTCATAATGCCTCCTTCTGGCTTCAAAATCATCAGCACAGTCAGCCCAATAGTCCTCTGTGTCTACCCTATGATGATAGGTTATCTTGATGTTCTACTCAATAAAATTTTTCAATCAAAGCAAGTTCTGGGCCTGAAGAAATGGACAGTAATGGGAGCTAGGGCCCTTTCTATATTTTGTGCATCCAGGGCTGTTTTGCAGGTGTAGTTGCCCAAAGAGATGGGGAAGTGCAAACCAATAATTTTCTTGTCTCTGCAGGTTCTATGCAATTTGTCCAATTACCTGCACACTTCTATCAAGGCCATCTTGTCATTGCAGAACATAGGGAGCTTGAGAGGAGTGCTCTCATAGCCAGCAAGCCTGATATAGGAAAATTTTCTGAATTGGATAAAATAAGCACCGTAGTGCGATATCAGACTCATGGCTTCATCAGAAAATATTCTCGCCGTGTCACCCTCAAGAAGTATGACCATGTACATGGTGAAAGCATCATTCACCCTTTGGAAATTGTGATTGCTGGTCTCTAGGGTGAACTGCGGGCAGTAGGCATACACGGGGTCATCCTTATGAGCATCAACGTATGAAAAACCAAACCATTGCCTCGATGCTGCTAGAGTATACATCAGGTATGAAGTCATATAAAATTTCTTCATTTGCTGCACATTAGACAGCTGCTCAGCTAGGTTCATACTAATGATCTCTGCCCAGTTGATATTCTGAGTTCCCTCGCACACCATATTGATAAGTGGGCACATCTAGAAATGGAACTCATTTGTAGAGGGTAAGCCCATGAGCCGAGCCAGTAGGATTATAAAATCCAACAATTCCTCATTGAAATATGCACGGAAAAGAACCTTGGATAGACAAGATGCCCCCTTCTTAGGGTTTTTTAGCCAGGACTTCGCCACCCTGTGCCTTATAGTTATCACTGTCTTGATTAAAAAGGGCCTGTGCTTGGTTCTAGGAGATAACTATGGCATTGTCCATTTCTGGAATCCTTAGTGTAGTGCCAATGGTGGTAGTGTCAAGCTTAGCGATGAGCTCCCCGTGCACGTTAGTCAATTCACTCGAATCAGGGTTGAAATGAGCCCCGCATGAGAGCACTGTATCTGCGCATTGCACTGAGATAGGGAAACCACCAGCGAAATCCAGACCACTGTCATGAATCATCTGTGCCATTGGTGAAGGGTTCGCGTCTGTCATCCTTGTCCAAAAATCTCCAAAGTCAAGGTGGTGAACTTCACTATCCCCGATATCGGGAACGGCAGACTCGAGTGGTGAAATTTGTTCCTGCCCCTGGAATTTGATCTTCATGTTGATAGTAACTCGGAGAGCAGAGCTGCAAGCTAGACTTGGGATGGAATTACAGGGGGAATGGATACGCGCGCAGGAATTTTGATTGCAAGGGTTCGAGCAATAGATAGCATGAAAGCAGTGTGCAAAAACGCATAGGGGTAGTTTCATTATATAGCCGTTTAGGAGAGAGAAAGGCAATAAATGCACATTAAATACATATCTACCAACTTGAAAAGCAAGATATTTAGGTAGAGCAGGAAAAATTAGCATGAATGGCACTTGGTTCATTTGGGACATGAGGGATGCAAAAGCGCAAAGTACGCGGTTCGGCCAATTCGGGCGATGCGGGGAAAAGACGCACAAATGCTTTTGGGACATGCGGGACGAAAGTACACGGGATAAGCGACTCAACCGAATCAGGACGAAAATGGAACAAATGGTCTAGGTGAACTTGGGACATTTGGGACAAAAAGTTCTGACGGGCCCGAAAAGAACAGACTTCAGGTAAACCGGCCGATCGGGGAACAGAGGGCCCAATTGAACTTGGGACATGTGGGACAAAAATGTCTAACAGGCCCGGAAAACACACAAAATGACCCAAAAACGTAGATTTTCCCAATTTCTTGACTTTTCACATTATCAGTACAACAGAAAAGACACTTAAACTCAAAATTTTAAATTTTCAACTTCTTAAAAGCAGGGGAATTTTGAGTGGACAACAGCTGGCTCCTTCTGGGGATGACTTGGCATAAATTCAAAGAATGAGACAAGGCAAGAATTTAGAAAAACTCAGGGAAGTAGACCAGTACCTTATCCATTGGGCCACGGAGTCATCGAATCAAACCAATACAGAGGACAACACACCAAAACAAACACAAAAACAAGGGAAGGAAAGGAGGACAAAACACTATACAGAATATACAAAGGACTCCCTAATCACCTATGACTTGAAAAATTTCAGGTACTGCCCACTATAAGGAAGTGGGAGAGAAGAACCATCCATATAATCAAGGTAAAAAGAATTCTCACCAGCAAAGTGCCTGATCTTGAAAGATCCAAGCCAAAGGGAATCAAACTTGCCATGGTTACCACGAGGTTCATGCCTTTTATCCCACAACAAAATAGTGTCTCCAACTTGGAAATCTCTGAACCTGGCTTTCTTATCAAACAGGACCTTTACTTTCTGCTAGTGAGCAGATATCCTATCAGCAACTTCCAATCTGTCCTCATTCAATTTGTGAAGATACATGATTCTCTTATCCAAAGCATCATTGAAACTGGTATCTTCAATGGCCTTCATTAGATGCAAGGCTGGTAGCTCCACTGTTACTGGCAATTGAGCTTCTACTCCATATACTACCTGAAAAGGAGACATCCCAATGGCTCTCTTAGGTGTGATCCTATCTGCCCAAAGAGCATCATAGAGTTTCTTGTGCCAGTTTCGTTGGGACTCATTGACTAATTTCCTTATTATGGTCACCAGATTTTTATTTGTGGATTCTGCTTGTCCATTTCCCTGAGGATAGTAATTTGAGGAGTGAGCCAGAGAGATGCCATATCCATAGCAAAAATCCATCATCTCAGTTGAAGAAAAATTTGGAAGCATTATCTGTCACAATCTTGTTGGGAACACCATACCTTACCAAGATGTTTTCTTTGATGAAACTACATACTACTTCAGAAGTAGTACTCTTTACTGGAATGGCTTCTACCCATTTGGTGAAATAATCTGTGGCAGTTAATACATGAGTATGACCATCACTGGAAGAAGGATTAAGTGTTCCAATGAATTCCAAACCCCACTGTTGAAAATGTTCTTCAATCACAACTGGTTTAAGGGGCAAAAAGGCCAACTTGGGTCTACCCACGAAAGTCTGACATGCTTCACATTTATCAACCCACTTTGATGCATCTCTGAACAAGGTAGGCCAGTAATATCCTCCACGAAGTATTTTATGAGCAGTGACAGTTGATGAGTAATGCCCTCCACATGCCTGATCATGAAAAGCTGAGAGTAGCTTTTTCTGCTGTTCCTTGTCCACACATTTCAAAAACCTTCCATCCAACCCACGTTTAAACAAGGCATTTTCCCACAACACATATTACACTGACCTTAGTTTAACAACCCTCTTTTCTTTGGTAGTCAAATGAGAGGGGCATTCCCCATAGGTGAGAAAATGAGTGATATCAGCATACCATTCGTCAACTGAGCTAAGAAACAGAATGGTAGGAAGACCAACTTTATCCTCCAGTAACTCATGTCTAGCTCCTTCAGCGATGAGTTCACACAGGCCTTTTCCACGGACGAGCTTGGTTGGTTTGATGTCAATATCATATTCTTGGACCTTGGCCACCCAGTTCCCTCTCTTGGATCCAAATTCCTGCTGTGTGAGAATTGACTTAACAGTTGTATCTGGTACCAACACCGTGGAGTGAGAGTTAAGAATGTAAAAATGAAACTGCTTGACAGCTTTAACCACTGCAAAAGCATGTTTTTCCATTATGGTGTATTTTAACTCATGATCTTTTAGAATATAGCTCATAAATGCAATTGGGAGTTCGTGCTCATTAGAATCTTCCTGAGTCAAAACAACAGCCAAGGTGTTATCTGTGGCGTAGCAATAGATAATGAAATCTTTGCTGAAATCTGGACATGCTAAAACAGGAGTTTTAGCAATGGCTCTTTTAATACCTTCAAAGGCTTCTTTCCCTTCAGGAGACCAACCAAATGTTTGTTTTCCTTTCATCATTTGAGAGATATTCAAAGTTAGCTCTGCAAAATCAGGGATGAACCTTCTCAAAAAGTTGATCTTACCAAAGAAAGAGTGCACGCCCTTTTTGCTGGTTGGAAGAGGAATTTGCTGAATAGCTTGAACTCGCTCAGGATCGATCTTTATACCATCTTTGGAGACAATGTGCCCTAATAATTTCCCCTCTGTGACACAAAAGACATATTTCTTAGGATTCAAAGAGATCCCATGTTCTCTACATCTCAAAAGAACTGTTTCCAGATGCTGAAAATGATCGGCCCTTGTTTTAGAATACACAGTCAAGTCATCAAGGTATACAACAATACACTTCCCTTTCAAACTTCCAAAGGCTAAGTCCATAGCTCTCTGAAAAGTAGCACCAGCATTAATGAGCCCAAAAGGCATCCTTTTGTAAGCAAAGGTACCCCAAGGGGTAGTGAAAGCCATTTTGTGTTGATCTGCAGTATTAACTTCTACCTGGTTATATCCTGAGAATCCATCAAGCATAGACAACATTTCGGATCCCGTTACTGCTTGCAAGACCTGATCCATCATAGGTAAAGGATAATTATCTTTCAAGGAAGCTTGATTCAGATTCCTGAAGTCAACACAGATACGAATCTCACCATTTTTCTTTCTAACAGGCACAATATTGGCAATCCATGTTGAATGATGGATAGGAAAAATGATTTTGGCTTTCAACAACTTCTGTATTTCTTGAAAAATGGTGTCAGCTATTTTAGGATTGTATTGCCTCTGCTTCTGTTTAAAAGGCTTAATCCCAGGTTTGAGAGGAATAAAATGCTGCATCTCCTTTGGTTGGAAAGCTTTTAAATCTTCATAGGAGTAAGCAAGAACATCCTTATACTTCTTTAAAAGATCAATTACCTTCTTCCTCTCATCTGGTGTGCAACATTTTCCAATGTTCACGAGCTTAGGGTCAGTAGAACTCCCAATATTAATTTTTTCATATTCAGCTGATTGTTGAGGTCCAGTAGAAGCTCTAGACTTTACATACCTGTCGTGTTTATCAAACAGTTCCTCTAAACTCACCAATCCTTTTGGAATCTTGTTTCCCTTGAGTTTGATACATCCATCCTGATCCGTTTCTTCTTCTTGGGTGGCTTCTTTGTCAAAGGGCACACTTTCACGAGGCAAATTATCACTTCCTTCAAAGTACAACTGTTCAAAATTATCCTTGAGTTCTAAGAAAGAAAGCAAGTGTTGATCATCATTGAAAACTTGCCAGTTACTTGTATTATCAGGTACACTAGGTCGATGGATCATCTCAATGGTGAAATTATCTTGAGAAAAGTCAGGATGAGGTATGAGCAGTGACCCTGAGACTGCTAGTGAATCAGCCCTGGTATTCTTCTCCCTAGGTATTGCTTCAATGGAGAAAGCATCAAGAAATTCAATGGAATCCCAAACCTGATTCCTGTAATGTTTCAACCTTCCATTTTTTACCTGGAAGAGGTTTCTAACTTGCTTGACAATTAGTTCCGCATCCCCACGAGCTAGAAGATTCTTCACACCCTGTTCTTTTGCCACCTGGAGTCCAAGAATGAGAGCCTCATACTCTGCTGTATTATTGGTATTTTCAAATTGCAACTTGAATGAGAAAGGATGAAGGCTTCCTTCAGGCGACACCAATATGACACCAGCTCCAGAACCAGCTGAGGAACAACTTCCATCGAACTCTAATATCCAAACACCATTAGGATCTTTAGGTGAGACTTTGGGAGGTTGGATTTCTTCAGGAGACATAATCATGTAGTTGTCATGCCCCATATCCTCATAGAGTATTTGTGCTTTGGGATCATCGGTTTTTTGTACAATATACTCAGACTGCTTCTCAGGCAGCAGCTTCTTCATTTGCCCATTAACAGGTATGAGGGCATGTGACCAATCCATTTGAATTTCTCCACCCACATCCTTACAGAAGTTTCTACTTAGCAACATCCCGTATGAAGGAGGAATATCTGCTACTAAGATAGTAGCCAAAACTTTCTTCTCAGGAAAAGCAGCAAAAGCCACTTGTGCATCTTTAATTCTTCCGACCAAGGGCACTTCCTTACTCTCCATAGAATAACAAGATCCATAAGTGTGTGTGAGAGTCAAGCCTAAGGCATGAGCTACTTTAGTAGGCATCACATTGTCTGATGCTCCTGAGTCTATGACGCAATTACTGAGCCTATGGCCAGCTATAAGAAGTGTCACATAGAATGGTTTGATTTTGTCACTGGGTGAGGTGACAGTGGCTACCAGATTAGGTTGTGGTGCAGAAGAAGGAGTGGGTAAAAGGCCTTTAGAGGTAGTTTTAGAATGGGAATTGACAAAGTGAATCATTTTAGCAAAAGCCTTAGGATGGGTTTGATAATATTCAGCTTCTGAGATTTGAACCTTAGTCTTTTTCAGGTGATCAATAATATCAAAAGACCCAGAAGTGGACGGGTTATCATCACTTGAAATCTTAGGTTTATCAATTTTAGGGGAAAAAGAAGTAACTTTAGTAGCAGAATTGACAGGACTCACCTTTGGTGTAGATGAAATGGGGATAGGAGATCCTCTTTTTGCAATTACGGGGATAGTTGTCGGCTGCTCCTTAGATTTCTTGGTGGGCTGCATCACTTTCTCCCTCTGATTTTTCTTCTCTCGAGTCATGACAGTGTATGATTCGCTATTCATGTCTGCTTCTACTTCGTCATAATCATCTCCTTCATCAATGCCTTCAGTGGTGAAGAAATTAACTCGAGATCCCTCAAGTTCATCTGCTTCATCATCAACCTCTTCAACAAATTCCTCGCAATCTTCATTAACCTCCTCATCCTCTGGTTCCTCAACTTCACAGGTTGCATTGACAGGAACTTTAATAGGAGGTCCTTCAAGTGCTAGCCTTGTTTGAGAAGCAGGAAAATGATTTCTGGGCTGAAAATTCCTCCTTGGAACATCTGCATAGGGAGCATGCTGAGCCAATTGTTTCTTAATGGCAATGAGATCATTTGCAAGTTTTTGTACCAATGGATCAGTATTAGGTCCAGGAGTGGAAGAGGAGGAAGAAGCAGACTTAGATTTAGAAGGGTCTCTCCTCAACTTCCCTGACATGATTAAATCATCTTCAACACTAACAGCAAGAGTTTGATCCTCAGCCAATGTTGCGAGATTAGCCCTTCTTAGTGCATAACTAACTTCAGGTGATTGAGCATTTAGGAAGAAACATTTTTGAATTTGGTCTACAGGTCGAGTATTTGGTGGAATTTTGTTAATCAACCTGTTGAATCGAGCCACAAATTCTCTCATGGGCTCTTGTGAATCCTTCTTTATTTGAGAAATTTGGGCTAGCAAGGCATGCACGTCTTCCGGTAGTTTGAAACGGTTTTCAAACCTAGTTCTCATTGTGTCCTAGCTAGTGATAGCTCTGGTTGGAAGGTGATAGAACCAATCAGCAGCATTATCTTGTAAAGTCTCAACAAAAAGCCTTACGGAGACGTCTTCATGTTCAACTCCCAGAACTCCGCATGCAACTATGAAGGCTGCGATGTGTTCATCAGGATGTACTTTGCCATCGCCTTTGAATTTAGGGAAGTTCTTCTGGTTACCTCTGGGTAACTCATGCAAAGGCTGAGGAAGGGCAAGAGGCCCAACACGATGACCCCAAGGCAATGGTACCACCATTCTTGGAAAAATGGCTTGAAGAGGAACTGCAACACCAGCAAGAATCAAAGCTCAAAGATTAGGACTGATTGGCTCTGAAGGAATACCACCCGTAGGGATTCTATCTTGGACAGGCGGAGTGCTTGTTGAACGAGTCTTTCTATTTCTTCTTGTTGAAGGGAAAGGAAAACCCTGCTGTTCCAAAAGCTGAAACTGAGAATCTTCAATACCAAGGGCCCTTCTCCCTCGAGTAAAACGCAGAGTCGCCAGATCAAAAGATGATCAATAAATAAACTGGAATATGATTCCCCAGTGGAGTCGCCAAAAACTATTGGTCGTCAAAAAGGACTTCAAGAAGAGCAACAGTCAGGGGACAAGAAGTCCCTACTCTTTAATGGGAGAGGTTCCCTTATTCAGAAACGAACCTATTTACACATATACAAAACATGATTTTCTGGTGGAACTTGGATATTGTGAAAGTGTTTTCTATAAGCATCATCAATTATAAAAGGACCGAGGAATAAGAATGCGAGAATGAGTAGAAAGGCACCATTCAGAATTATAGATGACAGAGTAATTCCTTATGCATGTGAAGGTACATTGAATTAGAACAAGATCATTAGTATCATATAAAGAAGAGGAAATTTGAAAAGACACAAAGTTCTGTAAATAACATCTATGAGAATACAAAGCTTCTCAGCATAATACAGAAAAATGATCTAATAAAAGTAAATGAATAGCTTGGAAATAAAGGAAATTGGATAGACAAAGAATGAAAAGTCCTTCTGTATTGATTTCTTTATGATTTATTTACACTTTCAGAAATAAGCCAAGTTCTTCCTCCTTCAAAATGGCGAGGAGAGGCCATTATATAGTTTATAAATCACTTACTCTCGGTAACTACTTCTTTTAACTAATGATTAGTTAAAGGGTTGCTAATTGCAATACCCCAACTAATTATTACAACAAATCTGAGAGAAAGAAGGGGAAGAGAAGAGAAGAATTAGGAGAAGAAGATAGGTGCTTATGACTGGGAGGGACCCATCGATTTTAGGATCTGCTGTCTGAATCTCTTCAATGCCTCGGCTATGTCTCTGCCACGTGGGACTGATGTGTTGGTAGTAGTCTGAGTCCAAAACCTGAGGCATTTCTCCATTTCCTTATCAAACTCAACATGAGTATGATAATCTTTATTTGCTTCTTCAATGGCAGATTGAAGAGAACAGATCTCCTTCATTTTATCTTTGGAAATGGAGCTTTCCTTGAATAGATCACCCTTGACAAAAGCTTTGAATTAAGCTTTGATTTCTTGTAAAGTGAGGAGGCACACCAGAAGTCTCATCATGAAGATGGCAATGTATATCTTTGAAAGTGGATACAACTAGTGTTTTGAAGGCCTCACCCTTCTGCCAGCTATTCCTTAATTCTCCCAAAGCCTCCTCCAGGACCTTTATCTTCCAATCCACGCTGTAAACCTAGGACTTTGACAAATTATCCTTTGCATCTTCAAAGACCTTGCTTGCCAATAAAATGTTTTCATTTGCTTGTCCCATGAGGTGGAGGTCTACTATGCAACTACTCCAAAGTTTAAGCTCTTTATCTATTATCCCAATAGTGGAGGAGAGCTTCTGTTGCAAGTTGTTCACCTTCCCGTGGAGTTTGAAAGCTTCATCAATGAATTTCAATCCAGCAATGCGCATATCATCCACCATGGCCTCCATAGCTCTACCATAGATGAAATACTTGTGCATATCTTTGATACTCTATACTTCATCTTGGCTCAAAATTACAGGTGGTGGAAGAGTAGTCAATGGGGTAGGGTCTAAAACTTTGTCCTTGGACAAAAGAGATTTGATGAAACCTGTAAGAATCTGGGCTTGTTCTTCCAACTGTTCTATGGTTTGCTGCCCTTTCTCTACCCTCCCAATGACTCTTGTGACTGTTTCCTGGAGATTATGCATCTCACCTTCAGGGGTAGACTCTCCCATGGGAATTCTTGAGAGCTCAAGATCAGACTGCTTGCAAATCTTGTTCTGGCTTGTCTACCATAGGCTTAGCTATCTCCAAGAATTTCTGGCCCTGAGCATCAGACACTATCCTGGAGGTAATTCTAGATTTTTTGGTGTGAGAAGGAGGAGTAGTGCCTAACAAGGCTACCACAACATCAAAATTTGGTCTTGAGCTCCAGGCAGGAAGACTTCCTCTTCCTACTGTCGACAAGAGGCTGCACCCATGCAAAAGAGGAGGAGGAAGAAGCAGGTGGGGCAAGAGGACCAAGAGACAGAGAACTCATGGTGCCCAAGGTTTGTACTACTGTTGCCTCGAGTTGAGATATGAGTGGAGCGCTTGAGGCAATTGGTGCAGAGGAATCAACAATGCTTGGAAGTTCAGTGCTCTGGAACTTCTTTGTTCTTATCCATTGGGGCTTCAGGGGCGCTTGCAGGAGCTGGCACTTCACTCTCTTCACTTTCACTTAGAACAATAATTTTCTCTAGTCCCGAAGGCAATTCTGCATGCTTTCTCAGGGGATCTTCTTCCACTGGCTCCTTCTTAACTTCTTTGAATTTCTTCTGATACACCTGGGTGGATGAGGAAGGAGTAGAGACTGCAGGTCCTTGAGTTGACGAGGCAGGAGGGGTTTGCACAGGTGCTTCTGATCTGGGAGTCGATGCTTCCCTCCTTGGTGTTGAAGCATCCTTGGAGGAGGATTCCCCTGAGTGCCTCCTAAGCTCACGAACTTTCCTATCAAACCAGATCTTGGTCCTGACTAAGACTGGAGCCAGGATTTCAGCCAAATCATCTTTCTCCTTTTTGAACAAATCCAAGTCCTCCAAGGGAGTTTGTTTGACCACATTTTCATACTCATATGAGTATAGGTCAGAATTATCATCTTGAAGCCCTTCAGGAACTTGGTACAAGTTGAGTTCCTGAATCAACTGTAGGGAAAACCTGCCATAATGCCTCCTTCTGGCTTCAAAATCATCAGCACAGTCAGCCCAATAGTCCTCTGTGTCTGCCCTATGATGATAGGTTATCTTGATGTTCTACTCAATAAAAATTTTCAAATCAAAGCAAGTTCTGGGCCTGAAGAAATGGACAGTAATGGGAGCTAGGGCCCTTTCTATATTTTGTGCATCTAGGGCTGTTTTGCAGGTGTAATTTCCCAAGATGATTGGGAAGTGCAGGCCATTAATTTTCTTATCTCTGCATAGGTTCTATGTAATTTTTCCAATTGCCTGCACACTTCTATCAAGGCCATCTTGTCATTGCAGAACATAGGGAGCTTGAGAGGAGTGCTCTCATAGCCAGCAAGCCTGATATAGGAAAATTTTCTAAATTGGATAAAATAAGCACCGTAGTGCGATATCAGACTCATGGCTTCATCAGAAAATCTTCTTTGCTGTGTCACTCTCAAGAAGCCTGACCATGTACATGGTGAAAGCATCATTCACCCTTCTAAAATTGCGATTGCTGGTATCTAGGGTGAACTGCGGGCAGTAGGCATACACATTATTGGTCATCCTTATGAGCATCGATGTATGAAAAGCCAAACCATTGCCTTGATGCTGCAAGAGTATACATCAGGTATGAAGTCATATAGAATTTCTTTATTTTTTGTACATTAGACAGCTACTCCGCTAGGTTCATACTGATGATCTCTGCCCAGTTGATATTCTGAGTTCCCTCGCACACCATATTGATAAGCGGGCACATCCAGAAATGGAACTCATTTGTAGAGGGTAAACCCATGACCCGAGCCAGTAGGATTATGAAATCTGAACAATTATTCATTGAAATCCACATGGAAAAGATTCTTGGAGTCAGACAGGATGCCCCCTTCTTAGGGTTTTTTAGCCAGGACTTCGCCACCCTTGCGCCTGTATAGTTATCACTACTCTTGATTGAAAAGGGCCTATGCCTGATTCTCGGAGATTCACTATAGTCATTGTCCATTTCTGGATGATCCTTAGTGCATTGCCAATGGCAGCAGCGTCAAGTTTGGCGATGAGCTCCCCATGCACGTTTGTCAATTCACTCGAATCAGGGTTGAAATGAGCCCCGCATGAGAGCACTGTGTCTGTGCATTGCACTGAGATAGGGAAACCACCAGCGAAAGCCAAACCACTGTCATGAATCATCTGCACCATCGGTGAAGGGTTTGCGTCTGTCATCCTTGTCCAAAAATCTCCAAAGTCAAGGTGGCGAACTTCAATGTCCCCGATATCGGGAACAGAAGACTCAAGTGGTGAAATTTGTTCCTGCCCCTAGAATTTGATCTTCATGTTGATAGTAACTTAGAGAGTAGAGCTGCAAGCTAGACTTGGGATGGAATCGTAGGGGGAATGGATACGCGCACAAGAATTTTGATTGCAAAGGTTTGAGCAATAGATAACATGAAAACAGTGTGCAAAAACGCATAGGGGCAGTTTCATTATATAGTCGTTTAGGAGAGAGAAAGGTAATAAATGTGCATTAAATACATATCTACCAAATTGAAAAGCAAGATATTCGGGTAGAGCGGGAAAAATTAGCACGAATGGCACTTGGTTCATTTGGGACACGAGGGACGTGAAAGCGCAAAGTACGCGGTTCATGCACGATTCGGGCGACTTGCGGGGAAAAGATTTCATTCATGGGACATACGGGAAAAAGTACATCGGATTACGATGATTTGGCCGATGAGCGATCGGGAGAAAAGTATGCATCAAATTGGACATTTGGGACATGTACATGGGACAAAAATACAGTGGGTCTGGAAGATACGCGACTAGATATATATATATCAGCCGAATCGGGTGAAAATGGAACAACTTGTCCGGGAATAACTTGGGACATTTGGGACAAAAAGTTCCGACGGGCCCGAAAAGAACAGAAATTCGGGTAAACCGGCCGATCGGGGAACAGAGGGCCCAATTGAACTTAGGACACTCGCAGGACAAAAATGTTCCGACAGGCCCGAAAAACACACAAAATGACC
Source organism: Taxus chinensis (assembly GCA_019776745.2). Lineage (NCBI taxonomy): Eukaryota > Viridiplantae > Streptophyta > Pinopsida > Cupressales > Taxaceae > Taxus > Taxus chinensis. The sequence goes on along the minus strand of CM034155.1, from coordinate 223,349,642 downwards.
CAAAAATGATAGATTTTCCCCAATTTCTTGACTTTTCACATTATTTAATTAACCTCAAAATTTTAAATTTTCAACTTCTTAAAAGCAGGTCCAATTTTGAATGGATAACAAGACCCAAATGAAGACTTTGACTCGGCAAAAACTCAGCAAGACTCGACAAATACTCGAGAATACTCGGCAACTTAAAAAATACGCAAATTTCTTTAAAAAACATAAATTTAAAGCAAAATATAGCTACAAAATGTATCAAGTGAGTCCATAAAATTTTGCAAAAGTGTTTTCTTTTAGATTTGAATACAAATACAATACAAAATCACATCATGTAATGTCCCCCTTTTCGGGACATTATTAATATTTATTTTTCATTTGCATTTGTACCCCTTGGCATGCCTAGCGCTACAAGTGGGAGTCTCTTTAGTTAGTTTAATGTGCACATAGGTTAGTTACTTTTATTTATTTAATTAAAAAATAAATAAAGTGAACATAGTCTTAGTATTAAATATTTTAATGAGAGTTTATGTTTTCCCTCCAAAAGGGAAAGGTCAGTCTTTATTGGATATTGCACCCCTTAGTTCTATAAAAGGGAGGTCGCATTTCCTTAGAGGGTATGTTGATTGATCATTTGATGTTCACTCCATGCTTGGAGTTGGGATGCATGCCCATTAATGTTCTCTCTCTCTTACGTGAGAGTTATTGTGTTGGTTTGATATTCAATTGAAGTATTTTCATGAGATTTGCAAATCTACTTGTTGGTGATTCTCTTTCTAGATTTGGCGCCTTTTATTAAGAGTAAAATCTACATGTTATTGAATATTATGAAGGGTTTTATGGTGTTTTAGATCTGCTAGTTATTTCTGGTTTTCTTCTAACTATGGCGACTTGATTAGGGTATCTTTTAGCATGCTTGAAGGATTATTAAGTGTTGGAAATTAGTTGTGCAATTTATTCTAACCCTAGCGATTGGGTTTAGGATTTCAGGGGTTGTTTTGAAGGGGTTTCAGTTATCATAAAACTCATATTTTAATATCTTTATAAAGCTCTTGAATTATAGATTAATCTGTACTTTATTTCATGGCAAAAGATGAAGTATTGAGCAAGTTATAATTTTTCCAAGTTTCAGTTGTTTGTGCCATGGTTTTATCTACACAGTTTCAGATTTCATGATTGATTTGCATGCCTTCTACTTATCCAAAGCTTTTGATCTATAACTTGTTGGAAAGCTAAAAATATTGAGAATATTTGGCATGAGTTTGATAGAAAAATAATGGATGGTGAAGGAGTTATTAATTTTTGAAGTTTGCAGCAGTTTAGTGCATTTATAAATTAATTACTGTTGTAATTAATTTCAGATTTGAAGTGATTAATTTCCTAACTGGTTCTCCTATCTAATCCACCACCTTGACTCACTCTAACCCTTTTAGGGTTGTATTGAAGCTAACATTGGATTATTTGAGGTCGAACTAGGAGGGTTTAGTCCTTCTAGAGTCGATTCAATAAAGTAATTTTGCATATTTGGATAATATCCCAAAAGGGGATATTACACATCATCATGCAAATACAAAAATCGGCTGATAACTTTTACCCACATTGTTATAGTATCAGGGAGGTAGTTTCTAAATTACGACCTTTTGTTTTATGTATGAATGATTTTGATGACTCCATCAAACTTGCTTTTATTATTACATGCAAGAAATTTCAACATAGCTCAATGGATCTCACCTCAGGTTTTCAAATATCGTGCTTTACCACATGTTAAATTCAACCACTTATGAGATCATTACATTCTATATAGGCACTGCATTAGACAAGGCAATAGATTCCACAAAAAACACTTATAAATTTCCATAAGATTTAGAGAATCCCACAAGACTAGCTAGGAAAGAGCTTTGGCCTAGGATTCAATACAAATATTTGTAACATAATAATAACACTAAAAGGAGGATACTAACTACAACAATCTTGGACAAATGGTGAAGCATTAATTCAATCCTAACAGATAAACTCAAGCCAAAGGAAAATTCAAGCCTCGGGTTGAAAGAAAACATTGTTGCAAGCAATGTCGTCTTTCATTTTATTGGAAATTGTATTGTAATAGAGACAATTTGATTAGTTTAAAATATCACTACCAATTAATATGAATTTACTCACCAAAACTCAGAAAAAACTTGTAAAAACTCGGTGAGTCCTTTTTGGCGAGTTTTTTCAACGAGTACTCATTTGTAGTTTTTTTGGTGAGTATTCGCCAACTAGACGATTACTCGCTGAGCCCTCTAACTATGCCAAGTACTATATCCATCTCACCAATGCCAATAACATAAAAATCATCTCTTACCTCATGACTCCCTAAGGTGAACTCAGTTGTGGAATCTTCTTGGTACATGTGAGTGAGTTTCCATCCGCTACTATCACATTGAAGCCTTGGAAATATTCCATCTTCAATCCCATCTTTGTAACCAAGCCTTCATCAATGAAGTTGTGTGTAGCTCCACTATCTCTTAGCATTGTGACCTTTTGCCCATGAAGGTCTCCTCTAGCTTGGAATGAATAGAGACTAGGTGGTACAAATAATGTAGCAAGTGTGGCATTTGTGAGAACCACTTCCTTTTCCTTTTCTCTCATATCAACATCATCTCCATCATCTTCATCATCAGAAATTACCTCAATGTAGTGGATTGACCCTTTACCACGACAATGATGGTTGGGTGTCCATGGGTCCCTACAATTGAAACATAAAATTTTTCCTATCAACTCATTTCTTACCTCTATTTCTTGGATGTTTTTTATCCATTCTTTTGCTTCAATTTTTCCTTGGAAAGCCTTACCTTGTTGCCCACTAGTTATTTTCCCTTGCTCACCATGTTGAGTTGTCATTGGCTGTCCATATGAGTCCTTTTGCTGCCCCAAAAGTGTTGTTCATTGTTGTCCAAACTTCATATTGTTTCCTTTAGGAACTGAACTTTTTAAGTCCAAAGACTTCTTAACAACTCCTTGTAGAAATGGAGGATTGAAGGCTTTGAGTAGGCCTCTAAGTGCCTCTTCAAGACCTTCAATAAACAACACAAGTCTTCTCTCATTGATATCTGGTACCATCACTGCAAGTCTTTGGAAATCAAAAATTTAGTTGTCCAAGGATCCTTCTTGCTTGAGTTGAGCTAACTCTCTTAAATGCATCTTCAGATCTATTCTATCAAACCTTGACTGAATTATTCAATGGTGGTGATGGAACCATGCCCTTGTGTGATCAATCCATGATACCACTATTCATGTGCAACTCCCGCCAAATGCAAAGTTTTAAATGTGAAGGCTTATTCCTCATACATTGGATTCAATGAAAGATATGTATTTAATTTTTGTAACCAAGCTCTAGTTGAACATTTATTTGAACCGTCATAAGAAGGAGGATTTGCCTTACCCAACATGTGTTATATGTCTCTTCTCGATGGCTCATATTGAACTCTTCTATTTTTGTTTGTGCTTTTTTTATTCTTCACTTGATTGAAGTCCCTTAAAGATCACATCTCTCTTACTATGAAGTTGAGGGTTGCATACTCTTCACCCCATGCCACTATGTAATCAACATCATTTGGCGGATCTAGTTTAATTGGTTATTCCTCTTTATGGAGAAACATGGCCCTGAATATTTGAGATGGCTTGAAGAATGTCATTGCTGGTCTTGATGAGCTTCCTTCACCATTTTCGGTTGCACCATGGTTACCAAATATATTATGTCCTTGTAGAACTTTAGTCAAGTCCATGATTGACCCTGTTAATGCATCATGCATTTCTCTCTTAGATTCTCTTATTGTTCGTTGCAATTCTCTTTGACTCTTTGTGATTACCTCATGCATGTAGCTGAGTTCATTTGCAGGAGGTCTCTAATCACACTCATTCATAGTTCTTTTCTTTGGAGTTGGATTCCTTCTCTGATATTCTATAAGTGATTTTCCATGTTCATTCAGATCTTATTTTTATTTTTTATAAATTCCTCCCACATTTGGAAAAGATCGTCACTCTAATACCAATGCAATGTCCCCAAATGGAAAATTTATGCCCCTAAAAGGAACAACCACAATTTTGATTTATAACAACTAAAAGATATATTTTTGATGAAAAAAAATGCAGGTCTGAATTATTGAAGAAAAGTGTGACTTGCTCCAGGAAATGTTACTTCACAAAACTGAAGTAATTTCATTGAAATCTTTTACCAAACAAATCGGTGATTTGTATTTATGCAAGAATATTAGAAAAATACCATATTTTGATCAAATAAAGGGCTGAAATTTTATTTATAAATCTGCAGATGAACAACTCACAAACATGACTAAAAATAGAGTTTCTTCAACCCAAAAATCATGCAAATCAGTTGATCTTGGATTCTAAAAATCTAATTATATAATAACAAATCAAATCTGATCCAAACGTGTCCTAGATCACTCAAAAATGCCCCTAAATTTGGTTGTTCCACTGTAGGAAATCTGGAAATGAAGGGTAGAAATCAACAACAAGCATCTACCTTCAAACCCTCTTTGGTATCAACACAAATTTGCAACTCTGACCTTCATCTTCACTGGAATTCTAAAATAGAACCTTGAAAATCAACGGAAACCCCTGAATAGAGCTTCCTCTCGAAAAGGGAGAAGAGTTTTTGTTCTTCTTCCTAAGCTTAAAGAGGGATTTCTTCCTCTCAAGCAAAATACAAAGGGTTTTGGTCCTTTGGAGTAAAAATGGGAAACATGCAAGCTTAGACCAAATATCAGAAATTATAATATGTCAAAAAATGTTTCTCTCCATGCATGACAACTTGCTTTTATAATTTGCCTTGGCCTATTAGCCACCCAAACCAACCAATCAACTCACTTTACCTCATTTAATATTTTTCCTTGCTTTATTTCATCTCCACGTGGGTCACATTTTTCCTCTAAGGGAAAATAAAATATAAATTAACTTTTATAAAAAAAATTGTCACTAATAAATTAATTTAAGTTTGTATAGTAAAATTTTACTATACTCTTTAAAATTAATTAATTAGGACTTATTTTCCATTTTTCCCATTTTCTTAGCTGTTGGGAAATAAAATTAGTCTAGGGTAATCGAACTGTTGCTTTCAAGAAGGGGGTATTACATTACCTATTTCTTTCATTTCACCCTTGATTTAACAAAAATATAGTTTTGTATAAACCCTAATTGCAGAGTCACGTATGATATACAAATGCTAAGGTATAGATTTGACACAAGAAAATAAGCTAGATAGATATAAAACCCTAAGTGTAAAAGAGAGAGAGAGAGAGAGAGAGAGAGAGAAAAGACTTAGTTGATTTATGCTTGATGTCAGGACTGATCTGGACTGGAAAACTAATGAACAAGAAGGGTAGATTGTCGCAATTGTGCTCTATAAATTATGGAACTATTGAAAAATCCTGGACTAGGCCATCTGGACTGAGGCGAGGGCGCTTAGACGCCAAAAACCTCTTTTGGACGCCTATGACTGCGTAGGGGATCAGAACGTGGTTTTGTTTGTATCACAAGATGGTCATTGATAGTCACATGTATGTCGCACTATGATCACAGAGTTCTCATATAACCTATAAAGAGATATTGACATGCAAAACCCTCAAACTACATCAAATCCCAAAAAGAAAAGATGCAATATGGGGAGTCAGACTGACCACGATGGTCACTTGACTGAGTAAACTTACGACTGAGCGTTTCACTACATCTCAAACTCCATGTATTTCTTGTGCGTGTGTGATAGAATTGTGCCCTACTAAGCCCTTGTGCAAGTGCACTTAATAGTGCGTGATAGCTAGATGTACCAATGTAAATAGATGTGTGGATGAAAAAATGAACTTCCCATTCCTATGAAACGTATGCAAAAAATGCAGTCCCATGTATGAGTGCTATATGGATGTATTTTGTGCTCTTATATGTCTTTGGATGCAACCTTAGGTGATGATAATATATGTTTAAAGATCGGTGTTTTATTTTGGTCGAATAGCTTTGCATTTATATGATCCCCTTAGTTGAATTTTGTAATTGAAAAATGGAAGGTTGACCCATAAGAAAATAAGATGCCCAAAAGATAAAAGAGACCCAAAAGAAGCGAGTAAAATAGAAAAGGGTCAAGGGCACCCAAAAGGACAAGGACGCATGGGCATTGGTGTCTTGTTTGGGCACTGGTGTCTGAATCCATAAAAGATAATAAAGTGAAGTATTGACTGGTTTGTAGGGTGTAAAAGACAAGAAAGAAGATAAGGATCAAAATAAAGAGGCCAAAGATAGTTGTCAATTACTAGTTTTCTCGCTTATGAATCATATGAATGCAAGTATGTGTTAGGACCTAGAAATGTACCCAAGTGCATGGTTTTATGTCTACATTTTCCCCCATTTTATGTTGTTGAGTGAATACTCGATGACATAAAGTAGCTAAGAGATGTGTACCTGATAACCATGTAGAATGTGATGGTGATAATGTGTCTAAGAGACAAGTGAAAGCGTGAAGTGACAAAAATGAAGTGTGGAAGATAAGAAAGAGGATGTGACCCTATGGATGAAGTGTATGGTATTGTACCGTGTTGTACCTATTGTTGTGTTTGATGTTGTGTTGCATCTTTTTGTGTATTAAGGACAAACCTGCAAAAGAAGAGAAAAGTAGTCAAATTTGTGTATATGAAAAGTTTTGCGTATGTAAAAGTGGAAAAGTGTGCACCTGATCCATGAAGAGTGAAAAGGATAGAAAATGTCCTTAAATTTTGTAGGAGAGCAAGTTTTTTGGGAAATCTCATGCCAAGAGCGAGTTTTTTGGGCGATCTCATGCCAAAAACGAGTTTTTTGGGTGATCTCACGCCAAGTGCGAGTTTTTTGGGCGATCTCACACTACAACAGAACAGTGTTGGGGAGAGAGCTCTAGTGTTATTCTTCTTCCATGTTTGCTTCCCAAATTATACACCACTACAAATGGTGTGATCCTTTTTTAGTTCCATATTGTCCCGTATTGTTTCAAATCTTACTGATTGTCCCAATTGAAGGAGATTGTAGGAGATTGCATGCATTCTATATTTTGAGGCCAGTGCCTAATCCTGTGAAACTGCTCTGTGAACTGTTGTAGACATTGTTCATCCGAGAAAAAAATTGTATATGCCCCTAGCACATAAGCACCTAGGGGAGGACATAAGTTCCCAAATGCTACTGTCTAGTGTTGGGTGTTGGTTTTTGTGTTATACTAAGGACCCAAGTCAGAATTTGGGTCGTTATGTGATTGTATCTCTGTTTTGTTCATGTATTGTGCAGGCATGTGTTGAAGCTTTGAGCTGTTGTATGGGGTGACTAATTCACCAAATGTATTCCCCCCCTTGTCTAGGGTGTATCCAATGTCGCGAGGAGAATGTGGCCCAAAGGAGAGGACCTGATGTTGATCTGAAACTAATACCTTGCAGTGGGAGGGAATGTACACGGTAGAAACCAAGGCACATGCAAACAAAGTGGCCAGATCCAAGTGTTAGTAGAAAAATAGCAAGCATGTAATATAAAAATAATGTAACAAGAAAATGTGCATACAAGATGGACCGCGAAAAGAGGGTTTCAAACATGGGACATCACTCACAATTTTGCAAGACAATCAGGGTTGAAGCGGCCAAAAACAACAAACAATGATCACGTCAAACATAGGGCATAGCCCAAAAACAATAACATATAATGGCAAACAATGTCAAACAAGATGTAACAGACAAACCTGATGGAAAATAGTTCCTGAAAGGAAAATGTTGCACATGAAGCACTCGTTAGCATGTTAGAAAGATAAAGAGTATGCCAAAGTGTGTATGTATCAATGGAACAAATAGTGTGCTAGTAAGAATATGAAGTATAAAATGAAACAATAAGACATGTGATGTGGAAGAGTGGTAAATGTAGATGTCCCAAGGAGCCTCAGTGGGACTGATAAGAGGTACAATGTCAAGCATCATTGTTGCACGTAAAAATTTGTAGAAAGACTGCATTCACAACTAAAGACAAAGTGAATGTGCATGTGTATATAGAAAGGATGATGACATACTAAATATTTGGCTAATATAGTAAGAAAAGTGTAACATGTAAATATAAGCAAGAAATAATAAGTGCAACCAAGATATGCAATATGATGTGTGTATGAGTGAGGTGGCTAGAGATGTAATGTGAATGTGATATGAGCAGTGTTCCCCCCAACGAATGTGTATGAGTATGAAATGAGACCCGCTTATAAAAGACCCCTCAACATTCAAGAATGAACCATAGAACAAGAGTGTGTCATTGGGAAATGGTTTGAAATTGTGTGCTTATAAAGCTAGATCACGAAGCATAGAGCATGAAGTGTGAAAGAGGTGAGGTTCATTTCAGATTTATGCCCTCAACAGTCGAGTATAAATCATGGAACTAGAGTGCATCATAGGGTAGTATGATGTGTGAGAAGTGAATGCTAGAAATTTGTATCATGAAGCGTGGATCGTGAAATGTGTAGTGTGTGGGATCATGAATGTAATATGCCCTCAAAATTCAAGTGTGAACCTTAGCAAAAGAGTGCATCATAGGGTAATGACGATACGATTTGTGTATCAAGTTGTGTAAGATTAATGCTTAGAAATAGGCAGTATGAAGCACAAGGTGTAATAGTATAAATTATAGACACCAGATAATGCTAGGAGGGGGGAGAATGAGTGTGATACCCCTTGATTTTATGGTGTAGAAAATAATCAAGTAACATTGTCTAAGAGACCACCATTGTCATGGTCAAAGCCAAACAGAGAAGCGTCAGAGACCTGGTAAGCAATAGTATGGGGTTGATCATATAAAGAGTCATTGTGTCATAAATTGTACATGCCCATTGTGTATTCTTCATCAGTGAAAGGTGGTAGTGTACAACCATGTGCATACCAACGAATGAGATTATGTGTATAGCTGAGGAATGAATCATTGCAAATAGAAACACGACCAAAAGTGTATGCATGAAAAGATTAGCTATGCAAATAAAAATGAAACTAACACCTAATAGTTCCAAAACATAACTAGATCTATCATAAACATCAAGATGAGAGCTTAATGAAATGAACTTCTTCAATATTGCATGAAACTTTGCAATAATCAAACTAACATTACTAAGTTATCTCTACTTCTCTAGATTGCTAACATAAAATGAACCTATTTAGATCCTAAAGCAATCAAAGTGGTTTGTTGTTTTGCTTCAAGATGATGAAAGGATCTCTCTAAAAAATGGATACAATGTCATGTTAGATATTCCTCTTTTAACCAAACATGAAGAATGGATGCAAGGTGAGCAGGTTATTCCAACAATGGAAGTAAGGCTCAAGATCATATGTCTATAGTTTTGGCTAATACAAATGAGGTGTGGTGTAAGGTGTAAAGTTGAAAGGGATCCTTAGACTTGTATTTATAGATTTCCATTTGTGAAAGTTTATAATCTTAGTGCATGTGGGACAAAAGGTGAGCCCATAAGAATAGAATTTTTACAAGTCAATGCACTTTTTGATTAGATCAGGAGCTAATTAATCTTTTGAGATTAATTAAGGATCCTAAGTAGGCTTAGGAAGCTTTCTGAGAGCATCTGAAAGGGGTTTAGATAGATTTTGGAAAATTTGAAAGCGGGATTTAGCCAATAAGAAGGTTTATTGGTTAAATGCAAGATTAGAGGCTTAATTAACATATAATTAGCTAATTAAGAGGATTATCACTAATTAAAATGTCATTAATTGACATCTTAAGTGAATTATAAGCATAGTTAGATAATGAAGTGTCATTATTTGACCAAAATGAGGAGTGAAGATCGTTAGTGCAATTTAAGTATTAAAATTACTTTGATTAAAATCTAGGTGTCTACATTTGCCCCTCTTTGGGGTGGTGTAAGTGATGTCACTTCAAAAATAGTAGATAGGTATAGCGAAATAAATTTTTTGAAGGGGTAGAAAAAAAATTAGTAGAATGAAGGATGCCCCCTCGAGTGTCGATGGGGTGATGAAAGAGGTCGATCGATGATCGAAAAGATGAAGAGAAATAGCCAAAGAGGGGGAAAATATCATTGCAATGGGAGACAGACGGTGGTATACCAAATATCGATATAGATTAGAGACACGGGCATCGATCCCTGCATAATACCAGTACGAAATTTGTTGTTAAAAAGTTCATGGGGGTATCGTTGTGAAGCGCAAGATATGATTTTCTTAACAGATTTGTAGAAATGTTTTGTAGCAGGTGATCCCTATTGCCCCAAGTGAGTTGGAAGAATAGTGTATAATAGAAGAGAATGATAGGGGAGGAAAATGATGATCAAGAGAATGGAAATAGCTTGCATCCAGCTAACGTAAACAACTTTATTTCCTCATATTTCTTAGGATCTACATCATCGACCCTTATTAAAATGAACCCATACAACAAAAGTGTAAAATGACATGAAAAGTCATAATACGAACAAGTGTTCATTGCCAAAAATTATTAACCCCATGAAACATACATGATGCAATGCAATACGATAAAGTAAACAAACTAACCTAACAGGGAAAACAAGTACACACACCTACTCAAACAAACAACGCTCAAGACAGTTACACCAATGTTTTTGTTATCAAGCTTCGATTACGACTTGTGCAAATTAACGACAAGGGTTAATGATGGTGTCCCAAGAAAGGATACATGTGAGGGGAATATACGGATGACATAGGGGTCCTATGGAAAATAAATTGTTCACTATGATACTACCTCAAGCAACGTGTTTATGCAAGGGAAGACAAACATAGTCAGTAAGCCAATTTTGTTAATGGAGAATCGATCCAAATGATCTGCAAGTCACACACATGAACAGGTGAGAACCAAAGAGAGATGTTTTGTAGGATGAATTTTGATTTTTGAGTACGATACATGTGATACAGGCTTCAGCTGCGTGCATGCTCATTACTGATTTTTTTTATTTATGTGATTTTTTCAATTTTTTGGGATTTTTCTGAAAGTTTTATATTGTTTTTGGGTTTTCGATGGAAATGAATTTGAATGTTTTGATTTTTCCAACTAACATATTTGAATGTTTTAGGTTTTTCACAAGTTATACGAATGTTTTTGGTATTTTTGAAATTTTCCCAAAACTATGTACATGAAGGGAAAGGAACGTGGATGCCCCCAACGATAGATGGGATGTACAAGGGAAAAAAGCCACGCCTATGTTCGAGATAGTGAAGATGTGAAGATGGACCTAGCGTTAGATGGAAATATACAAAGGCAAACTCTTCAGAGATAGAAGTTGGACCAGGGCCAATATGGATAAGTTCAACATGATGAAGAACTTAAACTACTGGCGTGCTAGGAAGTATCAAGAATGCCCTCAGTGTAAGTTGGTCAAGAAACACATGATACAAATAAGTAGAATATTGTTTATTGAAAGAAGGAACAAATTTCCCTCACACATGGCAAAAAAAAGGTAATCGTATACACAAGGATGTCCTGAATGAAGCAGAAGACAAGCGTAAATGCCATGTAAGGACGTGGAAAATGTAGCTAGAAGACTATCGATGAAGAAGCGATTAGCCAAAAGCACAAATTGTGAGACAAGATACTAACTAAAGTAAGAGTTTGAACAAGGTCCAAAAAAAGAAACTTGGTAACATAGTAATCATGTTTACTCATAGAGACCCAATGTGTGCACATGGAAATGAATTACTTCTCAAAGTAAAGATTTAATAAACAAGTGAAGACACCTTAGCCAATGTGTAGCAATGATTTATTTTCAAATTTTATTTATGAATGGAGGGTGTAAGGATAGTCGTACATTGCTTCGTTGTCAGCTAGACGTCCATAGCCCCAACGAAAATTTATTTGATTCTAATCACAACATTGCTCTACTTCCATTCAGGCATCCATAGCCCCGGTAGATATTATTGGAAATACCCCAAGCGAGAGTTATATATCAATTTGCTTTTTTCTTTTAGCTTTTTGCTTTTGATTTTGATTTTGATTCTTTTGCTTTCTAAAAACTTATTTCATCTCTCTTGATTGTTTTGGAAAGGGGTTAAGAATCACTGATGGCCTGATGGAAGGATGTGGAAGTGATTGTGATGATGACATTGGCTAGTGTCAACAAATATACTCAAAAGTTCTTCGCAACAAGTTTATTAGATGTTGATAGTGATAGGATCTCTACGAGGTCATTCGTTCTTTAAGTTACCAAGGTGATAAAATACCAAGGTCAAACGGATACCATAGATATAAATGTCACAAAATGCATGCAAATAGACTAACCAAAATATCATTAGAGGGATGAATGTGGTGGAAGAATTGTAAAGGAATGGAAAGAAATGGAAAAAAGAACATCCAAGTGTATGCAATACCTGATTGCAATGTTTGATCTTTGAACCTTTGATTTTTGTAGAACTGTTTTAATGTTTTCTCTTTTTTGTATTTTTTGAAATTGGAACCAACAATGTCACTTTGTGTGATAGGATCCAACAACGATGTTTGCAATTTATTTAATAAGGAAGACTAGGCATAATTTCTTATCAATAGTCATATTATCTCCAATCTTGATGATCGTAGCGAGTTCACACTCAACAAATGACTGAGATTTATCTTGAAACAATGAATTCACATGTGGGAGCTTGAGTTATTTATCCATAGTTTTATGCACTTTGTGCCATACTTGATGGTTGCATTGGTGTGCATTCTTGAATTGCGTTTGATTATGAACCTTATGGTTGTTTGACTTGTTTGGAGCTTTGGAGCTCTTGGAATATTTGATCTTAGCTTGATAAAGAAATTGTTTGGGTTTCGTATAAGATAAGGCATGACTCGTTTGATCCCAAGAAGTGGGAGAGGAAAGTGGATGTTTATAATTGATGTGATGAATGATGGTGGGAATTCCACAATCATTGATAGAATGATAATGTGATGGACGAAAAGGATACGGTCCAAGAATTGAAGAGGATGGGCTACCATGAGGTGTCTCGTAGACTAAAGATGAAGCGATACTAGGATGTGGGCCTAAGATAGAAGATGAAGGACTACCTGTAAGTGTCCCATATATAGAAGATGTTGGGCTACTAGGACATGGCCCAAGAATAGAAGACAAAAGGCTATCCGGAGAAGACCCACTAATAGAACATGGTGGTCTATTGGGACGTGGTCCCAAAATAGAAGGTAACGGGCTACTAGGAGGTGACCCCCAAATAGATGATGAAGGAGTACAAGGAGGTGGCCCACATATAGAAGAAGACGATGGGCTACCAGGTGGTGACCCAAGGTGAGATTGTGATAGATGAGTCATGATAGATAAAGAATGATTGGGTAATGAGAAGATAGGTCATGGATCAATGTCAAACCCAAGCATTTCATCATGCAATTAAGAATGCGAAGATGGAAGAATAAGAGGAGGATCAAGTTCAATGATCCTAGGGTCTTCCTCTTTTTCCTGAGAAAAGGAATCAACCTCTTCCCCACAATACGCAGACTCATTGAGGTCTAAAGAGTATCCTTGCTCATGGTCCTCTAGAGGCATGTCATCGTACAACCCCATGAATTCTTTGATTGCTTAGTCATTCTGAAATAAATCGATTGGTATGGATTGGTGGTCAACCATAAGAGGTTGATTGGAAGAAAGGGGCCCCACAAGTTTGGAAGATCTAGAAGATGTTTGATGATGTAGACGATGGAAATGCTTCACCTTAGTGTGTCCAAAAAGGAATTAGATGGTGCATTGAAAATATATCTTAGCACATTGTTTCTTCTGAATGGTTTGATGTGGATGCAAACATTGATCTTTAGAAGATGGATGAATATAGAATAAGGAATGATCAAAATGACTTAGGGGCCAAATAGGGATATGATTTTGATTGATAGAAGAAGATGACTCGAGAGACAAAGTAAATTGTGATTTGGATGTCTTGCGAGTAGTAGAATATGGTATTGGTTTACCTATAAGATAATATATTGTTGGTAAACAAACAGGGTTACATAGAAATTCCATAGATTGTGACGTAGGAGTCAACTTGGATGATTGATTATAAGGACTTTGAATCGCACGAATCTTCAAAGGAGGAAGACTTCGTTGAGGCGACTGATAAAAGGGGTCCTGCAGAGAAAGGGAGTACTGCGACTTAGGAGTCAAATTAGAGGAATCTAAATAATAATTCAAATCAGAATCGTTGGAATATTGAGAAGAATCAAAATAATAGTTTGGATTAGAAGAATCGAGAGACCATGGAGAATCAAAATAATATTTTGGATTATGATCACACCATTGGTTATGAGAATCTTGAGGAACCACACGATAGTTAGTTATTGTTTGGCATTGTTTAGGTGCAAATGTCTAGACCTAGATAGTGTGATCAAACTTCTTAAAAGTGAAGAAGATTCCATGTCTATTCGGAGAGCATAATGACAACCGACTAGACATTTCGCGAACAAATAGGGGATGCTTGTGTGATTTTCCAAAGGGAACCTAAGGAAAATATACATCGTGATGACACAATTTCAACGATTCAATCAAGGTTTGGACAACAAGTTACGAGTGTAAATGTCAAGATGGATCAAAAGGATTGTCTTAGGAAGATAAGTCAATACAATGAATAATCATAAGGATTAATCATGCAAGTTCGAAAAACCAATCCAATCAACAAGGAAATAATCCCTACACAAATGTATCAATGGTAGTTTGGCATTAAATGATCAATACAATGTCAACACTTACGTCAAGTTTAAGATAAATAAGGTGTAAATTTTAACAAAGGGTTGATGTGACTTCCAATCAAAGTATACTATAAGAAGTTTTCAAACAAAAAAGGCCTAAGCCTCGAAAATGGAAGTTACCAAAGCGAGTGGCGCAACAATACCTGTTGGACACGTGAATCTAACTTTGTGGAGAAGTGAGATATTAGCGCCAAAGTGATATTAGTGCAATGCAAAAAAGGTAAAAACAACACTTTTCAAGACCCAAGGTAATATTTGAAGGGAAACTAAATCAATGTATACCAAGGAGTTGAAACTTCACGAGTATCATAATGACACATTCTAGACATTTATGTTAAGTTTGTGAAAACACGACGTAAGTATCAAAAATGTGTTGGTAAAATGCGGGAAAAGTAACACCTCAAAGGAAGGTCAATGACGAATCAAGCCTAGCTACGATGAAAATCTTGACTTGGATATCAAGATCAAATGGCTATCAAGATAAGAAGACGTACCGACACACTTTCAACATTTACCATCCAATCTTAAGTAAGCACGAATGTAAATGGGTGAAAAAGTGGTGGACACAATCAATCAATAGCGCATATATGTTGCTCTTCTTTGATCAAAACTATCAGCAAGAGAGCAAAGGAGTAGATCAAGTGGGGTTGAAAAATACTTAGCTTCACTTCAAAAAAGTTTCACCCCGCCTTATGGCGAGTGAAAAACTAAGACAAAGTAATGCTTCAAAATTTTCGTGATGAATGACACTTAGCTCAAACTTTAAAGAACTCTCCCCTTGTTTGACTAACAAGGTTTTGACTCTGAGAAATTTCTTGCTTCGCGAAATATTTTTGCAACAACGATTGGCTTTGAGTTGGTCAAGTTGGCTCCAAGACAAAATGGCTTGTAATTGTTTCTCTCAACTAGGTGTCACAAATTACCTCTGCGAGCTCAATTTACCAAGGAAGTTGCAATGACTAAACCTTCTATTAGCCTGGCTTTACTTTACCCCCTTCAATACAGTGAGCAATAAATGCATTCAGTTGTATTTTCACTGGGGTCACGTGAAGATAATTTTGACTCTATTCTCACAAGTGCATACTAATCAAGTAGATAAGCGAGGCGCTTCCCATTTTGTACACAAGGTTCCCTCTTGCGTGGACTACTTTAGGGTTCCTAGTCGCATCCCTCTTGCTATCTTGAGGCTTATGCCAAAGGGATTTTCTCCTAGTTTAAAGTAGATGATTTGTAGCTCTTAACCAAAACCTGCATATACAATGTGTTGATTGATGAATGTGGTGTATTTTTTATCTTTCGGATTATGAAATGAGGTTTAGACCACCATTGGCAACTTGTAACACACGATTTATCCTTGAGGTTTATGTCAGGAACATTTACAACAAGATATTCCCTTTGATTTGGACCCCATTTCTCATATCTATTTCAGGAAATAACATTGTAGGTATTGTAAGATATATGTAAATAGTAGAAGGAACCCATTGCATAAACTAGGAGACACATGACAAAGTGTAGGATTTGTATAGATAGGTATGTGATTTTTCTGATTTATTTTTTAGTAAAAAAAAAATCATATTTTTCATCAAAAATTATTGATTATGTAAGCTTAAACGAAATACACTAAAACTTTGTACATTATTTATGGGACAACAAAATAATTTCATATATTTCTTTAATCGTAAATATCAAAAAATCTATCTTTCATCATTTACCCCACAAATGTTGAGTGCTTCTAAAAGTGTTGTAGCATGGGATATCGTTACATCTATGCATGGTGTATACATCTAGTGATTCTGATATTGATGAGGTGGAGAGTTATTCTATAAGGGATACAAATCAATATGTGGTTGAAAATGTATTCTAAAGGAAAGAAGAAACATACAAGGATTATTATTTTTAAAGTGATGGAGTTCACAGGGATACCAAATGATCTCAAACATTTTTCTAAAAAAACTTATAATTATAATACATATGGAGTTTGGTCTTTAAGTAAGTCACTTCTTGAATTTAGTTAGCCCATTTCATTTTGGAGTCACAGGTATGTGATATTTTCATCCAATATATATGTTATATATTCGAGACTCTTCATATTAACTAGTGTAAATGTTGGCTCGAAGAGAATAATTGGTGGAGTATGCATTTTTCCACTTTTCAGTTTGTAGTATCTATTCATAAAATGGAAAGATTTGGTGCATTACAAATTTAACATGTCCACGTGTATTATATGTTTAAACTCAATGTATTTTAAGTCTAATATAGATACAAGGAAAGATGTGAGAAATATGCATGATTGCATCTTCATGTACGACCATCCCTATGCATCTAAAAGCATTGTTAGGTTTATGAATAACTCTCATATAGGATGCACCACTATTCCCAATTGTCAGCTTATGGAGTGCATCATGACTATGAAGATTATATGCCTAGAGCATTGAAATGGATATATTATGGTTCAAGCTATAGATCAAGGAATTAATTTTTGATTGATTATGGTTTTAGAATGGTAATTTAATTTACATGCTAAATAAAATTAGTTACCTAAGTATGTTACAATTTTCTACCAAATAAATCATCATTTTTTGTGTTTTGAAAGTGATGTACTTGTAATTGAACTCTACATTTTTTGTTTTATTGTATAAATATTTTAGTTTTCTCATTTCAAATGAAGTCTTGGATATATTGATAATAAGATTTTGTTACTTGTAATAGTTGTGTTGAATTCCTATCAAAAGAATAATCATTTTGAATCGATAAATATATTGCAATAACATGAAGTAGATATTTAACATGTTAATCAATAAATTGAGTTTACAACATTGTCATGTTTATCAGTATAAACGAGTGTGTTAGTGAAAATAATGAAAAAATATTTGTAATTTGCCCCCATTTTGCCATTCTAGAAAAAAATAAAACAACTTGTGTACACATATAATTTTGCATGTTATTTGTTTTTTTATGTTAAACTCTCAATTGTGCAAATTATTTATTTAGTTTAATTGGTACAAATCAAATTTTTTGATGATCGTAAATGTGTAGTGTTGAGTGCAACTCATTTTGTGACATAATAATTTGTTGCTAATTTTTAAAATTACTTTTATACAAATTGGATAAATAAATTTATTTTTTAAACAACAAAGAAATGTTTTTCTTACCACATAATTTTACCTTCTCTTCATGATGGCGATGTCCCAGCGACCAAGCTAAGTATTTTTCCATCGAAACTGATGTAGGAACATCAAACATGTAAATAATGTTTTTTGGTTTTTTAGCAATTTTGGCTTGAAGTAGGCTTAGGAGGTTAGATTTAGTTGTTTATAATAGGTTCTAACTCATTTGGACCTACCATGGTGCATAAAATGGTCATTTTGGGCTTTCCCTCCAAAATGCACTATTTAAATATTTGAATTCCTAGTTTGAATTTGAAGGGTTCGTGATAAGTGTAGAATCATATAATGATGTAAAAGGCCATCAAGGATCTCATGTAATGTAATCAAGGTTTTTTCACCCACCCAAGTGGGGTCACCATGTTGTAGTCCATTTTTACCATGGTTAGGAGCTAAGTTAGTTGTAACTACCTCCATTCAGGAATTTGAAGAGATATATTTGAATGGAGGAGAGATAGTTGGAGTCAGAGACTAAGTAGATGTTGGAAATAAATGTGAAGAAGAGCATTAGAGTCTTAGAAATCTATATATATATATATATACAATGAAGATATTCATTTACAAGATTTCTTGATTATAAGCATTGCAAATATGATAAGGATGAAGAATGAATGGGGTTTTTTATTTAAAATGTTGGAATGTTATCTTGCATGATCTTATTTTATGAGATTTTTTATGCATTGAATTCTATAGAGATTGTTTCAATTTTGTGACATGATGGTATTTTGGATGGTTACCTACATGCCGACTCAGATATTCATGAGCTACAACATTGAGATATGAACTAGAACATTGAGACAATATGTTGTTTTGACTCAGTATTACGACATTGAATGGTTTTTAACCTTGTCTAGGTGGCTGATTTTATATGATTTTCAAAAAAAACTTTGACTATGCAAAATATTGAGATATTAGGTGACGCATATTATTACAAGAGAATGCATTTTATGGATTTATACTCTATGATAGTTTATGTTTTCTTTAGTCATGTTATGAATGTTTTCCCCCATCCTCTACATTCGAACCATTTTAATTTATATATCGTAAAAAAAACTTCAATCCTAAGTCCTTTTAAAATAAAGACTCTTATCATTTTATAACTTTTGTCTTCGATTACTTGTAAATTAAATTAAAGATGTGACTTTATTTATTATAAAATATTTATTTTCAAATTAAGTAATTTATCAATCTAACTACTAAGGAAAAGTTTTAAAAGAGACTTGGAAAAGATGGAGAGGGGGAGAAGAAGTACAAGTACCTAGATAGACTATAGTCAATTTTCATATGAGATTAATTCAATGTTGTATTTTCAATTTTGTTTACCTACCTCTTCAATGACATTTTATGTGACTGAAAGTATTATTTATGAGATGGAACATATATATCCACTTTTCATATGAAAATCTTTTAATTATCTAGAATATTAATATCTTCTAACTTGAACTGACTGTAATTATTTGTATGTCTTGTGATATTCACTTGTTGTGGATTACTTGGTGGATTTGTCAAATTTTACATGATCATCTAGCTTTGGCTAATGTGTTGTAACTATTTGAACATTTCTATATTTTGAATATAACCTTTATTTCTAAATATGTTCTCAATAAAAAATTTCTTTGACTATAAAGTCATGGTTTGGTAAGAATGAACACTGGTATAGTTTCATATACAAACTTGTGCATTCTTGTTGTACTTTATAAAATCATCAATATAACCTATATTTTCAATTTAACAATAAAATACAACCTTGCTTTCATGAAAATATATTGGTGTTTCTCGATTTAACTTTATTGTTTATCTTTTTGGGTAGTTATGACATTCATGATGAGTAAAATATGGATTGAGTAGAGGATCAAAATGTTGTTCATTCTATTTATTTATTTTAATACAAAGCTCCTTGTTTTCAATTTTAGATTATCCAATCACATTAATCTATATATTTTTGGTTTTCTCAATCAATAACAATGTAGTTTAGTTTCTTATTGTATTTTTGTTCCCTTAAGAGGTTGCCTTATCTATAGGGTTCACTCTTTCGTATGGGTTCAATCATAGAACAAATTAATTTTGTGTGTTTTTTTGTGTTCTCTTTTCTCTATTGTCTTTACTTTCTATAATTTTTCCTATTTTCTAAAGTGTTTTGTTTGTTTGAAATCCCAAGAATCTTGTTAGTTTTGTTTGTTTGAAATCCCAAGAATCTTGTTAGTTTTCTTCGTTTTACATAATATTTAATAACCTTACAATTAAAATTACCCTTCCACACACTTAACATTACTTTAGGTCATTGAGATTAAATTGGTTCCATTCCATCTTAACCTCGGGGATAGGTTGAAGGGTTGATTAGTTGATGGTTCACATTTTATCAACAACAAATTTGGTCTAGATATTGGGGAATTTTTTTCCTTATTTTTGTAGAATCATTTATATCATGTGTAGATTTCTCTCACTATATGTACATAGGTATCATTTTTATTGATAACTATCTCTATAAATGGTCTTGCACCTATTTGACAACCAGATATGCCACTTGAACTTGAACACCCTGATCTTACTTCTAACATTAGAGATTTAATTTGGTTTGAACAAGAAAATATCAAACAAATTACTCAAGTCATTGAAGTGCACAAATTTGAAGAAGAAACTTCTATTAATCATCGTCTCTAAATTATTTCTCAAACTCAAACTACGCAAGATATTATTAGAGAAAACAAGAGGATCTTGGAAAAAAATAAAGAAACTTAGAAAGTCCTCATATCACCAAAAACCCATTTTTTGGATCTCTCTAATGAAAATAAACTTCTAAAACACTTCTATAGATTCATTTCATTAAAGTTGTTACTATTTTCTAACACATTTATTTTTTAATTATATGATTTTCTCCTACAATGGAAGATTTGGGTGAAGGCAACGTCAATAATAATAATAATAATAAGACTTGAAGAAGTAAAGAGTTTCAAAATAATAGGAATATACATGATTTTACTGTGGAAGAAGAACCTGAAGAATAAGACAAGAATATAAATATTTTAGGTGACACATATTATTACAAGAGAATGCATTTTATGGATTTATACTCTATGATAGTTTATGTTTTCTTTAGTCATGTTATGAATGTTTTCCCCCATCCTCTACATTCGAACCATTTTAACTTTATATATCGTAAAAAAAACTTCAATCCTAAGTCCTTTTAAAATAAAGACTCTTATCATTTTGGGTAGTTATGACATTCATGATGAGTAAAATATGGATTGAGTAGAGGATCAAAATGTTGTTCATTCTATTTATTTATTTTAATACAAAGCTCCTTGTTTTCAATTTTAGATTATCCAATCACATTAATCTATATATTTTTGGTTTTCTCAATCAATAACAATGTAGTTTAGTTTCTTATTGTATTTTTGTTCCCTTAAGAGGTTGCCTTATCTATAGGGTTCACTCTTTCGTATGGGTTCAATCATAGAACAAATTAATTTTGTGTGTTTTTTTGTGTTCTCTTTTCTCTATTGTCTTTACTTTCTATAATTTTTTCTATTTTCTAAAGTGTTTTGTTTGTTTGAAATCCCAAGAATCTTGTTAGTTTTGTTTGTTTGAAATCCCAAGAATCTTGTTAGTTTTGTTTGTTTGAAATCCCAAGAATATATATGAAAATATATTGGTGTTTCTCGATTTAACTTTATTGTTTATCTTTTTGGGTAGTTATGACATTCATGATGAGTAAAATATGGATTGAGTAGAGGATCAAAATGTTGTTCATTCTATTTATTTATTTTAATACAAAGCTCCTTGTTTTCAATTTTAGATTATCCAATCACATTAATCTATATATTTTTGGTTTTCTCAATCAATAACAATGCAGTTTAGTTTCTTATTCTATTTTTGTTCCCTTAAGAGGTTGCCTTATCTATAGGGTTCACTCTTTCGTATGGGTTCAATCATAGAACAAATTAATTTTGTGTGTTTTTTTTGTGTTCTCTTTTCTCTATTGTCTTTACTTTCTATAATTTTTTCTATTTTCTAAAGTGATTTGTTTGTTTGAAATCCCAAGAATCTTGTTAGTTTTCTTCGTTTTACATAATATTTAATAACCTTACAATTAAAATTACCTTTCCACACACTTAACATTACTTTAGGTCATTGAGATTAAATTGGTTCCATTCCATCTTAACCTCGGGGATAGGTTGAAGGGTTGATTAGTTGATGGTTCACATTTTATCAACAACAAATTTGGTCTAGATATTGGGGAATTTTTTTCCTTATTTTTGTAGAATCATTTATTTCATGTGTAGATTTCTCTCACTATATGTACATAGGTATCATTTTTATTGATAACTATCTCTATAAATGGTCTTGCACCTATTTGACAACCAGATATCCCACTTGAACTTGAACAATCTGATCTTACTTCTAACATTAGAGATTTAATTTGGTTTGAACAAGAAAATATCAAACAAATTACTCAAGTCATTGAAGTGCACAAATTTGAAGAAGAAACTTCTATTAATCATCGTCTCTAAATTATTTCTCAAACTCAAACTACGCAAGATATTATTGGAGAAAACAAGAGGATCTTGGAAAAAAATAAAGAAACTTAGAAAGTCCTCATATCACCAAAAACCCATTTTTTGGATCTCTCTAATGAAAATAAACTTCTAAAACACTTCTATAGATTCATTTCATTAAAGTTGTTACTATTTTCTAACACATTTATCTTTTAATTATATGATTTTCTCCTACAATGGGAGATTTGGGTGAAGGCAACGTCAATAATAATAATAATAATAAGGCTTGAAGAAATAAAGAGTTTCAAAATAATAGGGATGTACATGATTTTACTGTGGAAGAAGAACCTGAAGAATAACACAAAAATATCAATACTTGGATAAAAATAATTCTATTGACATAGTTAGGAACCCTCCTAAATTACCTTCTTTGAAAGGAATCGAAATTGTATAGTTTTTTAGTGAACCCAGTGAGTCATGGGAAGAAAACTTAGATGCCTTCAAGTAAATTTGAGTTGCTTTAGAAATCACCAATAAAGGATTTTGTCTTGATTTCTTTTCCCAAACCTTAAAATATAAAGCATACAAAGCCTTCGTTAGTCTTTCCCTTATATCTATTTCACATTGGAATGAGATAAAAGATCGGTTAACACAAAGCTTTTGTTGGGAACCAATTACGTCGAATAAAAGTAGGATTCTGTAGATAAGTATTCCTTTCCTCCGTGCATAAGGTACTTTTTTAGCACACACATTTTGTTACTTGTACAGGTCTGATGGTGCACGCCTTCATAGTCACACAGGAACCCAAACCCACACATGTAAAAGATTTGAATAGAGACTATAAGTTAGTGTACAGGGTTTCAATAAGGTTTACAATTCTCATGTGTGTAAAGGAATCCATGCCTCACGAGCAAGAACCAATAGATAAATGTAATTTAAAAGAAGAGAAGGAAGAGTTAACTACATGTTTGGACTTCCTGCATGCAAAGAAAGAATCAGTAGAGAGAGACAACAATGAAAATGGAGTTCACTAATGGAGAAAAATCCGCAATGACCTGACACTACCATTCATATCCAAAGTACAAGGAATGGCTGCATTTTCCACGTGAGTCTCCCTCTTAACTTGTAGTTAACTTTATGTATACACAGTTGTATAGCCATTGTAACTATTGTTGAACTAGTGAAAGGCAAGACCCTATCAATAGATATCCCTTTAGGGATTAGTGTAAGGTGTATGTTTTCATGTTGGAAATTATAGATTGTTCTTTTGATGAGGATTTGAGAATATTCATTGCAATTGAGAATATTGAGACACTATTTTAATTAAATCAATGTTGTTATGATTTTCCAAGTTTCCTTCATTAAGAAAAGAAAATATGGTAATGGCATGTAATTAAATTTCCACACACTGGTATTATGGATTGCATTGGATTAATTTGTAAACCTGAGGAAGCAAACACTTTGTAAAAAAATCATGATAAAATCCAAACCCAACAAGAACCAGTCTACTCATGTGCCTCAAGTGAGAGCATTAGGAGCATGCCTATGATGATATGCTAGCATGAGATGTTGCAAAACTCACAACATGCCACCATAGGGTAAAATCATGTGCATGACACCAAGATTAAGGAGTAAAAATTTGACAAGAATTTTTTTGTTATGTTATCGAGTCCTGTTGAATTGTTCCAATATGATAAAGTAAGAGAATGATGTTTCGACTCACTTAGGAGAATTTAATCATTGGCTAGACATAGTGGAAGAATATATTATGTAGAAGCACCCTATTCATAGGTATTTGTCACCGATGACTTGGGTAGAGACATATTTACAAAATTCTCTATGAAAATTTCTTTAGCGAGCCACCTGACAAATTATACATTTGGTTGGCTACATATTTTTTGCACAAAAGTTTGATTCTGGGGAAGAAATGCCATTGTACTTCAGAGCAAAGTAGAATACTCATGCGTCATGAAGAGATGTGGACACACACAGTATATTTCTAGTGGAGAGGATTGCTTCATAACTATGTTATAGAATATGTAGTTTCCACATACTCCTGCATTAAAGAGGTAGAATTCCACTTCTTCTATGATCTATGTGGATATTGCATTGTGGCAAATTCTCCTCCTTGATAAGATCATTGGTTATCACCTTCATTTGTATCCTCTTGAGGTGAGTTTGGTTAATTCCCTATATTTTTATGAGGATTACTTATCTTTGTGCTTCTTCCTAGAAGGAAATAATATGGTTAAAATCAGGAATTTAAAATACAGGGTGTATAGTGGTTGATAGAGGCCAATGTTGTTGATGTTGAGGGTTTTCATTGATTGCTCAAAGTTTTGGTTATGCCTTTTGGTAAGAGATAATAGATAGAAGTTAATAATCATACAAGGCCCTAAATAGAAACCTTTTAGAAGACATGTCTCTTTTAGGTGGCCTCTCTATTGAAATATTCTCAACAACAACTAAATACTTTTCCACCCTATCCTAAAGATCTAGTGGTATTTGATCATTTTTTATCTTTTGATTATAGGTGTGATAAAGGTCTTGTTGATCCCTTTTTAGAATCATGTGTATTGGATAAGATCTTACCACATGGAATGACATAGTGTGCAATCCTCTATACCAATTGAATTGCTTCATTTCTAATTACAAAGATATCATGACCACCTTCTTTGCATAAGGGGTTGGATGTAAATGAATGAATTTATCCATTTGATTGATACATGTAACAAATTCCTTCCCATCAGACTTTTTATTCTCTAATTTTGGTAGCATGTTCCAACCCCCCTTATTAGAGCAAGACAAGTGTTGAAGTTGCACTAGATTTGAATTATGGTTGTTTGGAGACCCTACTTAACTAGGTTATTGGATTATGGTTATGGTTTTAGACTAGACAAGTGATCCATAGTGATCTAAAGAAACATCACTTCATCAGAGCAACCAGAACTAGAAGAAAAATAAATCAGAAAGAGGAGTTGACTGTTAAGCTATAGAATTGCCACTCTATGCAGAGTAACAGTTGCATAATCGCCCCTCTGCACAGAATGAAGGTTATGTAACCACCATGGTGGTTTCGTAACCGCCAGTCTGCATACACTGGTGGTCAATTCATTAATGAAACAAAAATAAAAATTAAATAAACCCATGAACGGTCATGGATTTCAAACGTTTTGGTCGTGTCTCTTCTTTTGGATACATCTCTTCCCATTCTGAAGTGCATAGGAGGACATGGGGAGCAAGCTATTTAAGAAAGAGAACAAGTGGAATTGAGCATTGATTCATGGGAGAAGTGAGCAAGAAGACTTTGGTGTTGGAATTGAATTTTAGAAGCAAGGTGAAAGTGCAGAACAAGCAAGTATAGAGGGTGGAAGTAACATTTGTGTCTTCTTTCAGCTTCTTGTATTCTATAATTGATTAAATTGGCCAATATATATAAGTGGGAAGAAAGACCAATTTCCCTTCCCAACTGTTTTTCCCTCAAATTGGGGGTTTCCAAGATAAAAAATTGTGTTTGCATTAAGTTGTTCATTCTAATTTGCTGCAAGTAGTTCTAAGCACTAAGATTCATTCACTAGCTTTTAGTTTCTCTGTCATTTTCAATAATTGAAAGTAGAAACATAATTTTTTAGTCTCGTAAATTTTCCAAAGTAGAAGTTTACATATCATTTTGGTATCAAAGTTGATTATTATCCATGACTGTGGTATTCATTCTTGTGTGATTTGTATGACAGTGACAGGGTCTAAAGGCGAAGAAGTTTTATGTTGTGATCTGAACATAGCTACAAAGAAGTGGAAAGCAAAGAGTTAGAGATCAAATGGAGGAAGATAACTTGGTCTGCATAATCGAGATGTTGGAAAGCGTGATGGATAGATTATATAGACACTAACAAGAACTCTCAAATATGCAAAAGACATCATCAATTAAATAAGATTCCATGGACTCAGTGATTTGAGATTTGGCCAAAAAAATTGCCATAGGAAAGAGCCACAGTGAGGAAGAAGATATGGAAGAGCATGAAGAAGAAACTCTAGTTGGAAGAGAGAAGGTTAAATCTGATCATGCTCATTTTAAAGTTGAAACTAAAGTTGAGATAAAAAAGAGTTGAAGGATAAGTAGATGCGGAATTGCTTGATAAATGGTTTAAAAATTGGAGGTTTATTTTATCATATATGATGTACTGAGGCACAAAGGATCACCTTTGCACATCTCAAAATGGAAGGACATGCTCTGGTTTGGTGGGAAACCCATCTAGCCACTTGTGAGAAGAAGAAACATCCTATTATAAGATCTTGGGAGGGTTTTAAAGAATTGTTTAGAGCTAATTTTTATCCTATTGGCCATAAGACTGACCAAATGATTAAATGGCAATATTTTAGACAAAACGGTGGTCAAAGTGTGCAGGATTACACTACGGAGTTTCGGAGACAAGCCATGTTGCTTAATATGAACTTGGAGGATTGAGGATATTATGACCAAGTATTTGGGAGGACTTCACACTCACCTTTAAAGGAAGGTCATCTCCACAAAACCCAAGGATCTCAACGAAGTATGTGTGAAAGAATATTACATTGATGATGAGAAGAAGCAAGGAGAAACAGAGTCAAGGAAAAAATAGTCAACAAATCAGCCAAAGAAAGAGCATGAACAAACAAGTAACAAAGGTAAATGGAAAGGTAAAGATAAAAATACTACTACCACTTTGAATACTTGTAAATATCCTAAGAATTTTTGTAAGAATTGTGATATCAATGGTCATACTGACGCTACAGATTGGAAGTTACATCTGGAATTACATCCAAAGAACCGAACCAAGGATTCCAATAAATCCATAATAGATTTAAAGACAGATTTGGAGGTGGAAATAGAATATAATTCTGATGTAGACAAGAGGCTAGGATGCATGGCCACCAATATGGACAACCAAGAACAAGAGGAAGAGTTGAGTAAGCTATTTCATATCAAAATCCAAATCAAGAGAACTAAGGTAAATGCTTTCGTTGATATTGGTTCTCAATCTAATTTGATTTCTGATGTGGTTGTGAAAATTCTTGGTCTTGAAACTTATGAGCATCCACATCCTTATCCTTTGGGATGGGTTAAGAAGGGTGTGGAAATTTAAGTAACAAGAAGATGTAAGTTCAAGTTTGGGATAAATTCTCAGTATATAGATGTATTGGAGGTTGATGTAAGTCCACTTAATCCATTTGATGTTGTTTTCGGGAGTCCTTACTTGTATATCAGGGATGTTATATTCATGAGAAGGGAGAACTGATATAGATGGGTCAAGGATGGAGTCAGTTACAACATCATGGCACACTAGCGTAAGTCAAATTTGTTATGGTAAGTGCTAACCAAGCAAAGAGACTAATTCAAGAAAATCATAATCAATTTTGTTTACTTTTATTAAAATATAAGCAAGATGGGGTAGAAATTTTAGATATTTCTAACAAGGGATGAAGGATTTGGATAGCATAATTCAGTCTTTTCATGGAGTATTCCAAACTCCCAATGGGTTACCAACAAAACGGAAGGTAGAGCATGAGATTCAGTTGTTTCCAGAGTCCCCTCTACCAAATATCAGGTTCTATAGGAAATCCTTGTTAGAGAGTACATATGTAAGGAAACAACTCCAGGAGCTACTAGACCAAGGGGTAGTACGTCCACACACCTCACCATGTAGTTTGCCTATTGTGATGGTGCTAAAGAAGAATGGTTCTTGGAGAATGTGCATCGACTACTGTGCTTTAAACAAGGTTACCATAAAGAGCAGATATCCACTCCCATGCATAGATGACCTCTTGGACTAGCTTCAGCATGAAAATTTCTTCACGAATTTGGATCTCAAGTCGAGTTATCACCAAGTTAGGATGAAGGAGGAGGATATATGACAGACTACCTTAAAAAAAAATAGGGTTTGTATTAATGGTTAGTACTTCCATTCATTTTATGTAATGCACCCACTACATTTATGAGATTGATGAACGATGTATTGTGGTAATTCATATATTCATGTGTCATTATTTAGCTAGACAAAAAAAAATTTAGTGCCGCATGGGAGGAACATCTAACACATTTAGAGAAACTCTTGTAAGTTCTCAAGGAGAAACAACTGCTTTGCAATATGAAGAAGTGTGAATTTTCCAAATAGTCACTTGTCTATCTTGGGAACATGGTTAGAGGAGGAGAGCTACGAGTGGATCCAAAGAAGGTGGAAGCCATCACCAATAGGAGCCATGGAAACTAGAAGTTTTGTGGGAACAATATAGTACATGAGGAATTTCATTCTAGGCTTCTCTACCATTACAGCACTTCTACACACAGTGTTTGCAAAGAGTAAAGGTTTTTACTAGGGTAAGGAACAAATCAGGTTTTTGAGTTATTAAAATACAAAATTAGTCATGCTCCAGCACTTGCTCTTCCTAATTTTCAGCATCCCTTTGAAGTAGAGACAAATGTCATTGATTATGTTATGGGAGTAGTGTTGCTACAAGGACGTAAACCAGTATGTTATCATTTTGAAACTTTCACTTCAGAAGTTAAAGGATATTCAGTATATGATAAACATATGTATGCACTAGTTCAGGAAATTAAGAAATGGAAACAATATTTATTGGGTAAAGAGAATATTGTGCACATTGACCACAAAACTCTCCAGTGTTTGTAAGCATGGTCTAAATTGCAGTCGGAAAGGCACTACAAGTGGATGGGATTCCTTCAGCAGTTCCATTTGGTGATCAAGTATAAGAAAGGTAGAAAAAATTTGGTGGTAGACATGTTGTCTAGGCCACCTGTACAGGAGAAAATATCTAGTTTGGATATTATCTCTCATTTTGATCCCTTCACAAAGGAAGCTTATGAAGAGGCATATGCTCAAGAAAAATATTTTGGGGTGAAAAATCAGCAGTTGCAGTCCAAGGGGGCTGAAAATACAGGTATTGAAGATTGTTATCTCAAAGATGGGCTACTCTACCAATGGGGCAATCTTTGTGTGCCGAAAGAAGAAACAATTCTATTAATGAGGGAAGAACATACCTCAAAAGTAGCAAAAAAATTTGGTGTTGGCAAGACCATGGACCACTTTCAAAGGTATGTGTATTGCCGCAATATGCAAGAAGAAGTATCCAAATTCATAAGAGGATGCAAAATTTGTTGTACAAACAAGCCTAAAATCAGGCAGAAAGGTTTTTATATACCTTTATCGGTCCTTACTTGTCCTTGGAAAGATATGTCTATGGATTTTGTAGGAGGACTACCTATGTCTAAACATGGCCATGTGATTATCTATATGTTGTTGTAGATAGATTCAGTAAAATGTGTGTTCTTATGGCATGTAAAAAGATAATAAAATCAAGTGAGGCAACTGAACTTTTCTTTGCTAATGTATGGGTGCATTTTGGTTTTCCAAAGTCTATTGTTTTTGACAGAGATTCTAGATTCTTGGGGAAGTTTTGGACTACTTTGTGGGAAAAGATGGACACTAGGTTGCATAGGAGAACGACCTTCCATTCACAGACAGATGGAAAAACCGAGGTGGTAAACAGTACTTTGGTAAAACTGATAAGAGGGTATACTAACAAATATCCATGGACTTGGGATGAGTCCTTAGCCTACATTCAGCATTCTTACGACCAGGAGGTACACACATCCACTATGCAGTCATCATTTGAAGCATGCTTAGGATATCTACCTACTAATCCACTCGACATTGTGGTTGGGCAGTAGGAAGAAGGAGAGATATATGATTCATAGGTGACTAGAGCAGTGAAGTTCGTTGAGAGGATCCAGAAAATCCATCTCAAGGTGAAAGAACAATTGGAGAAATCTCAAGTCAAGTATAAGGCTAGACACTATCAACATCGTAGAGAGCACAAAATTCATGTTGGAGACAAATTTTGGCTTTATTTGAGCAAGGAGAGATTACAAGGCCAAGAAAGGAAACTCAAGCCACTATCGTATGGACCCTTCACTATACGGGAGAAAGTTAGAGAAAATTCCTTCAGGCTTGATTTACCACATTTCATGTGGATGTACTCAATAGTAAATTGTGAGAACTTGCACCTATTTGAGCCATCCATGCTTGATGAAGAAGAAGAATGTCAGTTACTACCTTCCATAGAGGATTGCGTCTTGAATTCATGAGGAGAATTAGAGGATGATGTAGTGGTGCAGTAGAAGATTAGAGAGATAAGGATAAATCCACAAGAGTCTTAGCATGTTGGACTCAAAGGGAAGACACCAAGGCATGCCCAGTGGTACTTAAAGGAGAAAGTGAGGGAATTATTTCCTTGTTTACTCCCCCTCTAAGATTTTTTGAGACCAAAATCCTCCTAAGTAGGGGAAGTTTGATCCATAGGGATCTAAAAAAATACCACTTCATCAGAGCAACCAAAACTAGAAGAAAAATAAATTAGAAAGAGGGTCATGTTATTAAGTTACAAAACCACCACTCTATGTAGAGTAGCAGTTGCATAACCTCATCGGTGGTTTCTTAACTTCCCCTTTGCACAGAACGGAGGTTACGTAACCTCTGTGACGGTTTCATAACCGTCATTCTACATACACTGGTGGTCTTGTCACTAATGAAACAAAAATAAATAAAGCCACAAACGGTCACATATTTCAAACATTTTGGTCATGTCTCTTCCCATTCTCCAGTACATAGGATGACATGGGGAGCAAGCTATTTAAGCAAGAGAACAAGTGGAATTGACTATCTATTCATGGGAGAAGTGAGCAAGAAGACTTTGGTGCTGGAATTGAATTGTAGAAGCAAGGTGAAAGTGCAAAACAAGCAAGTATAAAGGGTGGAAGTAACATTGTTGTCTTTCTTCAGCTTCTTGTATTCTTTAATTGATTAAATTGGACAATATATATAAGTGGGAATAAAGATCAATTTCCCTTCCCGACTATTTTTCCCTCAAATTGGGGGTTTACAAGGTAAGATATTGTGTTTACATTAAGTTGTCCATTCTAATTTGTTGTAAGTAGTTCTAAACACTAAGATTTATTCACTACGTTTTCGTTTCTCTGTCATTTTCAATAATTGAAACTAGAAACAACATTTTTTGGTCTTGTAAATTTTCCAAAGTAGAAGTGTACAGATCACCAAGGCCACCATAATTTTTTTCATTATATTTGAATTGTCAATGATTTGGATGATGACCACATCTAGAGCGTCTTTTTCATTATTCTTGATCGCATGTTACATAGATTGTACTCAAAATCATTGACTCGATGATATATTGCAAGTAACCCTAGGGCCATGAATCTTGTGATTTTTAATCTGAATCCATGTCCTATTTACGGGGATTTTGTCCTAGGGTGATATATTCTTTTCCCCTACCTCTAGTCCTATAACAACTTCATTGTGAATGATAATGTTTTCACATTTGACCAAACTTTGACATGATAATTTTAGGGAAATATCAGTCATACAAATAAAAACACAAAAGACCCCAGCTAATTTTTCTTGAGCTTTCTGAAAATGAAATGATCCAAAATATATATGAAATGTGTGGCTTGTAGAAGGGATTTATGTAAACAATAAAATGGAAATAACTACCATAAAACAAATCAAAAAAATCTAAAATTTGGAGGGTATATTCTTGGAATCATTCGCAACTTCTGTAAAAATTAAAAATAAAATTAGAAGGATGTTCAAGATATAGGTGATTGTACACATGAAAATAAACACGTGATTCCAGATTCACTTGAATTCTCGAGGTCGTGGCAAGACATCCGAAGTATGATAGATGATATGGAAATGGGGTAGGTAAAATGGTATAAATGAGATAGGTGGGAATAATGATAATACATGTATCTAGGATCAAGCTAAACAAATATGCTCAGCTTGCAAATTAGGAATTTTCTTATCAAGGGTGATGAATGCCCACCTGACCTGTATGGGGGTGATACTATGGTCGAGGATGATTACTTTCTGTAGCTCTCGGTCTATATCAGTGAAACTAAGTGTGGCTCGACCTAGTTGCCAAATTCGAGGAAATTGTCCTTCCACCTCTAAATTTACCTCTCCAACGAGGGTCATATTAAAATGAGATGGGATGTCTTGAGGTTAGACTACAGATTTTTTCGTCTAATCCTATTTTCTAGGTCGGACCAATATTGTTTAGCTACGATCAATTGCTCATTCAAAGCGTCAAGTTGTCTGATAATTTTTGGTGGTAAGGGGGTTTATCTAATGATTAAATCCCGCATACCTATGTCAATGTCTCCCTGATACCATTTGATGTTGGGTAGGTTGATAATTGGTTAAAATATCCTTCTACAAGGTTCGGGTGGACCCAAGATAATCATACGAGCACCAACTTGTGAGAAAGAGATAAAACAATCGATAACTGGTGGGGCTAAAATCTAAGCACGGGTAGTCTAAACCTCTAGGAAGTGGATGTTGTGATTTTTTAAACCTCTAATCTACTTTTAATTTCTAACTTTAAATAATTAAAGAAAATGAATCTGGATTAAACAAAAGACGATGAATTCACCTTTTCATCTAATTAAATTTCATTTACCAATACTTAGATAAAATAAAACAACATCTAACTAATTCCTTCTTTTTGTGTTTTCAGCAAAGCTTTTCAAATATAAAACAATAAAAAAATCCTCAAAAAAATTGTATTTTCAAGATTTAATAAAATAAACTATTTGTATACACAGACATAAGGAAGCTAATATTAAAACAAAATGACTACTTCTAATAAAATAAAATAAAACAGTGAATAGACATATGTAGTTATTTCTGTGTTGCAAGATTACATGACAAAATTTATTCTAAAAAAGATTGTATTCAAAATTTATTATTCGAAACAAGTGGATTTCTTCTAACTAACTTCTTACTCAAGTTCTCGGGAAATGAAAGAAAAGCTTCTCAAAAAAACTTTCTTCTTTACCCGGAAACTTTCCCCGATAGAGTGGAATTGAAATATATAGATAAAATAATGAATAAATAAACAGAAGATTACTTGCACAATATCTTTCTCCAACCTTATTCCGATGCAGATCCATAGGGATAAGTAGGGAAGAGGATATTAATGGAAGATTTATGCAAACAATAATTCAACCAAATTAAAATAGTGTACTTCTTCTATTCTAGCAAATACAATTAATTAAAGCTTAAAGAAATTAAAATACATGCCCAACCTATTACTACTTAACTATGATAGAATTCTAGGTATGGTGTTGCATTTGTTGTCTCCTCAGCTTTCTTTCCTTATCTGTAAATGATATCTAGATGATTATGGGATGTACAAAGTATTGGTTAGTAGAAAAATATTAACAATTTGTTGTGGTTGGCTGGTTGCAAGAGAGTGATTGAAAACATATAGTAGGAAGGAACAAAGCAAAGAGTTGGTTGTATGTGTGATTCCTCTCAAAATTTTAGCAGCATAACTTTACATCTAAAATATGAAAACTCTAACCCATCATTCAGGTGAGATCTAGGCTTTTATAAAACTTTGAGGAAGAATGAGTCTAACAACACATGTCCAACAAGAAGTGACAACACATCACAATAAGGGGCAGTCAACATTCTAAACATAGTAAACCAAGAAGAGAATTCCAATACAGATCCAATGAGCTAAAAATTAGGTGAAATGGTTGAGAAACGAGTGATAAAATCACTTCCAAAATCTAAACATGCGTTGAAAAACATGTGTTTTAACTCTCAAATTTAATGTGACAGGACTATTGGTCTGTCACGACCGGTAGTTGTGTAACGGTCGTGGCGATTATGAAACTGACACTAAATAAGAAGCACGAAAGGGGGAAAAGGGGCCCGTAGAAGAGAATTAATTCACAAATTTGAAAATAAGGATAAAACAAGTCATAACAAGCTTGCAAAAGAGAGGGGGAAGGATTTGGATTTCATTGTTACTTTGGAGAAATTTTTCTTCATCATCAAAGACTTATCATGTTCTCCCATGTAGCACAATGTAATTATTGGGTGCGTATATATTTCCCCCTCAGAGGAGCATTTTAACCATCAATGGGCTAAAACATGATTTTAGAGTATGGTGCTTCCAAATGGGAGGATTAAATATTTACCTTTCTTGACTGCACCCCAATTCAATGCCTGTTAAGCCTTCCCTCTACCTACAAAGAGAAACAGGAATCGAGTGCAATAATAGAATAATCTTGAAAAAATTCTTTGAAATAAAAAAGACAAAATTACTTATCGTACGTGCAAGGATAAGAAACCTACCTACCTTGCGCACACCAACCCTTCATACACCAACTCAGAACAAACGATGTTAGAAAACCAAATATGAGTTTTATATATATATATATATATATATATATATATATATATATATATATCACTTTTCTATTTTTAGAAATCATTTGCACTCAACCGCTTGGCCAAATTTAGAGCTCTGGACTTTCGGTGACTGTTTCATTCATGTATAGTGAAAATGATGGGCATTCAATCATGATGGTGGAAAACCAAGTAGCAACAACAGAGGGTCAAGAATAGGAGAGTTATGAGTTTTTATTCATTTTTTCTCCAAATCGTTGTTTTATTTAAACTAGCTCTAGGAGGGGATATTTTGAACAAATCTACATTCAAAATGTTTGTATGGGGGGCATCTTGTAGGTATTGTACTTTATTTGAGCTATTTTGGTCATTTTTTATATTTTTTGAATTTTTAAGTATGAGGGCACGACCCTGATTTCAGGCGACACGACTGCCACAAAGGTTACGAAACTTTAATTTTTTGAAGAGCGGTGGTTGTGTAACCACCATGGAAGTTGTGCAACTACCACTCTACTAGGAGTGGTGGTTATGTAACCGTCACAAAATTTTGCAATGTAAAGGCCAAGCATGAAATTTTGATTGTTTTTGTGAGCTTATTATACATTTATCAAAATCTGATATGCTCTCTTTTTCTGTTTTTGGATGCAGGGAGTGTATGTTAGATGGAGTAGAGCCAGACAACAGGAATGGCTTGTTAGAGTACTACTCTTATTGACATTCGTCGAGATAGGATTGCTAGAGAGGGCAGGAATATGGAGATTAGCATGGACCTAACCGTTTCCTAAGTGAGTCACATTCTTTGTGACTTCTTGACATATTGGGATAAATATCAAAACACTTTTTTATTCCCTACAATTCGCAGAGAGTGAACCATCACATTGAAGGATATGAATGGGATACATGGAGTTTCTATTATTGGTAGAAAGTTGGTGCTAAAGAGCATCATCTCATTAGACGAGGCCCGCATATGGACGACTTACTTAGGTGATGCAGAGGCACTTGATATGAATGCCAAATAGGGAGTCATATTGGTTACTATTGAGGGTGCTCCTATTCCCACTATGTGTAATGCCATTATTGGTATTTTGGCCTCACGTTTGATAAGGGATAAGGGAAGTGCCATGTTCCTATTATGTTGGGCTCCCATTGTAAAGAGCATTGAGCATCACGTGAGGAGATTTTCCTGTGGAGCGGATATTTACCATGACATGTATAGGATTGTTAGATGTGGGGCCACTTCACTTAGCCACCTCACATTGGTTATGTCATGGATATATGAGCGGGTAATCCCCTATCAGAGAGGTATTGGGATAGCAAATCCCATAGAGATCAGAGCAACAAGATGGGTTGATATGGTCCCTCTTAGGGCCACACCATAAAGAGTAGCAACACTTACTACTACATATATGGTGGCTCAACCATATCAGGGGATGATGGGACAGTGGGGTGAGGAGACCGTTGTATTGGTCGCCTATAAATCTACCGCTTAGTTAGTTGACTGTGGTAGCTGATTTGAGATTCATCCAGTTATACGGTAACCTCATCAATTTAGGCTACCCTTTTCAATTTCCCTTCCCATGGTTAGTACCATGTTTAGAGGCATCAGAGAGGCTAGAGCCAGCCACATGGGTTGAATCAGATGGACAGTTATAATGTCTAGTGTTGCGATCGAGACACGTGCAGTTCCACTGTATCCTATTGTCAGAGGTGCGGTTAGACCATGCCAGGTCTTATGGATTTGAGAGGCTCCAAAAGGGAGAGAGGAGGAGGCGGAGATAGATTATGGTTTAGGTGAGGAGATAAATCCTAATTGGGAGGGTGGAGGAGAAGAGTCAGCGAGTACGAGAGCGAAGAAGGCAAAGGAGGGGTATGTTCATCCTGAGGAGATGGAGGAGGAGGAGGAGGTTGAGGAGGGGATTGTAGAGGTCATGTGGGTAGTGGTGGATCTGAATTGGGTCCCCGGATATCCTATTGAATAGTTACACTTCTCCTTTCCTCCTACTTTCCAAAATGGGTGTTAATAATTGTTGTTTCTCTTTTTTTACTTTTACTAATTTTCCACTACATACTTATCTTTTGCAGCCACTAGTGATGGATGGCAGGATCTTATTAGGCAAATGAATTTGGATTTATTTATGATTACCATTGGCCTATCTTAAGAGACTTTGTTGATAGAACCAGGAGCTCCAGTATATGTCGTTTTCCATATTGATGTCTTCACACCAACCTAGCACACGGTAGAATAGATTACTCGGTTGAAAACCAATATTACAGTATTGATGGATAGAGAGAGTTAATGTCGATCCTCCCATAGTGGGGCTAATGCCACTGGACACTCTCATGGAAATTTTCATCATTCGACATATGGAGGTTCCCATTTCGGACCTAGCTGATCCCATCACAAGAGTCATAATAGGATCCCTCGACCTGCTGCTTCACAAGGATCTTGTGGAGAGGGATTTTTCTTTGGTCTTATTTTTTGTATATATCGGATTTATTTGGATTTTTGGCTCATGATTGATCATTTTGACCACACTTTCCCTACAGTGTGACAAAATTGTACTAAACATTGATACACAAATATTTATATATATATATATATATATATATATATATATATATATATATGTTTTTTTTGGCTCAGTATTCCTTTACAAAGTTTGTTTCATTGTGCTTCATTTCATTTATGCACTCTTAGATGGTTAAGAATTTCTGATGTTTTTGTGATTCTGAATATATATGCTATGGATAATATTGTAATGTAGTACACATAATTATAGTTAAAATGGATGCATGGCTTAAATTATACTTAGAAAAAAATATTTTTCAGACAATAATTAGAACATTTCATTTCATTGGCAAAACATGTTGATAATTATATAATTATAAGATGATCTCACTCTGTTCTTGACCCCATGCAACTATTAAGATGTGAGGGCCCATCACCGATATTCAAGAAGAATGTGAGATGTGTGATTGGAACATGGATAACATGCGAATGAATAACTAAAGACGCGATCTTTAATGATAGACTTTTGTAGAAACTTACAACTTGATTTCCATTTAAGATCAATAGACCAAATCTGAGACAACTGGCGCTTATGAACTTTGGCTAGACTTAGATCAGAAATGGCCTACTGATTAGTAAACTCTAGTTTTATGAATGTTGTCTCTCCTAACATGAACATCTAATACATTTATTTGGGAACCATGCTCAAACACTTTCTAGTTATTTTCTTTCAAGACTCTTTTTTATATTTATCATATATTTTATCTTCTTTTTGAAATAGATCCCCTACACTTTGCCCCATGCTACCACTAAGAAGCATGGGCTCATCATTGAGGAAAAATTATAGGTGAGTAATGGTATCTTCTTGCTCTCCTAGCCTCATGCTACTAGAAAGAAGCATGGGTTCACCACCAAAGACTAGGAAGGATGAAAAATGTGAACAATTTGTTGTGGCTGGCTGGTTACAAGAGAGTGACTGAAAACATATGGTGGGAAGGAATATGGAAAATATTTTGTTATCTATGTAATTCCTCTCAAAATTTTAGCAGCATAACTTTACATCCAAAATATGAAAACTCCAACCCACCATCCGGGTGAAATCTGGGCTTTTATAAAACTTTGGGAAAGAATGATTCTAACAACACATGTCTAACAAGAAGTGACAAAACATTGCAATAAGGGTAATTCATCATTATAAACATATTAAACCAAGAATATAATTCCAATACGAATCCAATGAGCCCAAAATTAGGCAAACTGGTTGAGAAATGAGTGATAAAATCACTCCGAAAATCTAAACACGCATTGAAAAACATGTGTTTTAACTCTCATATTTAAGATGACGTGACCACCACTATTGACAGACTAGCACTTACGCAACCTCTGTAGTAGTTATGAAACCTCTAGTTTTTCAAGACCGGCAGTTGTGTAACCGTCACGGCAGTTATGCAACTAACACTAAAGAAAAAGCATTAAAGGGACAAAAGGGGCCTGCATAAGAGAATGAATTCATGAATTTGAAAATAAGGATAAAACATGTCATAAAAATCCTACAAAAGAGAGGGGGAAGGATCTGGATTTCATTGTTACTCTAGAGAAATTTTTCTTCATCATCGGAGACTTATTGCGTTCTTCCATGTAGGACCATGTAATTTTTGGGTGCATACAGTGATTCTGTAAAACTAGGCATTTTCTCACATTTTTCCCAAATCAAATATTTTCTGCCACTTGTAATAGAACTAATAAAATATAAATGGATTAATAGAATAATAATGAATATATAAATAATCCACTTCGAGGGGTAAACCTCCACAATATTACGATAAGATAATATCTCACAATAGGAAACATATGGGATAGATTTACTCATGTATGTCTTTGTGTGCATGTGCATCTATGTGTGTGTGTGTGTGCTTGTGTGAGTGTGAGTGTGAGTGTGCATGTACGTGTGTGTGTGTGTATACATGCGTGCATGTGCGTTTGCATGTGTGTGTGCATGTACATGTGCATGTGTGTGTGTGTGCGCATGTGTGTGCATGTGTGTGGTTGTGTGGGTGTGTTAGTGTGTGGGTAAGTGTGTGTACATGTGTGTATGTGCATGTGTGTATGTTTTTGTGGGTGTGTGGGTGTGTGCAAGAATGTGTATGTGTGTGGTGTGCGTGTGTGTGTGTGTGCATGGGTGTGTGTGTGTGTGTGTGTGTGTGTGTGTGTGTGTGTGTGTGTGTGTGTGTGTGTGTGTGTTTGGGTGTGGGTGAGTGTGTGTGTGGGTGGGTGTGTGTGTGTGTGTGCGTGTGCACGCACTCACGTGTGTGTGTGTGTGTGTGTGTGTGTGTGTGTGTGTGCATTTTTTTGTGTGTGCGCGTGCATGAGTGTGTGCATGTGCATGTGTGTGCGTGTGCATGTGTGTGCGTGTGCATGTGTGTGAATTGTTTTACATGCGCACGTGTGCAATTAGATTAGGCCACACCCCTTCATCCTGATTAAGTTGGCCTAAATTAACGACCAATAAATTAATGTCAATATGAATATTAAGTGTGTCATAAGCTGGCCCGCACATATCTCAATATATGTTATAGGCTAAGGGCCATAGTATAGCGAAGTGAGATGGTGTAGTATCACTTGACAATGTTATTTTTTCTAAAGCTTTGTAAAGAAAATCCTTGTCAAGGTTTTATTTGGTAATCAATTCTAGAATGGATATGTTAGCTTGAGTATTTTGCAATTGATCCATAATATCATAATATTTTGCAATATGCAACGTGATGCTAGAAGTTTGAGGGAAACATTTTTGTTATTTCCTCCTTGAATTTGAAGAAGATTGGAAGGTACTACTGCACTTTTAGCTCTAGCCTTGATTTGCATAGTAAGTTTTATCTCATTATAAGTGATCATACATTGAAGAGTGTTTATATGGGAAAAATACATTTCTACACGAGGCTCTAGGTTTCTTCTATCTTTGACCATATAAGGAAGACATACGTATGGAGCACTAAAGAATTACAAAAACCATAACATGTCTTAGAAATATTCGAGCATTTTACAATTTTATATGGAAGGCATATACTTAATCATGAAAGTTAACATTGTACACAATAAGAATAACATGATGAGTGACAAGAGACTAATGCTAATATTAT
This sequence comes from Taxus chinensis, assembly GCA_019776745.2. Taxonomy (NCBI): domain Eukaryota; kingdom Viridiplantae; phylum Streptophyta; class Pinopsida; order Cupressales; family Taxaceae; genus Taxus; species Taxus chinensis. The sequence goes on along the minus strand of CM034155.1, from coordinate 223,309,349 downwards.
GCCAAATAAATGTGTACATTTAAAATCATGACATGATGAAATAACATAACATTTCTATTGCTCAGAGCATTTTCCTATTGCACATATAGACAAATATATACAATGATTTTTATGATCAATGACTAGTGTTTGATAAATATGACTCTAAAGTGTTACCCTATGAACAAGTGCATACATAACCACACATTTGCAAACACCTTAGGGTTTTAAATAATTTTTTAGATCTTTAAAATGAATAACCTCGGGTTTGGGTTCAATAAAATAGAGACTAGGGCATTTTCTGATCCAACGCAATTAACCCTGGAAATTTTCAAAATTTTAAATCTAACACAATATGAGCAACATCTAATGCTAGGAGGGGAGTAAGAGAGCTCATCAAAATGTGTTATGGGTAAATGGATTACAATTAAAGTGTGACACAAATACCTATTACATTTAGCTAAGCTAAATAAACATGTCCAATATAGAAATGTAGCCTAATTAATCAATTTCAAAACCACAAAATTGAGGTGACATGTAAGGTTTAGAGGTGTATCTTAAATATTGTAAGATTTGATGAGACTCAACAAGATCAAAAAATAGAAATATACACCCATATATGACATAGAGCTAACCCAAAAAAATTGTGACAAACCGAGAACTTTGTCCAAAGCATTTGCACTCTTTAACAACATATGGAGGGTCTACAAAATGGAAACAATGGCAAATATGTCCCAAAAAAATTATGATTATGTTAGTTTGGCTCTATATTTCAAATAAATGATGAGCGATAAGAGACTAATGCTAATATTATGCTAGATAAATGTGTACATTTAAAAGCATGACATGATGGAATAACATAACATGATGAGCGACAATAGACTAAAGCTAAGATTATGCCAAATAAATTTGTACATTAGAAAGCATGACCTGATGGAATAACATAACATATTTATTGACTATGACTCTAAAATGTTACCCTAAGAACAAGTACATACATAATCACAAATTTCCAGCTACCTCAAGGTTTTTAATAATTTTAGAACTTTAAAATGAATAACCTCGAGCTTGGGATCAAGAAAATAGAGACTAGGGTGTTTTCATAACTAACACAATTAACCCTAACAATTTTCAAAAATTTACATCTAACACAACATGAGCAACATCTAACACTAGGAGAGGAGTAAGAGAGATCAAAATGTGTAATGAGTAAATAGATTACAATTAAAGTGTGACACAAATACCCATTACATTTAACTATGCTAAATAAACATGTTCAATATAAAAATGTAGCAAGCTTTAGAGGTGTATCTTAAATATTGTAAGATTTGATGAAAATCGTCAAAATCTAACAACAGAAACGTACATTTAGAGATGACATAGAGATAACCCAAAAAAATTGTGACAACAAAAAAAAATTGTCCAAAGCATTTGTACTCTCCTAACTACATGTTGAGTGTATACACCATGGACAAAATGGCAAAGATGTCCAAAAATAATAATGATTGTGTTTGCATGGTTTTGGGTTTAAAAAAATTGATCAAATTCTTGTGTTTTCCCTTTGATTGCTTGCAAAACAAAAATCTTCTTCTTTGCCTTAGTTGTGCAACAATGCCTCAAAACTAAAGAGAAACAAAAAATGTTTTGGACTATGCGGTAAACCAAAGACTAACATAACTATCTTGATATTTTTCATGCCACTAGACAATAACAATATTAAAAAAAACATCAATGGTTGGAGTAGCTCCAATAATATGAACTTTAATGAATATTTTAATGATTGCTCTATTCCCTCTACGACGTATGCAGGTCCTCAACAATTTCTTATTAAAATGGTGATTGTGCTTATGATTGGTTCTTAATAAATGATTTAGAATGCCAATACATTTATAGACAAGTTGAATTCAAATTAGGACCTTATTGGCTCCCAAAATAACCTTCAAAAGTTAAAAAGTAAAAAAAAGGTTGTGCCAAGGAATGAGTCCACTCTAACCAAAAGGGGCCACACATAAAGGTCAAAATGTGCCAGTAACTCCTCATTTGCACCAATAATCAACAAATACACAAACATGCTAATATCATGCAATTTAATGACTAATAAATGCTTGGGGGCATTTTTAAATATCTACAATTTTGTGTAGGTCTTATAACTTAGATGCATAGAGTAACGATTCTTTATTTTTTATTTTATCTTATGTATATTAGACATTTGGATGATTTTCAAATGCTTCATTTATTATTATTTAATGTGATGCATATTACACATTTTAATATTCATGAAATTATTCATATTATATGTTAAAAGAAAATGCAATATGCACATATTCTACTACCATACATGATCCAAAGGATTTTTCGGGTGTTGAAAGTTTCCTAAACTTCCCAAAAATATTACCACTATAGAATGTTCTGAGACCTTTCCGACGGTATGCAAAACTCTAGAAACGGATTCCGGGTGCAGAAGATATAGCAAGTCAAAGTTTGGTTCGAAAACGGTCCAAGTTGGTCAACTGGGGAATCACGCGTTAACACGTGGCATATTGGCAAAAGGTGAAAATGTTAAGTTTTGTGTTTTCGAACCTCCGGTCTTCGACACACAAAAAAATCAGTGGGCCCCATTATTTGTTGGTTGGGGGCCCTCAGCTAGGTTCGGCACACTCTTTTATAGGAGGGGTACCTTTATCACTTTGTATTCACATTACTATTATCGTTTTTACGATTTTATATGCCTCATATCTTTCTAACCTTCCCAATGTGGGACTATATGTTTGGAGAGTTCATATTGTGCATTGTAGGGTGAAGTGCTCAGCTGAGCTATATTTTTAGCTTGGTGGGGTGATCAACTCCCCACCGAGTTGATCACATTATTATCTACATTGTTTGGGTTTATCTCCTATATTCCTAGCTAATCTTCCCACATAACTTGGCTGAAGCCTATTTGGAGGTCCAACGGTTCAACGAAACAACCGACTCCACATTGTATGGGCGGATCAACATTGCATGACTCGGCACTACAACCAGTGTCAAAGCCACAGTGAAACAAACTCACAGCAAAGCCACTTAGCTCGACCTGTATCTGGCTCAACAAACATTGGAAAGGTTGACCTTTCCAATGCACAGCCCAACATGGGCTTATCATTGTATGCAGGGACATGGCGAGTCCATAGGGTGACTCGGCAGGCTATCTGTAGCCCTTGATTGGCGCAACAAAAGGACACCAAGTGTGGCAAATGCCACGTAACCCTCATCTACTGCCAACCTATATAAAGGCTTAAACAGCGCCTCCCCCGACGGATGTGGGATTTACCCCCACGACTTTAGCAAAGCGGTCGGCTAATCAAAATGGGAGGTGGGAGATTCGAACTCCTGTCCTCCTCACACCAAACACACCCGCCTAACCAACTCGTCGGAGGAGCTGATCGAGCTATAAAATGAGCTCGCTGAGTTTTGTAAAAGGACAATGCAGGGTCTGAGTGTAGAGGATAAGGAGTAGCAGGCATTCAACTTTGGATTTGAGGCCCTTAGAGGTCAAATTTCATCATGGTGTAAAAAGAAAAGTTACTCAAAATTTCGAGACGGTCACGATGGTGTGATCATTTTCCTGTTTTGGAGCTTTTGTGACAATTTTTTTAGCCATTGAAGTCACACAAAGGTAGAGAACGAAAGGGAGACGCAATTGCAAGCGAATCAGAAAGGTGAGGGGCAGTTGTTGGACACTCCAGAGTCCCTTGAAGGCCTGAAAAATAATTTTGCAGGTTTTGATTCATTATTGGTTTATTGTAAAGGTTAACTGTATTTACAATTATAACATTATTAATGGATCGGTTCACAATGAACCCGGGGACATAGGAATTCTGAACCCCGTAAACAATTTTGGTGTCATTTCTGATTTTTATTTTCAATTTGCTAATATTGGTAATTAATTAAAGGCTTAAAAAAATTTGGTATGCAAGTTTAATCAGTTTTGATAACTTTGAAAATCAGTTGAATGGGAAATAGTGTAATTTGGGGCTTTGATCAAACAGTGAAATTTTGAGTAAGATGGATACTTAATTTCAGTTTAAAAAATGAGTCCTGAATAAGATTTTAATCAATTTTTGGAGTATTAAAGTCTTTTAAGTTGATTAAAAATTAACGATCCTTGAAAACAATTAAAGTGGAAAATTAAAACACCCATTTTCAAATCAATACATGTCTTATATAACTAGCAATCGCACGCGAGACGTGCGATGTGAACGCCGAAAGGGTAAGGGAATCCAACAGAAGAATAGTGGAGGGAAACTCAAGCACGGAAAATCTAGATAAAGAAGAGCTATAAAATATAATACAATGAAATATGAAAACCAAATGTGACATATATAAGTAATTTACAAAGTAGAAGTCCATAGGAGATAAAGAAAAAAACAAATAAGTGAAAGGAGAATGGGGAAGATGGAGGGAAGGGTAGGGAAGGAAAGGAGGAATGGAATCAGGAGAGAGGAAAAGGAGCAAGGGTCTGAAGGCATGATTCCTCTTTTAAACAAGAATGAAGAAGAGGAGATTTTCACATGTTGGAGTAATGTTCGAATGAAAACGGTGGAATATTCGAATGTACCGATGAAAGCATGTCTTTAGCGTTCAGTGTTCCCAATGTCAACGGTTGCTCTAAGAAGAGTTAGTCCTTGAAATGTTTTGATAGATAATTCATAGGCCATTATAAGGGGAAATTTAATACGGGAACCTCTGGAAATCAGCAGGATTGGAACATAGAAAGGATTGTTTAGATCCGAAGAAGGGCCAGTATAGCGATCACAGTCAACGATAAAAAATAAAGGCAAATGAGGTGGTGAAGAGGAATTTTCATACACAATGTCCACAATAATGCCAGTTGCACCATTCACCAAACTAGTATGAACCAATAGATTTACGGAAAGCATGAATATTTGTTGTTTATAGGGAAGAACTTTGTGCCAATACTTTTACGTATAGAAAAATGTATGTGAATTGTTTACGCAATAAGGAACTTCATTAAACTTTTTATTTTTAATTTAAAATTTTTATTTTGAAGTTTGGGTACTCAAAACAACAATAAAATATGAAGATCGTGACAACTTATTTTTGTTGCAAAGTTCTATATTTCATAATATTAAATATAAAAGAAAAGGGGATAAAAGAACTTTTCATTATCTTAGCTAAACATATCTTACAATATAATCATTTACAAACTTGTAACCGAAAAGATTAAACATTTCCATAGTCTTAGAAAATGTACAAATATACCTTTTTTTATATATAATAACTTAAAGGAAGAGTCATTCATTTCTTGATCTTTTCAAATTTCATGTTGCCAGCATTAGCAAAAAAAATTTGGCACTTTGTTTTCTCTTTTCCAGATCCCAAGTTTGTGGTCAGCTCACCCATTTTATTCAATTTGTGCAAAGGTTCACACTTCATTGCATCTTCATTTGAATCATAAGCTAAACCAAACCCTCGTGAATTTGGGTTTGTGGTACGAAACTTGGAAAGATATGAAGGGCTTGACAGTAACAAGTGGAGATGTTCTCAAACCAAATCTACAATCACTGGCTTTGTGGTTTTGATTACATGCAATGCAAAGCATCAACAACTAATTGAATCATCTTAAATGCTTCTTCTCTTTACAAGTGGGGTCTAGTGATGGTCACACCATCAAGAGGGGGGGGCAATAGTGTTCCTAGTATTCATTCCTCCAAGATGAAAAGGACACCATGCAAACACTTATTAAAGATAAAATACACAATATACACCCAAGAGAGCAATTGTATAAATGGCCCACACTTTGGCAAGAAGCTTTTAAAACCTTTCCGTTGAACAATCTAATTCCCAGCTTATGACACTCTGATGCGGCCTCACATGGATTTACATCCCTCAACATAACAAGGATCCTATCAACAGCAAAGGCACATTCTCTCACTTTTCGATAAGAAGGGAAACTATAGACACTATACCATTGAGAATTGAAATTAAAACATGGTGGAAAAGGCAACAAAATATATCATGTTCATCATCATTAATAATTGACAAATATTTTTTTTCTATGGTAGAAATGAAAGGAAACAAAAAAAATGTTGAAAACAATCACCGTACAAAAAGCAACAAGTGCTTATCAATAAAAAATCCAATACAGCATATCAATAAATGCAATATATTTAACTATGGTAAAACGAGTTTTAAAAAATGAATGTAGATTACATAACAATGTTTTATTGGCACAAAGAAGTCATCCTACAAAAAAGCATAGCATTGATGATTATTTCTTGTTAGCTATGATCTGCACAGTCTACAACATCAGAAGTCTAAATCAACATCACATCAATAAGGTGATCATAATCATTTTCATTGTGATAAAACCATGTTTTCACTATAATCTATAAATTGCATCTTTACGACTAAACTTTAATAATTCATATCCATAAAGCATAGGATATAGGAAAAAGCCTTATAATGGCTTGCTATTTCATTAAATAAGTTACATAACAATAACTTATTTTCTCTCAAAACCAGAAAACTATAGTCATAAAAAATCTTATGTTTAACTAAACAAATTTCTATCTGAAGTATAGTAATGTCTTGGCTATTTCAAGACTTCAAATTCCAGCTTGATTTACTTAATAAAGAATTCATTTTAATAACATTGAAGTAGTTTGAGATTTAAATAATTAGTCCAAGCCACAACAATATTAGAATGCCAAAACACATTAACAATATTGGAGATAAATCAAATGAAGAAGCCAATTCAGGGCAAAGAAATTATCTATTTCTGCTAGCACAATAGATTAAAGGAATGGTTGTACATTATTAATAATATTTGACGCCCACTAGGAAAACATATACATATACTAATGTCAAAATTATGTATCAATTTTCTACCATACATAACGCAATAATATCTATATCTCTATGGAGATTAAAATTGGTCAAAGATTCAATACACAGCGATATGCACAATTTCGATTTGGAATTATTTAATTGTTATGTTGTAAGTTACAAATACATATTTATTAATTATTAGTTTACTTTAGTGTGTTCCATTTGTGTTTAAGGATTTACTTGGAACTTTCTCAGACATGTTTCTCTGAAAAATTATGAAATGTTGTGGCCATTGTTTGATGCAGTCTTAGGCTTTTTTGCACACTTATGATGATTTATGTCTTGTTCTTTTGATTTATGTAGCATTTAAAAACTTTGCCTAAAGAAAGATGATTTGCCCAAAGCTCTGCACAAAAGCATGGATTCGCTAAAAATTGAGTCTGAATTTGTCGCCTTACACTTTAACAAGAATGTAATTGGTTAGATATAACATTGTTTTTGTTACTGATTATTGCAAGACAATCTTACTTTGTTTGGAAAGAGAGCACAAGGGTATACATAGTAGGCTTTGCCCTTGTAAACTGTAGCTTTCTAATCAACATCTTTGGGAAAAGGGAACTCTTGATTAAAGCTTTCTAGTTGTTTCAGTTCTCTAGAAAAAGAAGTCCAATAGAGGAACTCACCTTTTTATTGAGCAATATTTATACGGTTTAGTAAACCTAACCATGCCTCGGAAAAAAGAAGACCCCTAAACAAGGTCCTCTACCTAAGGGCATCTTCTTTGCCAGCTCAGCAAGGCCAACCAAAGAACCAATGGCAAGGCCAAATGCAGCAGATATAACAGCAACATTCATCAGCCATAGATTGCAATAATTCATGAAAATTGTGAATCAAGCTCAAGAATGCAAGAGTTTATTTTCTCATATGCTTTATTGAAATCATACGTCATTAATTCTCTAGTCATGAGAAAGGTTTAAATTTCTACATTTGTATATTCTAATTTATACCACGGACATGATACATTTAAGGTGGTTATCTTAAAGTGACTCCTTAAATCGAACATGCTATGCAAATCCATTAATCATTGCAGTCTATGAGGCTACATTTCATTTGGGTATTTTTTCAAACACTCCATATGCATTCCATCACCACTTCCTTAAAAACATTTGTATCTTTTGATTCTTCATTTTAAAATCTCTATTTTATTAATTAATTCATAATTACTCTATTCTCGATAACCACCTTAAATGTATCATTCCTGCAATAGAAAATACAAGTGCACAAATTTGGACCTTTCTCATGTTGAGATTATCTTAATCTGCCTTCATCCCCCAATGAAAGCAGAAGGATATTTTAATAAAGCTGAAACATCTTATAGTATAGAATGCTAAACATTTCTAGTCCTTTTGAAATATAGAAGTCCTCCATATATTTGTTGATGCAAAATCACAGCACCCTTGGATGCTGATCAGGTTTCTAAGTTGATCTTCAAGCATCCAGTGTGATTGCACAACATTGAAACCTTTCTCCAAGTGTGGGACTTGCAGAAATGAGAAAGGAATCTCCAGAGAAGGCTGGTTCCTGCTCCTAAACCACCTGCCACAAGCTATTCCAGTGCAGGCAAGCTAATCTAATCCTAATCTAACCATGCTAAAGAGACAGAGAGAGAGAGAGAAAGGAAAAGAACAAAAGCCTACACTAAAATGGTGATACACCAGAGAAGGAGAATGTTGAAAATCTATCAAAACTACCATGGGATAAGGACAGGTGAGCAATGGGAAGGATGGACAGATGCATCACAGGCCCAAGGATAGATTTCACATAGAAAATGCCCCAAAACTCCGTGAACACAGCTCCAGACCTGTAATGAACATTCAGAACATGCAAAAATACCTGCAATGAAGAGAGGCAAGAAGAAAACAAGTGAAAGGAATGAGTAAGGATGGATAGATGCATCACAAAAAACATTTTTTTTGTTGCTCCAGAAGTTTACACAAAACATCATTTCAATAGTAAAAGGTAAAAAATGCCATTACATAGCAGGGGAGGAGGTTCGAACTCCATTTTCAACCCTGGAGAAGAAAAAGAAGGGAGGGTAGAGCAGAAACAGATGAACAACTTGTAATTATTATTTTTAAAATGAAGCCAAATCTGGCTTTTACAATATGCATAGGAAGAGCCCAAGAGAGAGGGAAGAGATGAGGAGATTCGAATCGTACCCCAAGCCCACTCCTAGGTCGCATTTAACTGCATTTGCATTATGGTGGTATGGTGAGAACCCTGGAAACCCATACCCTACCATATTTTACTGATCTAGCAGGAGAACGGCGAGCCATGTCTGTTGTATTAAAGCTTGTCGCTAAAACGTCACTTCTAGCTATTATCATGCGTCAGAGCTGTTTCTTAACTTTCTCTCTCTAAACTACACCAAAATGCAAGATTGACCCTAGAAACATGTAGAGCATTTCACCAGCTTTCCAATGATATAAAGAACATGCAAATCCGAGCTCTGGATCGAAAGATATGAAGGTCTGAAGATTTAGAGCACAAAACATGTGAAAACGTGATTTTTAAGATTTCTTTTCCCGCGTTCTGCCATCTGGATGACACGTGGCAGGCTCTGGTCCGCTGACGCAATTCTCTCTCCTCTATTGTCACGCAGGTTTTTTCACTTGAAAGTTTTTCCTTTTGTGATTTTGGAACATTTTCCACTTTCCTTCCGTGCCCCTGCCACTTGGGACATGTGGCATGCATTGATTGGTCGATTGGGGCACGGGGCAGACCTTTGCTTTTAGCTTTTCAGCCAAAACTCTTGCTAAAATCTCTAACTCCTTCCCAATCTCTGAGCTTCCCTTCCTTATTGGACACGTGTCCTCCTTTTATTGGCTTGGGTTAGTCCTTTGAAACCTCGCCCTTTGAACTTTTTGGACTTTTCTCCTTGTGACACGTGTCATGATTTGGTTGGTCCACGGGTCTTGCCGGCTCTTTCACGTCCAGCACGTCCATTTGTCCCAGATGTCCCAGACTATCTAGGATAAAAACTTCTAATCTACCTAAAATGGGCTTCCTCATCCCTCATTCAGCTGATGACACGTGGCGTTGCTTGATTGGCTTTCAGCTCCTTCGGCTATCCGCGTCCTATGTGTCCCTTTGTCCCACATGTCTTAGACTGTCTGGGACAAAGTTCTTCCTTTTCGGCCGATCCGGGTGGTTCATGTACCTTTGTCCCACATGTCCTGAACTGCTTAGCGTGAAAGTTCTCCTTTTCGGCCGATCCGGGTGGTTTGCGTCCTTCGCGTCTTCTTGTCCCAAATGTCCCAGAGCAGTTAGTCAATTTTCTTCTCTTTCAGTTGAACCAGCTTTCCACGTCCCGCCTGTCCTGACGGCCTGGATGTTCCTTTGCCCTGCAGACTACCTGGTGGCCTTTCGACCAATTCATGCCTAGATGTCCCTCATGTCCCGACTGTTGTGAGGACTAGGACTTAGCCATTTTTCGTGATTTTTCTTGGCCCAAGCTTGTTTTTGTAGCCTTTTCACCTTTTCTCAGAACTTGCTCTTTTCAACCTGGACAGGAGAGTTAGAAATTTTTTGAGGGGACCCTAGAAACATGATTTTTTTTCCTTAAATCAATTTATTTTCCTGGGACTAAGTAATTTGATGCATGTTATCAAAATTTACCCTGGGGGGTGAATTTTGGATAACAATTTGGTGACTCAGCGGGGTCATCTTCCTGCTAGATGAAGTTACCAGTTGCCTGAAGCATCCATTGGGCATGGAGTCATGAGTTGTAACCTGCAACTAATCTAAACTTTGAAAACCTCCCTCTGAGCCACTTGAAACCCACCAGACATGGAGTTGTTCTCACCAAAATGCCACTGAAATGAACTGTACAAGAGTAGAACCAGCAACACCAAAACTATGTACAGAATTGAAAATCATACATGCTCCAAATGGAACATGTAGAGTGTGCACAAGCACTTCTTCTACTGAAAGAAAACCTACCTACTCTACTGTAACTGGGAGCAAAGGCAAGCTAAACAAACCCTATAATTGGTTGTGAGAATTAGCTTCCCTTTCTCAAAAATGGCAGCCATGCAACTGATTTGGAGCTGATCACAGCTATTAGGATGAGTGGAAAATCAACAAGAAGCTGGCATTCTACCCAAAATCATCAAGGTATCAGCTGAAGGCAAATTCAATACCTCTTTTAGTTGCTCTGCATTTGGATTGAAGGGGTATGACAGCTGATCCTTGGTACTTTGTAGCTCACCCTCATGCTTAGAAGCAAGAATGACTGGTTGTGACTTCTCCTTTCACTCTAATGAAGCCAAATACCTGATTGGGCAAGGTCTGATCCGTTTGATATGCCCATAGCTCTGATTCTCAACTCCAAAAGTGGAGTCTTCTTATAGACCCTCAATGGATGGTGTGGAAGCAATGGTGAAATTCCTTTGTCCTTTCTCTTCCTCCAATGAAGAACATGAAAGATTAAAATCTTCCAATCTTGATTCCGAAGAGCTGTTATAAGATGCAGGCTGCTGCAAATGAATGTTCTCCTTCATGACAGCAGACTCTTGTGTTTGGAATGTGGATGATGAAAGAGAGAATGGTGGAAACTCAACCGGCTCTTCTCCATCAAAACAGTCCTCCAAATCTGACAGATAAACTGCCTCATGGCTGTCCTGCTGCAAATGTTCAACTTCCTCCATGGTGTCCTCTTGATCTGTAACTTGACCACCATGGTTTCTTTCTCCCTCCAACATTGAGTTTGAGAGGTCAAACTCCTCTTCAGCACTGGAACTTGAGAGAGGTGAAGTAGAAAGAAGAACTGAAGGTTCTCCTGTAGCCTGCTTTGTGCTCAGAGCTCTTGGATCTGCAACTTTCTCCTCCACAACTAGAATGTGCTCTTCTACTGCTGGATCTGGAGCAGCTTCTCCTTCCTCCAATGTTCAAAGACAATCTTGCTCTTGAATGAGCTCCTCCTCCAGCATGAAGTTTGTCAAGTCAAACTCTTCAATCTGCTGCTCTAGAGGACAAGTTGGGACTGCAAGAACTTCTTCTTTTGCTGCAACAAAATCAGCCCTGACCACTATTTGTTCAACCTTAGCCTCTTCTGTAGGTTTGACCATCAAGGGGATCTTTGTCATACCAAACTTGGCAGCCAAACTTACTAAGCTCTTAATCATTTCTTCTTTTCTTGGCTCTTCCTCTTGCTGTCCTTGATGACTGATTTTTGCAATTTCTTCTTCCCCACATGGAATTGGGAATGCAAGAGGAGGGGTGGGTTGCAACTCAATTGATTTGGAAATTTTTTGTGGTGGTAAAGGAGATGAAATCTCTTGTTTCTTTAGAGGAGGGGGGATTTCTTTTAGCTCTTGTGGAGAGGATGACTGTTTGGAAGGAAAAAGGAAAGAAGAATTGAGGTGTGGTGGAAGACTGAGAGGTGGAGACATGGGATCAACATTTGGGACAGCAGATGGAGAGTTTAAAATTTGCAAGTCCAAATGAGATGATGTTGCTTGAGTAATGGGAAGAGAAAAACCAGATGATGGTGTAGAACTTACCCATTGACAAGGTTGTTCAACACCGAATGTATAGGCCTCTATTTCTATTGTCCATTGTGCAAGTTGGGGCAGCATCTTTATCATGAAGTCCAGCTTCTCTTGAGGGCTGAAGTGTCTTGGAAAAGGGCCTCCCCATGGACAAGGAGTCCTGCAACCAATTCTGAAAGCTCTCATTTGAGATGTTGCTCTGGACTGCACCATCTCTACCTCCATCTTTTGGATTTTCTCCAACAAACCAGCGTCTTGGATCTGATGGTCTTTATTATATGCATACTCTTGCTCTTGGAAAGCTCCATAGCCAAACTGACTTTGGCATTGCTGCTCATATGGGTATGCATACTGATCTTGAATCTGCTCAAAAGGCTGATTTGGAGGATTTGTAAAACATGTTGGAGGTGGAATATACTGCTGTTGTTGATGTGAATTCCATGATGGAAATGAAGTCATGATTGCACAACCTCATGGAATGGAAAAGAATGAAAGAGATGGAAATAAATATGGAAGGAAATGGATGGAAAATGGGTCTGTAACTTCAGAAATGAGTTACTGATCAGATGGAGTCGCCAGATGTGTTTGCAAGTGCCTCCAAAGGCTGAAATCTTCACAGGAACACACCAACCTACAAAAGATGAAATGGAAGACCTCTAAGGTCCCACCGGGCATGCCAGAACTGTTGATGCAAAATCACAGCACCCCTAGATGCTGATCAGGTTTCTAAGTTGATCTTCAGGCATCTAGTGTGATTGCACAACATTGAAACCTTTCTCCAAGTGTGGGACTTGCAAAAATGAGAAAGGAATCTCCAGAGAAGGCTGGTTCCTGCTCCTAAACCACCTGCCACAAGCTATTCCAGTGCAGGCAAGCTAATCTAATCCTAATCTAACCATGCCAAAGAGACAGAGAGAGAGAGAAAAGGGAAAAGAACAAAAGCCTACACTAAAACGGTGATACACCAGAGAAGGAGAATGTTGGACATCTATCAAAACTACCATGTAACAAAGAGAGGTGAGCAATGGGAAGGATGGACAGATGCATCACAGGCCCAAGGATAGATTTCACACAGAAAATGTCCCAAAACTCCATGAACACAGCTCCAAACCTGCAATGAACATTCAAACATGCACAAATACCTGCAATGAAGAGAGGCAAGAGGAAAACAAGCGAAAAACGAGCAAGGATGGACAGATGCATCACAAAACACATTTTTTTTTGTTGCTTCAGAAGTTTGCACAGAACATCATTTTAATGGTAAAAGGCAAAAAACGCCATTACAGAGCAGGGGAGGAGGTTCGAACTCCATTTTTAACCCTGGAGAAGGAAAAGAAGGGAGGGCAGAGCCGAACAGATGAAAAACTTGTAATTATTATTTTTAAAATGAAGCCAAATCTGTATTTTACATTGCATGGGTTGAGCCCAGGAGAGAGAAATGTGGGAAAACGTGCAAGCCCATTCCTCATTTACTGCAGATGTATTAAAATGGCATGGGGGAACCTTACAAACCCATACCCTGCCATCTTTGACTGCTTTGGAGGAGAATGCGACCCATTCTGCATTAATTTGGTCGCTAAAATGTCACTTCTGGCCATGAACACGCGTCAGAGATCGTTTCTCAAATTTCTCTCTCCAGATTGCACCAATATTTGAGATTAACCCTGGAATCATGTAGAGAATTTCATAAGCTTTCCGTTGATATAAAGAACGTGCAAATCCGAGCTTTGGATCAAAAGATATGGAGTTCTGAAGATTTAGGGCACAAAACAGGCGAAAATGTGTTTTGAAGATCTTTCCCGCGCTTTGCCACCTAGATGACATGTGTCAAGCGCTGATTGGATACGTAATTCTCTCTCCTTTGCTTTCCCGAGGGTTTTTCCTTGAAAGTTTTGCCTTTTGTGATTTTGCAACATTTTCCACTTTCCTTCCGTGCCCCCACCACTTGGGAACACGTGGCATGCATTGACTGGTCGACAGGGAGTGCAGGGCAGACCTTTGCTTTTGGCTTTTCGGCCAAAACTCTTGCTAAACTCTCTAAATCCTTCCCAAGCTCCAAGCTTCCCTTCCTCATTGGACACGTGTCCTCCTTTTATTGGCTCAGTTTAGTGCTTGAAACCTCGCCCTTTGAACTTTTTGGACTTTTCTCCTTGGCGACACGTGTCATGATTTGGTTGGTCCACGGGTCTGCCGGCTCTTTCGCGTCTAGCGCGTCCATTTGTCCCGGATGTCCCAGACTGTCTGGGACAAAAAATTCTAATCCGCCCGAAATGGGCTTCCTCATCCCTCATTCGGCCGATGACACGTGGCGTTGCTTGATTGGCTTTTGGCTCCTTCGGCTATCCACATCCCACGCATCCCTTTGTCCCACATGTCCCAGACTATCTGGGACAGATTCTTCTGGTTCGTGTGTTCGTCCCGATTCTGGCTGGTTCATGTACCTTTGTCCCACATGTCCTGAACTGCTTAGTGTGAAAGTTCTCCTTTTCGGCCGAATTCGGGTGGTTCACGTCCTTCGCGTCTTCTTGTCCCAAATGTCCCAGAGCAGTTAGTCGATTTTCTTCTCCTTCGTCCGAACCGGCTTTCCGCATCCCACGTGCGTCCCGACGGCCTGGATGTTCCTTTGCCCTGCAGACTGCCTGGCGGCCTTTCGGCCGATTCGCGCCCAGATGTCCCTCACGTCCCGACTGTTGCGAGGACTAGGACTTAGCCATTTTTCGTGATTTTTCCTGGCCTAAGCTTGTTTTTGCAGCCTTTTCACCTTTTCTCAGAACTTGCTCTTTTCAACCTGGACAGGAGAGTTAGAAAAATTCTGAGGGGACCCTAGAAACATGATTTTTTGGCTCTGAATCAATTTATTTGCCTGGGACTAAGTAATTTGATGCATGTTATCAAAATTTACCCTGGGGGGTGAATTTTGGATAACAATATTATGTACAAATCTCAAGAAAAACAATACTACCCTCTTAGCTTCTAAAATAATAACTCTAAGAGAAAAAAAAAGGATACAGTAAAAAGAAATAGCATTCCTGTATAGCCATAGTCCAAACAAGCGAAGAATATCTTAGAAAGGCAATCACAAATGACAAATATAATAACGTGCTCGAGATAAGGCTTGTAACTTGCTTTCATATATAGAAGAAAGAGCGAGAGAAACAAAGGGAACAAATTAATGCCAAGGTTGCATTATCTTGTTTCCACATAAAGGCCTACATAATTATAATTTTACCAATAAAACCCATCATTTACATACACAAACAACGGTTTCAGAACAATTTATGAGAAAATGGAATCTACGCTACAAACATTATTAAACAACACACAAATACAGATAAGGAAATAATAGGAAAGGAAATAATAGTTTGCAGAAGAAAGATAATATATATATATATATATATATATATATATATATATATACATTGTTGAACAAAGAAATTCGCAATTCACAAGAAGATATTATTACTGTCGAAGCAAGCTTACAACTATCTCAATAGCCAAAAATAATTCCCTACACGCAGATACTGCTCCAGGGCAATTATGTAAAAATGGGCAAGACACCGTGGTCCGCCACTGTTTTTACACTAAATATATATTATTATAATATAATATATGAATTAGTCGAAATTAAGTCGTGATTTGTAAGTAGTGTTAGGGAGCCAGTTGTGGGGTATCAAATTTATGGCGGATAATGTTCCTTTGGAGGACAAAGACATTACCAGCAGAGAGAATGTTGCCATAATTGGCTCCCCCAGTGGATTCCTATTTGCCCCCCACAAATGCTTCATTTCAATCCATGCTTCTGACTCCGCCTGTAATAATACCGGTTAGCACCCACTCAACAATTCACATTATGACAATATAACCAAAGGTCTAGAGTTCGAACCATAGAAGATCATGTAATGCACCTCTTTCCGATGGACGGCTCCCACCTCTCCATCTATGTCCTCGTACTCAATCGATATGGAGAACCAATAATCCATTGAACATTCGTTGATATGGAAAGTGATGTTCTTCCCTGGATACTCGCCCAATGTTCTGTAACAACATTACATTTCCATTTCATTTCACTAAATTAAAGCATTAAACCTCACAAAATTGTACAAGTCAAAGCAATATTCGCATCCATGTTTACAATATACCGTTTCTACAGAGCTCTCCCGAGTTGAGAAGAGCGTGTGTTTTTTCGGTGGTGGACATGCAACCAAATGCGGCTCCACTAAGACTAAAAGTTGTTCTGCCAAATGCACAAATCCCTTTTGGGCACTCATCGGTCACTATAATAGTGACAGGCTTCTCAAAGCACATGCCTTCTTGCATGCATTTCACCTGCTTCACACACATCAGCGGTCAGGGTTATCCGGAAGGTTTCACACTCTTAAAATCCGCACTCTGTTATCCATCAATCATTAGGATTGAGAAGATATATGAACATTTACACTATACAGGCATGATTTATTTGAATATACCTTGTAACAAGATCCACAACCCTTTCTGCCCTTGAATAAAATCGGGTTCAACCAAAGGGTGCAAGCACAAAAACCACCTCGTCGCATTATTTTTTAAAAATAAGGAATCGCCTCTTTCAAAAATTAAGGTTTCGGCGATAAACGCTTTTCTTACAATCAAATCGCAATCGCTGCGAGTAATGAGATACATCAGTGCTGCAACCCTACTTAGATGTGTGGCCGAGGAAACCTCTGCAGTCCCCTGTCGAAGCAACCTCTGTCTTGCCCCAAATTGTCGCCGCCTACATCTATTTCCCGCATTGTGACATGTTTGCATATTAGGTTTGCATTTAGGGTTTCTCCACATTGATCGACGACTAAGACGCATCCGTACTCAACGTCGTCTGCCCGCCCCTCTCCTCCATCGATGCTTCTGCTATCTGTCAGAGGCCACCCAGCCTTGACCCAGCTGAAGAACGTCTTTCGGCATAATTACTTCAATGGTGGAGATTTATTTAATCAACGTTCAATGTACGAGAATGAATCAAAACCATCAACGTCACTGTCATGTGTCAAACGCAGGAGGTTTCGACCCCATTGTAGAAACGCCTTCGACGTAAATATATGTAAAAGATGTCATGAGATATTATTTTCATATCATTCTCAAGGCACCTATTTCACTTATGTCAAAAACCCAATATAGGTGCTTGTTTGTGTGTACCTATGTCAGAGATTCGAGAGACTTCATTCTACATGTGCATATAGTAGGTTTTTGACATAAGTGGAACGGGAACCTTGAAAATGATCTAAGAATAATATCTCATGGCATCTTTTGCATATATTTCTCTAATATCTATAAAAGAAAGATGTCGAGATTTATATAATATAAAAGAAGGTTAGGCACCATCAAAAGTCTACAAAATGTGCCAGTAACTCTTGATTTGCATCAATAATCGACAACTACATAAACATGCATAGAGTAACAATTCTTTATTTTTCATTTTATCTTATGTATATTACACATTTGGATTATTTTCATATGCTTCATTTATTGTTATTTAATGTGATGCATATTACACATTTTAATATTTATGAAATGATTCGTATTATATGTTAAAAGAAAATACATATGCACAGATGCTACTAACATACAGGTGGTAGATAAATATATGTAAAAGATGTCGTGAAATATTATTTGTGTATCATTCTCAAGTCACTTATTCCACTTATGTCAAAAACCGAATATGGTGCATTATGCTAACATGAATGCAGACCACCAAATATTGAATATGGTGTAAGATTAAGTTTTATATGGCATTATACTTGCTTTGAAGCTAGCATGCGATGTTCTTGATTTATTGGCATCATGGTCAAGATGGATGAGGTCCTTAAATAAGGTCTAGTTCATGAAACCCACTTGCATGGACAAGCCCACATATGGCGATGCATTATTTAACTCGTACTGGTGCTTATTTATGTAATCCTTAGAGCAACTCTTCAACCTGTAGCTCAGTAAAAAATCGAAATTTAATTTTCAAGTCATAAAAATGCATTCCCTTACCTAAATGGTCTGCACCATTGTAAAACTTTAGATACTCTGAGTATTGATTTAAAATAAATATAGTGAAAGTTGGAAGGTTGGTACAACTTAAAAGGTTTCTTAATAATCAACCTGTAAGCTGTTATGTTCATTTAACAGTGGTTGCATTCTGAAGATGTGACAAGATTACATAAGAATTAAATAAATGTAGTTTAACTAGTTAGATACACTTACAATCAGAAATCCAGATAAATAAGAAGATGATAGCATTCATGTTACAGAGAATTTCATAAGTTTTTAATAATTAAGATCTGGAAAGTCACTTGTTCCCATGAAGTGAATATTTTATACTTTTAGGTGTTGCCAGCATGTTAGGTTCATTAAAGAGTAGTTGTGTTCTGAAAATGTGACAATATTATATGAGATTAAATGAATGTAGTTGAACTAGCAATCGCGTCAGGCCGATGCAACACCGATAGTGGAGAAGAAGTGGAATTTGTTGGAGTAGTATTACATTTATCCGATCTGAATTATCGCAAACTTTTATTTTTTGCAGTTGAGTGCATGGTTAAATGGTTGGATTCTCGACTTTTTTTTTTTTTTGAAATGTTCGTTTAGCATGACGATTTGAAGAAATTAATATTGTAAACTATTGAAGGTTGCTTGAAAAACCTTTTTTTATTTGACAGAGTGTGAAGTTGTAGATGTGTCACTTTTTTATTAAAAAAGAGCAATATAAATATGGAGTACATCATGTAGGAAGTTCTCACATTTTTTTCCATTGTAAAGAGAAAGCGTTAGAGCTAGGTTCAATTATAGTTATGGATGTAGTTGCAGTGTTAGTAGTCCATGCTCCTCTTTTTTGTATGTGAATGTAGGTGTTGTTTTTCGTTTTGTTGTGTCTTTCAAAAGAGAATGATGGTGCTATGCACAGTTCATGGAGGGACCAAACCCTAGAGGTGGTTGTGAAAGTAAGCCCTTGTCGATCTTTGTTTCCTATGTCGATTGTAGCTTTCTCCAATGTCAATCCTTGAGATTTGTGGATTGTTAGTGCCCATGCCATTTTGAGGGGAAGTTATTTGCAATTTCCACGAGAAATAGAACATATTGGTATGTGATGGGGATTGTTGGCATCCCATGTTGGGCCAATGTAATCACCGAAGTTGATAATCACAAATGATGGCTATGAAGCTGGTGTGGACACACCGACATAGAAAATTGAATGTACAAATCCAATGGCACCATTAACAAGGCCAACTTCAACCCAAAGATTAGCAGTTGGTATAACCTTTTGGCCGATGTAGAAGACTTTTCGTTCTAACTGGTCATCATCAACATTTCCTATAGCATTTTGTCTGGTGTTTTCTACATTGACACGTGCAATGGTTACATTTAAAAAAATTAATATTTGTAGATTGTGTAGGTCAACCAAAGTATTTGTTGCAAACAAGTGGGTGGAAGTTTGGAATGTTTATTTTTGGAGGAGACAGAGGCATCTGTTCCGGACATTAAAAGTTCCCAGTCCACAAGAATTGCTTATGCATTTCGTATGTTGAGTAAGAGGTTATGAAACTTGATTTGTGAAGGGTTTTGGCCTTGTTGGCAAAAAATTGTTTGGGGCATGACTGATATGAAGAAGTTTCGCCGAGTATTGAGTTGTAAGAATTTCCTACATACATGAATATGTCGTTGATAGGAGGAAGTTGACCCAAGTCGCCAATGAGAATGATGGAGCACCCACCAAATGCTTTGTTCTTCTTTTTAGGGAACCCCTCCCTGAGCCACTGATCAATAAGGCATATCAACTTTGGACCTATGAAGCTCATTTCATCAATCAGAATGTACCTTATGTATTGTAAAGACTCTTAGAAACATGAGAGTGCCTACCCCTCAAGTGGTTTCATATCCTTTATAAGTTTACACTAAATGAATGTAGTTTAACTACTTGGATACACTCACAAACAAAAATTTGGGCAAATAAGAAGATAACATCAAACCTATTATAGAGAATCTCATAAGCATTAGTTTTTAAAAATTAAGATATGGAAAGTCGCATGCTCCCATGAAGAGGATTTTTTATGTTGTTGGGATGTCACCAGTTTTGTCTGTTGAAGAAATCTCGAAACCATATGGATGATGTAAACCTTGAGATGTGAAATGGGGATTTCACAATGTTTCGATAATTTTTGTGCTCACATGTTAGTCTCATTTAACTTATAGAAAATGGGAATTTGTACCTTAAAACAAGCAACACAGACCGAGTTAGTGTAAGTTGTGTTGGAATTTCTTTATTGCTGTTAATTTGTTTCATTGTACTTTCATACAATAGAGAATAATGTGGTTGTGTTTTATAGGAAGATAACAGCAAACCTGTTATAGAGAATCTCATAAGCATTAATTAAAAATATATATGTTGAAAAATCACCTGTTCCCATGAAGTGAATATTTTATGTTGTTGGGGTGTCACCAGTTTTTCCTGTTAAGGAAATCTTGGAACTAAGACTATAGATGATGGAAATCCTGATATGAAATGAGGAATTTCAGAATGTTCGATTAATGTGTCCATTTAATCCCACCTATCTTTTTCAAAATGGGAATTTGTGCCTTGAAACAAATGAACCGAGTTGGGGTAAGTTGAGTGGGAATTTCTTTATTGCTGCTAATGTGTTGCATTGTACTTCAATATAATAGAAAATACTGTGAATGTATTTTATAGTCTACATTTTGTGTGCGCGTGTGCATGTGTGCGCGTGTGTGTGCGGGTGTGCGCATGCATGTGTGTGCATGCATGCATGTGTGTGTGTGCACGTGCGTGTGAGTGTGTGCGTGTGCACATGCGTGCGTGTGTTCGCATATGCGTGTGCGTGTGTGTGCGCTGTGTGTGTGTGTGTGCGTGTGCGCGTACGCATGTGCGTGTGCGTGTGTGCGCGTGTGCGCATGCGTGCGTGTGTGCACGTGTGCGCGTGCGCGTGCGTGTGTGTGTGTGTGGGTGGGTGTGGGTGTGGGTGTGGGTGTGCGTACATGCGTGCATGCACGTGTGCGTGTGTGTGCAACATTCAATTTTCATAAAGGATACAATCTCTTTAGCTAAATGAATGCATTCAATGTTTCAGACAGCCATATGCATTTATTTTGCACAAAGACCTGAATACAAACATTAATCAACATTGATCCCAACAAAATCAGTCAAGGCCCTTGGAACTCAGTGCCATATGTTCAATCCTCAAGAATTACCATCAAGAAATCAAAAATAGGAGACCAACAAACAACTGCATCTAATTCATGATATGCAGAACCTGAAGGAAGAATTAGTTGAAACAAGACGAGGAAGAGTATCAACACAGATTTGAAAGCTTACAATTGAAAGCAGGTGTATGCCATGGTAAGCCCTATCAATTAAGGATGCTTTAATACGACACTCGTGAATTGGATTTTTGAAGAGGCACTCATATTTATTTTGAACTACTGTGGGGCTATACAAAATTGAGATCTCAGAATCAGGCCTTCAATCAATTGTTGAAGGCTTTTTATGACAACTTGGAAAGTAAATATGAGTAAAAAACCCATGGCCCTCGTCACATTTCAAAGTTCGATGTGACTGGGCTGCAGGTAGCTTAATAAGACCAGGTCGCAGGTAGAGAGAATGTGTGGTTTTTTAGTCTCTGTAAAGAGGACCTGCAGAAATGTGGCAAAACATACTCTTTAAGTCATAAATGGAAAATTAATCTTTGAGACCAGGTCGCAGGTAGCTTAATATGATCAGGTTGCAGGTAGAGAGAATGTGTGGTTTTTTAGTCTCTGTAAAGAGGACCTGCAGAAATGTGGCAAAACATACTCTTTAAGTCATAAATGGAAAATTAATCTTTGCCATGAGAGTGTTGTAGGTCAATAGACTCCAGGAATTTACCTATTTAAAGTTGCCACCAAACACAAAAACAAATATAGCAAACTTTGAACCTACAGCTTGAATGGCCGCTCATCCACATGTGTAGATGATAAAGGACCTCGTCCTGAATTGGCCACACATTTTGTTACATAGAAGAGTTTTATCAAACGGGTATTTGCTAGGTCTGGCCCGAAATACATAAGCTGCCATTATTGTTCAACAAATGCGCAATTTCTGAATGATACAAGATTTAGATGACACCATTTCTTTGCAAAATCACATACGATTTCCATAATCCTTCGACCACCTACTGTCTTCTTTTAAATGGTGTCCTCCAAAACTTTGATTCCTAAGGCAATGTATAGATTGTACAAATACCATTTGTGTTGATGTATAGAGTAAAAAAATTGTATTGTGTATAATGTTTCACAAACAAAGTTCACTTGTCTTCCACTGATGAATTGTCAAGAGATCAGCATTATCAATTATAAAAGCTAATATTAGCCACAAGGTGGTGTTGCAGCATAACAAAACCACATGAAATAAACTGGAAGTAGAAGGGATAAAACAATGCACTCAATGGCCATTTGGTCGGTAGCCCTTGCTTCACATTGCTCAATCAATTTGTGAAGCTTTTGCCTCGCAGGTTATACATAAACTACATATCAAAGAACTAGAACCGATTTGCAAAACCACATCTTATGTGTTTCACATAGACCATATATCAAATAACTAGAATCAATTTACAAAAGCACCCATGTGCCATCTTGACCTTGATATAAGCTTAATTTTTTATTATTGGTTTTGCAGATTGGAAGACCCGGAGACATTTCCCACTGATGTATCGAAAAAAGAAAAAAAATATGCCAATTTCTAACTCGCTGAAACATTAAGTTTTAACTAACCCTGCATATATATAATTTGCAAGCTGAAGCATAGGTATAGCATAATACAGCAGTCAAATTGATAAAATGGGTGAAAATCCATCAAACATTACAAAGATCAGCGTTTATGAACAGAAGCAGAGATAATACAATAAAAGTGCAGAATTGTAAGGGTTGTAGCCATTGTCAAACCTTATATCATTAATCCTCATACATATGATTCAATGAGCTACCCTTACCAATTCATGTGATTAAAACTAGTCAAAATGTTTAAGGAGAAAAAGGAAAAGTATACTTATGCAGCATTTAAAAGCACTTACCCTACTTCTAAGCAACCTTTATAGCCACTTATATAGCATATTAATGCCATATCTGCTCTAAGAAAACTACAAAATGGAAAAAATCCTATCATTGATTGCTTCTTTGTGGTGGAAAACAATGTTCAAATATGCTCATGACTTGTAAAGAAGCTAGACTACATATACCTATATTATATTCTAGTAAAGATTTGGCTGGAAATACTATAACAATGCTTGTCCGTTGTTGTGACTCCATCCGCATCACCAATAGTCTCCACATGAACACTTTCCATCCTTAAAATGATGGAACCGTTTTGCATCCCTAACAATAAGTTCCCTCTCCACAATCTTAGACATGATCTTGATAGCATTGTGGCAATCACCACACACGCGGAGATTCTTGATTACCCTCAGTGTTGTTCCCGGTGGAGTGCTGATAAGCCCAAATGCTATCGCCAACCTTTCACTGTGATGCATCAGAGCTATCTCTTTCTGTGCTTCGTCCACATCATGTAGCACATACCTCGTGTCAGGCACATACCCTGCTTCCTTCATCTTTCCACTCAAATCATCTAACTTTGCATAGATCTGCTCCCTCTGAGGGTGAGATAAGGTCCCTGAACGATACTCATGCACGGTACTTGCCTTTGGCGTTGGGGGTTTCATGATATCTGAATCTCCCCCCATGTCCCTGCTATTGTTTCTATTGCCTCTACTAATATATCTTCCACCTACACTGGGGTTCGATACCGGAACAGCTGCCATATTTGTTTCCAATTCAGTAATCTTGTCTGCCACCCTTTTCTCCATCTCTGTATTCCCATGGCTTTTGCAGAAATTACGCAAGGTATTCCAAACTGAAACAGGAGGTTTTACTGACATCTTATTGATAAACTCTTCTGCCTCCTCCAGCCTACCAGCACGACCCAGTATATCGACCATGCATCCATAGTGCTGCATTGAATACAACAGTCCATATTCCTTACTCATAGACTCAAAATATTGCCTACCTTCATCCACCAATCCCAATCGACTACAAGCCCAAAGTACCCCAAGAAAACTGTTGCCGTCCGGCCTCACACCACCCTCCTTCATCTGCCCAAAAGTCTGCAAAGCCTCCTGAGTCAACCCATTATAAGAATAACCAGCAATCATAAAGTTCCAGGAAGAGGAATCACGTTCAGACATTTTGTCAAACACTTGTCGTGCATCCTGCACACTGCCGCATTTCCCGTACAATTCGAGTATCCTGTTATTGATCAAAACATCAGGTGTAAACCCAGTTCTGTTCATATGCTCTAGAACTCTTTTCCCCTCAGCCAGAGCTTTTTTATCGGCACAACATTGAAGCACGCAGTTATAAGTAAAAGAATCCAAACGACTACCTTTTTCTTCCATGCTTGTAAAAGCTTCCATGGCTTCATTCAACTTCCCTTCTTTGGCCAATATCCTCAAATCCTCTTCAGCCGCACTGTTGGTGGCATGAACATGGTTTCTGCTGATTGGGTTTGTTTGAAAAGTAGAGTTGGGGAGAGCAGATGTGCTAAGGGGTTTGAGAAACATGGTTTTGGGCTGATAGCTAACGAAAAAATAAACATCTTTTGATGTTTTATAGCTCAATAACCTGGAAACATTTGTGTGGGTTAGGTTGCAAGGAAGTAGGTTTCTTACCTTGAAAATAGCGGTGAAGTTCCTGAGCCTGCTGATGCCTGATGCTCTAGGCATCGTCATCATCGCCGAAGCCATGGCCTCCTCCTGTTGTTGCTTCTCTGTGAAATAGTGGAACTGCCAAACCCTCTCGAGGGTTTATATATTTGTAGTGAAAAAGGTTGCTAGGTTAATATATTTTGTACGGATGCTTTTCGATTTGGGGTTTGGTTTTAAACGAAATGATATGGGTTTAAAGATCAGAGGGTTTTATGAAGGCTTGCTTAAGACTGGTTTTAAGCAAGGGTAAGGTTGAAGACACATTAAAGTATGTTTTTTTAAAAATTAATATAGGTGTTATCATTTAGGTTTTGGATTGCAACATAGAATTGTGTTTAATACATGTCTTACTATTTTAAGTGAAATATGCCTATTAAACGTATCATAGAATTGTTTATATGATTCTAACAAAATTTATATGGTAAAATTATAAGTTTGTTTAGTGACACAAACTTACAACTTAAATTGTATGTTAATTGGTTATTGTTGGGTTATATCTTTCGATTCTTTCTTAATGTGTGTTAGGATAGATAGGTATTTTAATATAATTTAAGGTTGTTTGTCAAAAATTGGTTGGATCCTAAGTAAAATGGTAAGGTTTATCAAATTAACTACTCGTGTAAGATTATTCATATTGGTGAAGTTGTAGATCCATAACAACAAGGATTGAAGAACACAACACACATTTTAATCATGAAAGAATAATAATTTTGGCTTTAGCATAACAATTTTTCCAAAAAACATCACATTTGCATTCAAAATGTTAAGGTACTTGCAACGAAATAGAACTTTTCCAAACAACATTTATAGGAAGCTATTGAAATTATCAACGTGCGGAATTTGAATAAGGGTGGTGGCTTAGGGTTATTTGTTCTTCGAGATCCATCATCAACATGCTAAAGAGGGGCTATAAATTTAGGATTTTTATCAGTTAATGTTTTAATTAGTAGCTCTCTTGTTAAGGGAACAGGGGTATTGATTCCATCTCGGAATGATCTAAAAAGGTTTAATGTTAAATGATTTCCCCCTATTTTAGGATTTTTAAATCTAAACTATGATGGAGCATCAAGGGTAATCTGGGAGCCTTATGGGCGAGATGTGTCATTAGAGATTGCTTTAGCTCCTTAATAAGGGATGGTTCCTTTTATCCCCTGGATGGCTCTTGCAATGCATGTTAGGAAATCCATTGTTAGTGTTCCACATATTTCATATTTATCGTAGAGTAAATATTACTTATGGTGTGGTAAGTTTACCGTATGGTTAATACGGGTATATGGTTATATTGTTATTCTAATATATTACAAAGTATATTTATAATATATTATTGTTTGTATTTCTGGTCTAACATCCACATGATTCTAGGAGAGAATCATGGGTTGTTGACTCCATATTTATAGGCTATAATTTGCCTATATATTTGTAATTACCTATGGGTATGTGTAATGAATGAGAATTATTATTATGTGTTAAATTATTCTTGTGATCTCTCTGTAAATTTTTTGTATTGTCATGATTTGGTACCAGATCTAGGAAGCTCTCAGTTGTGGTCAATGTGATTACATGTTGTGTGTTATTTTCCCTTATATGTTTTTTAAAGTTGGCAACCACGCCACCTCACCTATTGTTTGACGCAATTCAATCTTCCTTTTCAGACCGGCATTTGGACATGAATCTGCAGACTATTATCAAACTATGCAAAGGTTCTTTATGAGATATTACTCGAAGAAGACATCACATTTGCAGTCACAGCCATATTTGAGGAGGACTCAAGTTTTTTATGCGCGGTGGAAATAATACTTCTCTCTCAGGATAGGGGCGTTGTCAAAGCTCGATTTGGACAAGCTAAGTCTAAGAAAAAATTGCAAGCTCCATAAATCAACCTTGATGTCGATATCAAATATCCTAGTCTCTGCACATCTTGGTTAAGGATATCATGTTGATATGCTACGCCTTTAACCTATTGCTTGTATTAGGATATGAGTAGCTGACTTGTGGCTTACCATATCATTTTATTATATCATTTATACTTTCTCATGCTTAATAGGTCAGCCTGGGTGATGGCCATAACATATGAATAGTATATATAGGGGATTGTAGGTAGTAGTTCATTATCATTTGAGCATTTGAGTCTTATTATATGGTTTGGAGGTTGCCCCCTCGAAGTGGCGAAGCTATTATAATTGCATATTGAGATCATTATTCTGAAATATTGTGTTATTTGGTGTTCTATTGCTACTCATAATCTGAATTATACTAGTAATTTCATTACAAGTGGTATCAGAGCTGCGATCTGGGCCAAAATTAGGGCAAAAACCCTAATTTTTTGTTTCCACAATATATTTCGAACCAGAGTGAATAGGTGTGAGATATTTTTACCATAGTTGTGAAACATTTCAAGTAAGGTTCCTTGAAAATTTCAGACTTTTTAAATTTATTTTGCACAAGTTATTACAAATTTAGGTTTTTTCATAAAATCGCTCCCTAGGGTGCAAATTGTGGAATTTTTTCAAGTTCTTTACATTTTCAGAAATATCTGAAAAAAATAGTATTAGTATCTTCTCTGTGTTTTTTCCTGTTCGGCCGAATTTTTATCGAAACCCTAAACCCTAAGGTTTGATATCATGGTGGGGCCTTCCACAAGAGCAAAAAAGAATCTGGTTACTCTAGGTAAAACCCCAGATAAAGATGGGATAGTGATTGAAGAGATGGATTCAGAAGGGGTAAATACAGATTCCTCAGCACTAGGGTTTACATCAGTTGATCATAAGGTGAGCCAACTTGAGTATGAGCTGTGAAATGTACAATTTGAGATGGCCTCTAAAGGAGACATAGCCCAAATCAATCATCGGTTGGATGATATCATGCAACATGTAAAGGGTAAACAGTATGGCCCAAATCCATCCCATATCAACCAAGGAGGATATTCAGTTCAAAATCATGGACAAAATAACCATGTTGGATCACTTTTCAAACCCAATCAGAATTCAACTTATTTGCAACCATGGAACATGATGCTGAAAGTGGATATGCGCAAATTTGATGGTAAAGATCCCCTGAATTGGATAAATCAAATGGAGAACTTCTTTGAGCTACATCTAACACCATTAGGAAAAAAAGTGACATTGGCATCCCTGTATCTTGAACCAGACCAATTTGTTTGGTATCGATGGTTATGTGCTCAGAGGAAGAAGAATGGTCTCGGTGTCACTTGGACAGTTTTTACCAAGGAGTTGCAATTGCACTATAGTTCCAGTGTTTCAGAGAACTACTTTAGTCAATTAGCAAAGTTACGACAAACAGGATCAGTCAAATATTATGTGCATCAATTCTAGAACCTATCCTTAAGGGTGGAGAATATACCAGAAGAGAATCTGAATGACCTATTTCTTGGGGGTCTTAAGGACCACATCGAGCATGAGGTACGTATGTTTAATCCACTCAAGATTTCTGATTCTATTATCATGGCACGTCGAGCAGAGGAAAAAGTTATTTGTAGTAGGAGGCCACCTTTCATTAACACCAAAGACCATAGTATCTCTTCCCCTTCATTTTCTAGGCCAATTAGACTGACTCCTCAACAAATGGAAGAAAAGAGAGCAAAAGGATTATGTTTTAACTGTGATAGAAAATATGGACCGGGACACAAATGTGCTGAGAAGAAGTTGTTCTATATTGACGGAGGTAATGAGGATGATGAGGACGCTGAAATTATAGGAGAGGCTGAGGAACCAGTAGAAGAGGAAGTAGAGGATCACCAACCTACAATTTCTTGCCATGCATTGTCAGGTATTAGTACTCCTCAAACACTCAAGGTTATTGGCTATCTCAAAAAATAGAAGGTGACAGTGTTGATTGACTTGGGGAGTACTCATAACTTCATAAATAGTAAGTTAGTTGCCCGCCTCAATTGTTTTATTTACCCAGCTCCAGAAATGCAAGTTATGATTGCAGATGGTGGGACAATCAAGTGCACAGGAAAGTGCCATAGTATCAAGCTTTCCATGGGAGACTACATGTTAGACTCACCTATGTTTGTTATTTCTATGGGAGGGGCAGATATTGTTTTGGGTGTCCAATGGCTCACAACCTTAGGTACTATAGAGATGAATTTCCAAGAATTGTTCATGCAATTTCATTCAGATGGAAGGACAATACAATTGAATGGGATGGTAGCTAAGTCTCCATAGATTATTAGCTCTCATCAGATGCAGAAGGTTCTTAGAAAAGGAGTAGATGGATTTATAGCAAAGTTATTTTCCATAGAAGTACAAAATATAGAGTCTTCAATGCCACCCGATCTTCAGAAGATTGTTGATGCTCACTCATCTATTTTTGATGCAATTCCAAAGGGAATACCACCAATTAGGGATCATGATCATGTCATTCAGTTGATTCCAGGGAGCCAAACACCTAACATCAAACCATACAGATACCCATATTCCCAGAAAAGTGAGATCGAGAAAATGGTTCAGGAAATGTTGAAGGCAGGTATCATCAGGCCTAGCCAGAGTGCATATTCTTCACCAGTGGTCATGGTACGTAAGAAGGATGAAACATGGAGGATGTGTCTAGATTACTGAGAACTCAACAAGTACACCATCAAAGATAAGTTTCCTATTCCAGTAATTGATGATTTACTTGATGAATTGCATGGTGCTATTTATTTCACAAAAATTAGATCTTCATTCGTAGGGGTACCATCAAATTAGAATAAAAGAGGAAGATATTCATAAAATGGCTTTCAGGACTCATGAGGGCCATTATGAGTTTTTGGTAATGCCTTTTGGTCTTATAAATGCACCTTCAACCTTTCAAAGCTTGATGAACACTGTTTTCAGGCCATTTTTAAGGAAATTTGTATTAGTTTTCTTTGATGACATATTGATTTACAGTAAGACATGGGAAGAACACTTACAACATGTAAATAAAGTGTTGGAAGTTTTGGAGAAACATACTCTCTATGCAAAGCCATCTAAATGTTCTTTTGGTGTACAAGAGGTAGATTACTTGGGTCACATTGTATCCCATGAAGGTGTCAAAGTTGATCCTCAGAAGATCAAAGCTATGGTGGAATGGCCAAGGCCCAAAACTCTCAAAAATCTTCGTGGGTTCCTAGGACTAACAGGGTACTATAGAAGATTTGTGCGGGGATATGGTAGAATAGCAACCCCACTCACTGCATTGCTAAAGAAGGATGCCTTCCATTGGACAAACTTAGCCACTAAATCCTTTGAGTAGCTGAAGGAAGCCTTATGCAGCACCCCAGTTTTGGCTACTCCCAACTTCTCAAAAACCTTCATTGTTGAATGTGACACTTCAGGATCAGGATTGGGAGTAGTTATAATGCAAGAAGGAAGACCAATTGCATTTGAGAGTCACCAATTCAAAGGAAAATATCTTCTCAAACCTATCTATGAGAAAGAAATGATGGCTATTCTTCATGCGGTCAAGCAATGGAGGCCCTATCTCATGGGTAGACACTTCAAGGTAAAAACTGATCATGATAGTCTCAAATACTTTTTGGAGCAAAGGTTATCATCTGAGGAACAACAAAAGTGGGTAAAAAAAATGTTGGGTTATGATTTTGAAATCATATACAAAAAGGGTAAAGAAAATGTAGTAGTTGATGCATTGTCCAGAAGGGATACATCCGCAAATGCCTAACTATGTGGAATGATTGGGTGGATGAAGCAAGATTAGAATGGGATCAAGACAACGATACACAATCTCTAATACAGAATATAAATCAAGGATCTATGAGATCTAACAAATTTGAGTGGAAAGGTAATGCCCTATGGTACAAGGACAGGTTATACTTGAGTAAAGATTTTGAGTTGAAGCATAAGATTCTTGCAGAGCTACATGCCTCGCATGTTGGAGGACACTCTGGGTTTTTGAAGACATATCATAGAATAAAAAGAGAATTCTTTTGGGAAGGACTCAAGGGGGATGTACAAAAGTTTGTATCAGAGTGTTTAGTGTGCCAACAGAACAAAGGGGAAACAATTAAGACACCAGGTCTGTTGCAACCCTTACCAATTCCTAGCCAGAGATGGGAGGAGGTCTCCATGGATTTCATCACCAGATTGCCTTGTTCAGAGGGTAAGAATTTTATTTTCGTGATTGTGGATAGGCTCACAAAATATTCCCATTTTTGTGCCCTATCACATCCATTTGCAGCTAGTACAATCACAACTATTTTTTTGGAGATAGTTCAAAGGCTACATGGAACCCCAAAGATAATTGTAAGTGATCGTGATCCTATTTTCACAAGTAATTTTTGGACGGAATTATTTTCATGTTTGGGTACTCAGCTAGCTCACAGTTCATCTTATCATCCTCAAACTATGGGAAAATGGAAGTGGTCAACAAATGCTTAGAGGGGTATCTACGTTGTTTTGTATCAGATAAGCAGGAAAGATGGATTAAATGGCTACCACTTGCAGAATGGTGGTATAACACATCTTTTCATACCTCTTCTCAAATGACCCCATTTTTAGCATTATATGGTTACCATCCACCTTCTATCACTTCCTCCTTGAGGGTGCAAACTAAGGTCAGAGATGTTGAGGAACACATTCAACATCAACAACAGGTTTTGGCTAGTTTGAAGGAGAATTTAGCATTAGCACAAAACAGGATGAAACAACAAGCAGATCAACATCGTAGTGAAAGACATTTTGAAATTGGTGACTGGGTTTTTGTACATCTCCAACCTTACAAACAGATGTCTCTAAAGCAACAGAAAAAGGACAACAAACTTTCTCCTAAATACTATGGCCCTTATCAGGTTCTACAGAAAATTGGCAGTGTTGCTTATAAACTAGAGTTGCCTCCATCTTCACACATACACCCAATATTCCATGTTTCATGCCTAAAGAAGGTTATTGGATAGAAATTTGAAGCCCAAACAGAGTTACCAGAACTTGACGAGGAAGGAAGAATCATTTTGGAGCCAGAGAAGATTTTGCAAACACGTACTAAGAGGCTGAGAACCAGAGACATTAAGGAATATCTGATCAAGTGGAAGAATCTGAGCATAGAAGATGCAACCTGGGAGGATGAAGGTTTTCTGCAGCAACATCCAGGATTATTCAACATTGAGGACAACGTTGGTTTGAAGGGGAAGGGCATGCTATGCCCTTAACCTATTACTTGTATTAGGATATGAGTAGCCGACTTGTGGCTTACCATATCATTTTATTATATCATTTATACTTTCTCATGCTTAATAGGTCAGCCTGGGTGATGGCCATAACATATGAATAGTATATATAGGGGATTGTAGGTAGTAGTTCATTATCATTTGAGCATTTGAGTCTTATTATATGGTTTGGAGGTTGCCCCCTCGAAGTGGCGAAGCTATTATAATTGCATATTGAGATCATTATTCTGAAATATTGTGTTATTTGGTGTTC
Organism: Taxus chinensis; assembly: GCA_019776745.2. Taxonomy (NCBI): domain Eukaryota; kingdom Viridiplantae; phylum Streptophyta; class Pinopsida; order Cupressales; family Taxaceae; genus Taxus; species Taxus chinensis. The sequence continues at coordinate 223,276,811 of CM034155.1, read as the reverse complement.
TATTATTGCTCATAATCTGAATTATACTAGTAATTTCATCACAGTTGATATGTCCAACCATTCAACCTTGACATTGGCAAATCTAACTCAGATAGGCAACCTCAACATTAGAATCGATGAGCGCCTGGTTGAAGTAGTCACCTTCGGAAGTCACTGGTATTCTCGTTTTGGCTATCGTGGCACAATCCATCTTTTTGATTGGTTGTCCAACGTTTCATCAAATGCCACTTGTCTCTGGCTTGACACCTCACAAAGCACGTTGCATGTCATTTCATCTAGGTGAGGTTGTGTAAAAGTTTTAAAATAGTCTATACTAGTGGTCACTCCTGAGTGGAGCCAGTCTACGCCAGAAGTAGCGTAGTTGGAGGTAGGATTGTAGGTTTGGGTGGTGGTTGTGCATGGTATTGTTGGTAGTTTTGGAGGTTAGTTTTTTGGATGTGGGATAAGATGGGGTGGGGGTGGGCTTTGTATCTATGAGGGGGGTGTATTGGTTAGGTAATGCCTACTTTGAAAGGGGATGTAGGTAGTTTGGGGGCAGGTGTGTTTTGCAGTGTTTTTGATTTTAGGGTTGTGGTCAATTGATTGATTTGCAAGATTGTATTTGCAAAGGAGGAGGATAAATGCATGTATTCGTCAATGTGGTGTGGATAAATAGTGTATAGAAACATGAGTAATTGATTTGGGATTTACGATAGGTTGTGGTATACATGTATGTTGACGGTATTGAAGTTGGTGTGCCTTGATTATGGCTTTAAGCTCTTTTGAAATAAAAACTGTAATACCTCTCCATAATAATGCTATTTTTTTAGTAATAACGTTCTTAAAAAAATTTAATTGGTGTTCGACTTCATATATATGGAGTTGGAATATATGGAAATAACGTTTTTAGTTATAAAAAATATGAACGACAAGTGTCACGGAAAATGTTATAGATATAAGCGCTGCGAGAAAGTGATGTGTGTTGTAGACTTATTAGTAATTGCTAACCATAATGGGATATGTTTTGTTAGTTTCCTTGAGCATTTATTATTCAACAGTATTTGATTGTGGTACAATTGAGTATATGTAATCCAAATAAAGTACATAAATGAAGCAGGTTTCAGGGATAGATCATAGAACAGTGGGATATTATCCAAATCAATGTTGGTCACATAATAAGGCAGTAAATGTGGTAAATAAGGAACAAGGGAAAATTGCAATTCATAGTTGAACCAAACTAAGAAGGTTGCATATTGTAGATTGAGCAGATGAAGAACAAAGAAAAGTGGAGGAACTGCAAGAGGATATTAAGTGGATGTAGAGTAATGGGATTTAGGACAGTAATTTGGAAATGTAAAGGACGAAAAGGGGAAGGGGGTTAACAGAGCCATACTTGTAAGCATCACATAATGATTTGATGAATTAAATGACCAACCTGGTAGGCCCAATATTTTTTGGTCAGAGAATTGAATCAAATTTGAGTGCAATTAAAGATGTTGTTAATGAACTATAGGTTCATTATTTATTTAATGAAAAGGTATGGATCAAACGATTTTGTGTTGCTGTTATTGAATAAGATTGCAGTATATTTCTCATAAGGATATTCTCCTTATTTGGTTGGTGCAAATTGCATTGATAGGATTTTTTTAAAATGATATGAAAAAATATTATCCGTGTACTGGAAAAGTGTAAGATTTTTGGTACGCTTGTAATGCGTAAGGTATGTGCAATTGAAATATTTTGCTATTTAGAAAAGATGATTATGCTTGATAATCTCAAGGTAACGTCTTGAAATTCAGTGGGGACTCTCTATGTCACAGGAGCTGTAATTTAGTTTTGTAGATTCTATTGTAACGTGTTTAGGCTTGTGAGCCTTTTTGAAATGTCAAAGCTGAGGTTAAAAGATCTTATGAATTCCACAGGTGGGATGGATGAAAATATTATGGTGTGCGAACAACAAAGCTTTTCTCTACAGTGCAGCTGTCAACATGAGACAAGCTTTGTGCAGTATGGAGACATGCGCCTAGTGGGCCAAATCTATATCGATATATTATGGTGATCCTGAAACAGTTAGAAGTTGTTGATTTTTGAGAGGAAGGTGGAATAAGGGTCTTATGGTCATGGACAATTGGATTTGGGATATGACAATCACAATGTATGGTTGAGATCTTTGATATAGTGCTACTAGTGCTTCATATGTTATGCCTCATAGATCCATACCATAGATTTGAAGAAACTATAGCATGTTATGACAAACATTTAGTTAAGCGATTACATATTGAATGTAAGTATGGTTTTGAATTTGTTATTTGTTGTATAATCGTGTAGGGAGGTACCGACTGAAGTTAGTAGTAAGCCAAGCATTGGATGAAAGAAAATGGTATGTCAGTAGTATACGTAGGCTGTAATCTATTTATGAGATGATCGAGGTTGTTGAATATAGGAGTTCATGCAATTTAAGCATTTATAGAGAAGTGAGCACAAAAAATAATGTAAAGTGTCTCTTCGATTTTTTGTTGTGTTAATTACATGGTTGTAATGGTAGTTGGGCCCACTATTGTATGTTCTCGTTATTGGTCGTCTATGTACTCATACAATAGTTGCTTGCTCTAGGTAGATGGCATCGTCGTTGGTCCGTGCAACTATAGTTTAGAAGTTGTCTTCCATTGCTTTGGTATGCATAAAGAGGAGGATAGTTTAGTTTGTAAGAGAGCAGCTTGTAAATGTGGGGAGTACCATTGGTGTATAAAATATTACAATTTTGTTACTATACAGGGTCAATTTAAAAGCGGAAATAGGCGGTAAGTGATGCTATGACTTTATTAATCAAATAAGTATAGTATATATGTAAGAGAAGGCTTAAATTCTCTATTTAAGAAGGGTGGAAGGTGAATGAATTTTGGCTCATCTAAAGTAGGGTGATTTGTACGTATAAAAAGAACTTGGAATCAAACTGTTGATAAAGTGGGAAATTTGTTGGTACAATCCATGTTTCATTCTAAAGTGCAGAATCAATAATCGACCATTAATTTATCAATTAAATTATATTGTGTGGATTGTTTTTTTGTTAATGTGTAGAATATTCAACATAATCCTAATAGATAATAAAGTAGTGTACAATCTATTAGAAGAGTTTGGTTGCCTCAATTTTTAGTGCATTGTTTATTTCTTATTTGTACAGTTTTTACATTTAAGCGGTAGTAATTTCTATATGGAAAATAAATCATTTCGTTAGGTGTGTTTATGAAGTAAATAGTTTGGTTAAAATAAAGGTAGTATATCATTATTTTAGTGGGTTTATTGTTTGTATGTTGAAGCAAGAATTTGCCATTTAATAATGAAGGAATGTGCTAGAAAGATTCAAGTAAAATCTAAAGCCAGCAAGAAGTAAAGTAATTTCATTTACACAAATCATAAGTAAATAAAACATATCCAAAGTTTGGAGACAAATATAGGCCTCCAATAATGCGTGGTGTAGGTAAGAAGCCTAAATTGGAAATATCAATGTATGACCATAGCAAGCATGTCCTCAATTTCTGTGTAAGTTTAGTATGTATGATTAGATTTGCTTTAACGGAGGAGGAATACAAATTTAAACAGTTCCAACCATCCTTACCCAAAATCTTCAAGAAAATCTACATTTCACAACATTTGTTTTAGGTTACCAATGTTTTGAATATTATTTAGATGCTGCACATCATTAATTGATTATTATCCATGGCCTTCTAAATTGAAATACACAAGGGAAACATCAGATCAGAGGTCTGCATCTTTTAATTTTCTACAGATAATTATTTAAGGTTGCTTGTATAAATTGGAAATGGGTTTTTTGTGGCCTGGTTTGACCATGAATTGTAGTGGCAGGAAAATGTAGATTGGAATTTGGTTTTCTTAATAACAGCTTAAATCATTTTCATGATGTATCAGAAGAAATAATTTGAGAGGTGGATAAAAAAACCACATGCAGTTATAAACAAACATCTGCAGAAGTCACGAAAGAAAACACATAGAATAAGACAGACCTTTGCTTCAGTCTTGGGGCCTGTGCAGAGAAAGCTTCCAGGGAAGGGTAGTAGCAGAGGAGGACAGCAGAGAGATACAACCAACGAAAAAATAAATCAAAACAAAACATCCCACAAATATTTTCCACCCATATGCACCATCAACCTAGTGCATGCCATGAAATGTATGCAAACACCGAGAAGCAAAAAATTAGGAGCCCACAAGTGGCTAGAAACAGTGACAAGGTGGAGAAAGTTGGACGACAATGGTAAGGAGCTTAAAGGTAGGGAAAGTAGGAGTCAGGATGACAAGCACCTCAACCTCCTCTACATCATTGTTGGAGACCAATTGCAGGATAGCCACGCCCCGACGTAAATATAGTTTGATCATTATCCATTGTCAGTCTTTAGTTCAATTAACATGTTTTGGGTAATATTAGTAGTTAGTCTGTAGAGTTGTGTGTAACCAAAGTCTTTTATTGTCAAAATATTTATTATATTGTGGTGAAATCAGTGTTGGTCATTTATACTATTGTAAAGGCTAAGTAAATACTTATAGAACAATATAATCTTTAATTAGATTAGTTATAAAAAAATATTAGTGGCATTTATAGTATGTCTTATGTAGGTTCATTAAGGTTGTCATAAGTCCAAGCTGGTGGTTAATAGAGTCATTTTCGTTTCATGTCATCATGATTCGAAGTCAAAAGTTTGTAAAAATAGTTTTAAAAAACTGCCTCATTTTTAGTTGGATGCATTTTCGGTGTAACCCGACATCCAAGTTGAGGGGAGAATTTTATGGTGGGCTTCATGATCAATCCAGCTAAGCTAGCAACATGAAACCGGAGGACAAAGGCAAACAGAGGTTGGAAGTCAATCAGTGACTTCTCCTCAATCGTCAACGACGGGGCCGCACAAAGGTTAGGTGACATGTTTGCTTCAAATTTTCTGTCAGTTTTTGCAGTGCACTTTCCGTTGTGTTTTTAGAGTTCCAGTTTCAGTGTGCTTCATATTTCAGTGATCTTGTTGTTCCTATGTGGTGTGAAAAAGTGGAAATTTCACATTGAGGGGGGAACATGATCCAATGTTCCATTTCCAGTTTTTAGTTTGTAATGTGTGAGTAGTAAAATTTCCTATGTTATTCCCTATGGTGAAATGTGATAATAGTACTTGGCACATCATGATGTGGTTGTAGGTAAACCACTTGAAAACCTTCATTTGTGGTTTGTGGTAAACCACTTGCACAACCACCATTATTGGTTATTGGTAAACCATTTATAAGACCATCACCTTTTGGTTTGTGGTATTCCAAATGTAAAACCACCATTCTCAGTTTGTGGTCAACCATTTGTAAAACCATCCATTTTGTTTGTGATTATCCTGAGAAAATCACCAGATCACGAGCATGTGCAAGTACAAGGTAGGTTTTCCCTGTGTTCACACTAAAGGGGGGAATGTTAGGAAATCCATTGTTAGTGTTCCACATATTTCATATTTACCGTAGAGTACATATTTCTTATGGCGTGGTGAGTTTAGCATATGATTAATACGGCTATATGGTTATATTATTATTCTAATATATTACAAAGTGTAATTGTATTATATTATTGTTTGTATTTTGGGTCTAACATTCACGCAATTCTAGGAGAGAATCATGGGTTGTTGACTCCATATTTATAGGTTATAGTCTACCATAGATATATTTGTATATACCTACGGGTATGTGTAATGAATGAGAATTATTATTATGTGTTAAATTATTCTTGTGATCTCTTTGTAAATTTGGTGTATTGACATGAATGCAATGTAAGCATCGAAATTGGTTTACAGTCTTCGATTGACCCATAATTGTAATATTGAAGGGATTTGTGTTGAAGAGGACTCCATGGTCATCACCAACACTATCAAGATTTTCAAATCTAAAGCATGGTGAACCAATAATATCCTAGGGCAAGCCCATCATCTTCTCTTCCACTTCACTAAATGGAACTTTCAACATTGCTACCGAGAAGCTAATGCATTGTAGATTATTTAGCTAACTTTGGAGTCACCTAAAACATGGTTCATAATTTAGCAGACCCTTGGCATGGCCTTTGGATTTACTATTAAAAGATTTAGCATGCAACCACTCCAATCCAACAATAACCATTAAAAAGTAAAGGCTTTAACATTTTATAGTTAATCATTAAACGATGGTGGATTCATTTTAATAATTATCCCACATGTGGCATCACTTGCTTGACTTTAGGGGCATTACACCAAATCACACATGTCTAATTATTTTATTACGGGAGCCTTGGGCATTCGCATTCACCTTAATTACTCTATTTTTTCTCTGCTTTCCCTTCCAACTTCCAATAATAGGTGACCCTATACTCTATGTTTCCATCTATCTGGTTCTAAGAGGGAAATGGATTTTTTCTCACCCTAACAAAAAAGTGGATTCACCGCATATTTGTGATTCATTATGGTTTGGACAAAAGAATGACATTAAATTAATAGTAACTTTTGGGTATTCTCTCGCCCTCGAGTGAATTCTAAGATGTCTTTCATCTTCATTGATAATTTGCTCCACATTTCACCTAACAAACAAGAGACTATGGGCATTGTGGTTCATTTCATTCGCCTACCTCACTGGGAAGGTCTTGGTTTGTTGGTAGAAGGATTTAACTTACATTCTCCATGTTTTCTCTCAAGGGCATTGTTATCCATATTTCGCCCCCCCGAGAAAAATATTGGATCAGCCATGACCCTGTATGAGAAGAAAGAGAAGAAACGGCTCTGTCACATGAATCCATGCCTTAAATCTATTTGACAAACTCGGGCAGGCTCTAAAATAAAAAGGGAAAAGGTCAACGTTTAAGCCTGAGTCAAAGCCAAAGCGGGGAGTCGAAGGAAAAGGTGAAAATCTTCCTTTTTTCAAAAAGGGCACAAATGAAAAGATTGAAATGCATCTCCCTAGCTAGCCAAAGGCTTCCACGTGTCCCATATCAAAAGGGGACCCATTTTTCAAGTTGTTTTCCCGCCCATTTGTATGGACTCGATACAAACTTCGAACGGGCATATCTTTTGACTCAGGGCTCGAAATATTGCAAATCTTACACCGTTGGAAGTGTCTCAATGTCCTCTATGCCATGGAAAGATAAAAAATCATTTTTCAGGCCTTGGTAGGTGAAAAATGAAGAAAATGTCTTCGGGCATTTAATGCGGGATCTTCTTGCTCTTCAACTACTAGATCCGATTCGATTTGATCCGCTAGGGAACCAGAAGTGACATATTGTGGGTGGATTTGTAGAAGGCATTGATATTCAGTGGTTAAACTTTCAAAGTGGGATTCGATGCGTATCTCATGGTGGTTGGAGTAGGATTTGAATTTTCCCTCTTCTCTCTCTCTTATTCTTTATATATACTATAACACTTCTCGTTTGAGAAGGAGAGACATTCTAGGCATAGAGAAACTCTGTCAAATTTGTTTCTCGATGCCATTTTTGAGCAGCAAACCTTCTTCCATGCCTGGAAAATGTATTTGTGCCTCTATTCCAGAAATGTAATGGTCTATGCATTTTCTAGAGCAATAAAAACGTGTTTTTGTGGTGTTATTCAACCCTTTGCATTGTTTTTTTGTTTCTTTGTGCCTCTCCCTTTCAGTCTTGGTTTTATGTGCATGTATTTCACACTTGTAGATGGGGTACATTTTGTTTCATGGAGTTTAATGGATGATTTTCAGATCTGGGCCATGTCACTTCTGTCTGACCTCCCTCATCTCCATTTTCTCTGTTTCTTTCTCCCTCAACAGAATATCTCACTTCCTTTGCTGGTGTATCACCACTTTATTGTAGGCTCTGTTTGTTCCCTCTTTCTCTCTCCTTGGTTCCTTGGAATGGTTAGATTAGTTTAGATTTAGTTTTCCTGCACTGGAGTAGCTCGTGACAGGTAGTTTAGGAACAAGAACCTGCTTTCTCTAGAGGATCATCTCGCGTTTGCAAGTCCCACAGCTTGAGAGATGATTCAATGTTATGCAATCACACCAAATGACCCTACATTAGAAAAGCAAATCCATAACTCATTTGGGAGTGTTGTGATTTCACACTAACAGGCATGTATTCTATGGATGGGTTAGTGGTTCATAAGGCCTTTGATGAATTAGAGGAGTGGCTCAATGTGTTGGCTAAATTTGTTAAGAAAGTAATGAACCATTATCGTAATGGGGTTTCCATGGGCTACATCGTCCCACGCATTGACTTAACTTACCTTTTCTCACACATCTTCTTTGTGGATCCTATAATTTATGCTCTGAAGAAAAGGGTTATAAAGGATCATAAGTTTCTAGAAAGTGGTCGGTCTCACTCAGGATGATGTCTTCCTTGGTGGATGCATGAATCATATGTCATTTTCTCTCCCTTAGATCATGGATAGTCTGACAACTCGTGTGGATGGTGAGGGGTCAAGTGATGCTTCTCTTGCATAGTTTGTAGCTTTTGGTAATGGTTAGACATTTTCAAAGCCATGCTCTTATGTGTTCATCTTTCTTTTGTTGTTGTCTCCCCATAGGGGTTATGCCTCATTTTTTTAATATGTAATGATCTGTAGAGTGGTGGGTATGTCTACTCTCCATTTTAGTAGCTTTTTGAATAGGCCTCTAGGAATGCATGGTTCTTTGAATTGAAAATGAAGGCAATCCACATCGAAATGTAACTATTACCTATGTATATGTTTGGTTTATGCAATATAAATAGGAAAGGGACCCACCAACCATTATTTATGGATAAAAATTTTGTTTTAATTAGTAGCTAAAAACCATTAATGTTTAAAATGACCAAATAATCTATTATTTTACTCGTACAATTATCCAATTTCCATTATTGACTTGAGTGGTTTGTATCACTTCATTTGCTCACCTAGCACTCTCATGAGATCTTACTGCAAATACTAATATAAAAGGCATTGAAGACTCCCTAAATCTTCCAAAATCTTATGCACATCCACTAGGGAAGTCAATACTATAGTTCTAAAGCACCTAACTAGGTTAAGGAGTTCATCTTCCCCCATTTTCAAGCATCCAAAGATCCTAATCCAATGTCTTAGTAAGAGAAAAGATAATCTCAAGCATTGTCAAATTGGTTCAAGTTTCCAATCTAGCCACATCCATATAAATATCACATGCTAGGTGGAGAACTGTGTGGTTTTAGACCCTCTTTAGAGTAGTGCTGACGTAGGCAGTGCATGGATTACACTTAAACCATAACACTAACCCTCATGTACGGTCCTCCACCCATTGTCAGGGTTTGAGTTTGATTCATATCACTTTAGATGGTTTTGCAACTGTGCGATACTTAGCATTTGATAGTGACACACATTTCCAGGTAATTGAAGGGAACATAAAGTTACAAAGCCCCACTCTGAGCATGTCCAATACCATACAATATGTTTAAGGCCATACAACTGATCCTAGTAGATATGTACGGTACCATACTAGGGAATTTTCCAACTATAGTATCATAAATGAAGCATCTTTAGGCTCTCACTTTGTATACCTAAGTACATCTCTCCTCTTTTTTATTTGAGATTATAACATATTGTTATCACTAGTTACAAATATTAATTAGTTTTTCTAATATTACATGATTAATGTTGGAAGTTAATTAATCAGAATAAGTCCCTGTAATAAACCTTGCATTATTTTTATTGTTGCACAATTCCATAACATATAAAGTTAATTAGGGTGTAAAAATTTGGTGAACTTTACTCTTGAATCAATGTTTTTTTCTAAAACCTAATTTCCTTAGGGTTCTCTTTTTCATGCTCACCCTTGGTGTTACATGTATATTTCAGTTTACATACGCTACCCTCTTATGCCCTTTCGACATAGCAATTGGCTTAATAATCAATCCATTGAGTATATTGACCTTTCTCTTCCTACTTGTAAGCATTGGGTCATCATGGCTCCTTCTTCATTTCCCATCTCAAGTATCTCATCTTTACTTAATCCTCCCACACATGAGGGACCATTGCATGAAATTGAAACAAATAATGAACATTCTTATGATTATGACCATGATGATGAAAACATTCTGGACCAAGAAAAAATTTGAACTCATATCTAACTTTCATGCAGAACTTCATGAAAATCCCCATCACATTGAGCCTATTATCTAGATACTTCTCACTACCAAACTGGCCCGTGATCCGAAATCTAATGGAGAATGCCTTTTTTGGGAGGCATCCGCCCTATTTTATTATACAAACATCTATTGTTACTATATATATGGTGCCTACATCCATGAGGGCGCTTAATATCCCACCACATAGTGTCTCCATATCCATTCCCATGACTACCATTATTCATACATACAATCATAGTAACTCACATGCTTCTTGTTCTAGCATGCAGACTCTTAAAACCCTTGTTCACATGTTACAAGTTTAAATCTTAAAATTACAACAAGTTCCATCCGCTTCTTCTCATGCAATGGATTCTACTCAATTGATTCATTACCCACTTACACCCGAAGTGGATTATTATCCTTTTCCTCTTGGTTTTTTTCTCTTAATCTTCTTGTTTATGATGGAAAGGGTGACCCCGCAGAACATCTTTGATCATTCTATGTTGATTTCTTTAACTATACATCTAATGATATCTTACTTACAAATCTCTTCCCTATAAGTATCAAGGAATTTATTTTACAATGGTTATATGATCTACCCATAAATTCTTGTTGGTGTGTGTGACTGTCCAGTCATCATCCACATCACCTAGGTGAGTCATCTTGGCTTGCAAGAGTCATAGGTCTTAGGAAGTCAAATGACAAGTGTCAGATTCTGTCATAGAATCTGACATTGTCATTTGCGTCAATGTGTCATAGGAGTTACATTCCTTATTTGGAATTGTAACTCCTCTTCTTAGTGGCGTCATATGTGTTAGTCAATGTCATATGCGTCAATGGCGTCATTGAGTTTCTTTCCATGTTTAGGCATGGGGGTTACACAACACCCCTATTTGTACTTCCTATTTTTCGATCTATGAGTATGAGCAGACCCATTCTTCTTACTTGCAATCTTCTTTCCATTGTTTCGAATCTTGCGTATTGCATTGGCTTGACGTTACCATCAGAGTGCAACTTCATTGTGGTGCATCGCTTTTCGACATCGGTTCTTGCGAATCCCTCTTTCATGGTATCAGAGCTGGTTTCGGTAAATGTGCACTCTTCGTTTCTCAGTTGTTTATTACTTCTAGTTTCTTCTCATTTCCTCGTGTGCAAGTTTTTTTTCAATTATCATTTTGGAATTATTGCTCACCTCGTATTGAGGTTTCAGCAGTTGCAAGTTAAGGTATTTGGTTGGTTTGCTTATCAACTGAGTTCATATTTGGATATTTCTAGATCTTTGTGGCTGTTGTTTCTGGGTTGTTTGTGTGTTTCTTGCTGGTTGTGTTCAGATTTAGCGCCTGCAGGGTAAAAGAAGAGCTCATTTTTTGGCATGGACCTGTGATTACTGGCTCTTATTGTCGGTTGCCCGTCATTTTTTTTTCTTCACCGTTGCTGTATACTTGGAGACTATTTTTTGGCAGGCTTTTTTGCCTCATCGTTGTGGTTCATTGCTGTCTCAAGGCCCTTTATTTCTCGCTACCTATACATGGTTCTCAAAGCTCGTTATCCTCTTCGAGCCTGCATCTGATCTATAGTTTGGAAATCTCAACCTTTCCTTTTTTGGCTATTGGCAACATAATCATATGGTTCTTGTTGTTCAAGGATCTTGGTTTTGGCATTGCATCCAAACCATCGCCATCAGCTCATGCTCCCTCCAGCCTTGCCTAGTCTACAAGCCATTTTTCTTCGTTGGAACCTGCACGTGATCAACTCAGGCATTTTTTCTCTGTTCCAGGAATTTTCTTTTCAGCTGGCATTTTTTTGCACAATTTTGAGCTCCCCTCCTACAACTGTCGTTATTTTTTGCACTGTTCTAGGCGTTTTCTTTCATTAGCTGGCAATCTTACTAGATGTTCCTTTTCTCCCAGCACGTGGTTCAGGCTTGTAACAGTTGGAGCTATTTTTTCGGCTAGCATTTCTTTGCACTGTCTCTGGCATTTCTCCTACAGCTGGCATTTTCTTACAGTGGACAGTAGCACTGCATTATCTATTTGTCACTTTGCGCTTTGACCTCTATCCACGTTTGAGACATTGGGCTTAGTCTTTTTTGGTTGACCTTTGATGTGCTACTAGTTTTGGGCTTGCCACTCCTGCTCGGCATTGGACTAGTCTGTTGCACTGCTATTTTGAACAGTAGCTACGTGGGAACCGTTACGAGCTTGGAACGGTAGTCACTGTTTACATGTGGACTCAGTTATAGGTTACACCACATTCCCTTTTTAAAACTTACAATTGATAAATCAATCACCTTTTTAAAATGTTTTAAAGGTAAAAACATTTATTTCTTTGGCATTGTAAAATTTGGTTCTTTGGCTTGTTGTATTTTTTCACCTTCCGTCAAGTGCCGAAGACGAAGGGTGAGGTCCGGGATTGGCAGGTGGCTAATCCCCCCTCGCAATACAAACAAACCCTATCTCAAATTCCATGTCCATTTCCAATGGGCATACATATGACACCTTTTGCATGCATTTAGGGCACTTTTTAAATCCGTTTGTAGGCTTATTGGCTTTTTCTCATCAGTTGCAGGAATTGGTTTTTGCTATAACTTTTGACTTGTTGCTCGGTTTCGAGCACTTCTTTAGTCAAATTTGCATGTTTTTTCACACTCTATATGATGGGATAATTAGTTTTGTAAACACACTAATTTTATAAAGTGCCGTATTTTGGGGGGTGTCTTTGTATTGCTTAATTCAACTCTTTTTTTCTTGAGCTTTGTTCTATTCCTTTTTTTCATGGACTTGTGAGTGCATCTGCCATAGTCTTATGACAAAAGGATTCTTTCGTGTGACATGAGATGTTGTTTCTCACAAAGCTTTCTCTTCCCTTCTTGTTTTCTCTTGTTCTTATGCTTGCTTATAGTGTCGATCTGTTGCGCCCTACGAACCTTGATTGTTGTCTCCACCATTGTGCATTATTACGCTAATTGCAAGGTGAGTGACAAACCGGTTCTTGGAACATAGTCGCATCTGGTTGTAATCAACACACTAAACTATAAAGTGCCACAAAAAGGGGGGTTAAACTTGTGTTCCTTTGAGGCTCATCTCATCATGGACATTGAATTTCATCACTCCGTTGTTCAACTAGGACCAAGAAACTACCTACAATGGAAGAGTGGGATACTCGATCATTGTATTATGTACAATTTGTTACCACATCTTCTTGGGTTGGCACCTGAACCTATTGACCACATTCATCACCAAAATTGGTTAAATGAGAATGATATGGAAAACGGGCTTCTTTGTCTTACTATACTGGAGGACCTTCAACATAGATTAGAATTCACCGAGTTTGCGCATAGAACTTGGATCTTCATTCAGAATTTTCATGGAGACTTTGATCCTCCTTCATCTGGTTATGGATCTTCTGATGATCTTACATCCATGGAGGAAAGTGAGTTCACCAATACTTTTTCTTATGAAGGGCCAGCACACACATATTTCTGTAAATGCTCCTTCAGAACTTATTATTACTCCTATCATAGTTTCTAGTGAATCTCCTCCACAGGAATCTTCAATTGAATTCTCACCTATGCACCATGCTGCCTTGGATCTTCGGTTTTCCCCATCACGAGAATCTATTGATTCTGTTGATTCTATCCATGAGATTCTTCCATCACCTGTTGCTTCCAGAGACTTCGAGATTGTTTCTTTAAAGGATTCTTACAATCCTCCATAGCAAGACATTGATCTCCTTGACTCAGAGTTGGATGATATGCTTGAGGATATCGACATCACAGTGTAAAATATTCTTCAACCTACTACCTCTTCTGATATTAGAGTTACCATCCCACTAGCTTCCCCTGACTCTCCACTGTAGCAGGATTATTTGCCCCTTCAAGGATCTCTTAATGATATATCTATATTTACAGACTCTCACTTTATGGAGATTGACATGATTGCCACTGCTTCTCTTAATATATTATCTCTTTCTCATATTGGGCCACCTTTTAGCACTCTCCATGTTGCTTCTCCTTTTGATCACAGACCTTTGGTCCCTTAAAATTCATTAGGAGTCCATCAGAAATCATCTTCCGGGGGAGCTAGATAGTGCTCTATTTTTTCCCCTCTTCTCCTCTTCTTCTTTCTAGAAATATCTTGTTTGTACATGGGTACCTTATTAAGCCTTTAGTTGTCAGGGCCCATTGAGACATCTTTCTTAGTTGTCTAGGGGGGTCTCCTTTTTCTATTATGTTTTACCTTGACCTCTTCCTGTGGCTTCGATGAAGGTGGGGGTGTTAGTGTGTGTGACTTTCAAGTCATCCTCCACATCACCTAGGTGAGTCATCTTGCCTTGCGAGATTCATAAGTTTTAGGAAGTCAAATGACAAGTGTCAGATTCTGTCAAAGAATCTGACACTGTCATTTGCATTAATGCGTCATAGGAGTTACATTCCTTATTTGGAATTGTAACTCCTATTCTAGTGGCATCATATGCATTAGTCAACGTCATATGCGTTAATGGCGTCATTGAGTTTCTTTCCATGTTTAGGCATGGGAGTTACAAAACACCCCTATTTGTACTTCCTATTTTTTGATCTATGTGTATAAGCAGACCCATTCTTCTTACTTGCAATCTTCTTTCCATTGTTTCAAATCTTACATATTAAATTGACTTGACGTTACCATCAGAGTGCAACTTCATTGTGGTGCATCACTTTTTGACATCGGTTCTCGCGAATCCCTCTTTCAATTCTATACAATCTTTTAATACTTTGGAAAATCAATTTCTTACACAATTCTCTATTGATATTGGGGACAAAGTTTCTTATGCTCAAATATCTAAAATATGACAAGGGTCTAATGATTATGTTTTACGCTACAAGAATATGCTTACTAAAATGAAAATATTTTAGATGATAGTGAACTTCAATATATCTTTACACAAATTTTACTTTCTCCTTTGCAAGAATCGGTAATATTCAATAAGTTCCACTCTTTTGATCATCTATATCATACACTAAAAGAATGTGAAGCCAAGTTACTATATATGAACAAGCTTAAGTATACTAGTAACACTTTAACTACATATAATGCTAAATTTCCAAGAAAATATACATTTTAAGGAAAGACTAATGACAATAAGCATAATGCTTAATAAACCAATATGAAGGTAATTTACGTGTTTACCTTGTGCTCCACATATCATGCTTAAACAATTACTTTATTGAAATATCATATCTCTCCCTCTACTACTCAATCTTGATGTGAGTAAGCCTCATAGTAAGCCTTATCTTAGTGCTTATTATGACTATCATAGATGTATTGCTCACCGCACCGATTGATGTATCAATATTTTTCATGTGATACAATATCTTATTGATACAAATATAATAGAATGGGATGATCCTATTTAATCCTACGAGCCTATTAATGATAATGAAAATCTGAAAATATTCAATGATCCACTTCCTAATCATAACGTTGATAGACCTACTTTGGAATTTCACAATTATCATCGTGCAATACCACTTCTATCTTCTTATGATCACCCATTGGATGTAATAATTGAAAATATCATTCCTATGCCACCTTATCCACAATTTATTACTTTTGATGAATTTAATATGGATGATACCATTTTTTCAGATATTGTATATATTTGCACATTTATTAATCAATTACCTATGCACATTGTTTTGGTTTATCCACATAACAAGCATAATATATGTACTCTCAAGCTACTTCACTCTCTTAGCTACATTAAGAATAAAATTGCATGTGATTCTAATCTCAACTTTAGACATATTAACCTACCTATTACTATCAACTTTGTTACTACACATGTATCATTTATAGTAACCTTCACTCTTAGCTCTGGTGACATGCCTTTAGGTATTCCTTGGTTACGTGCTCTTAGGGTTGTTGTATTTATCATACACCAATGTGTCAAGTTTATTCACTAACAATAAGTTATCACAATTTGAGGTATTCTCTTCAAGAATTCTTTTCCTAAGTTGTTTAGTCACATTTTTATAGTTCTTATTCATACTTCTAGGTCTCCACACAAGCTTTTTGCTTCACATATTATAAATAGCGGCTCTCACCCTTCTACGTCTCTAACTAGGCCTTTTTGTTTCATGTGTTACCTATAGTGTCTCTTTCCCTCCTAATATTCCTCATAAGTCTTCTAGTTCTCACATTATTTTTATTGGATCTCACTCTTCAAGTCCTCCATGTAGGTCTTCTTTGGAACATACTACTTCTCATGGATTTAGTCCACATGGTTCTCCTCTCAAGATTTTTATAGTATGTACTCTTGATTCTACCCCATTAGCATATGTATTGTTGGGGTGTGGAGCCTATTTTTGGTCTTCTTAAATTAGTGTTGAAGTGTTGGAGCTCAAACGGTTAAGTTTGGAGACTTCAGGAGCATTCTGTAGTCGTTTATTGTGACGTTGATGTACAGTCGATGTGCCGTTACTGCGACGTTGCTGTTAACATGTTGTTAATTGGCTGTTAATGTCGGGACTATTTTTCCAGTCATGGGAAGTTGAAAGACCGCAACTTTCAATCTTCTAGGGTCGGATTTATGGCTTCTTAAAAGGATTGTAATCCTATAAATAGAGGTGTTATGGTATCTTGAAGATATCTTGAGTGTTCAAGAGGTCTTGAGTCTTAATGATCAAGAGGTGATCAAGAGTGATCAAGGTTATGCAATTGGGTGTCAATTCTGGTTTAGATGTGGTTTAACATCTTTGGAATTATGTTGTGAGTTCATAACTGAGAGAATATTGTGAGAGTTATTTTACTCTTGTTGATAATAAAATTTGGGCAAGTTCTTGGTGGACGTAGCCCACATTTGGTGAACCACATTAAATATTATCTTGTCTTCTTTTGTGCATTATTCATTTATGCTGTTATATTTCTGCAAGTATAATTCTGCTATATAGTTTCCTACTGTTGTGGTTTGAGGAATTATTTCAACATATTTGTTCTCTAATTCCTAACACGTACATCATTACTTGGTACAGCTGAGGACCAAACCTCCCTTTTCTTCAGGATCTAATTCACCTCCTAATGAGGCTCTCATTGGGTATATCTTGTGCTACCATTTCCCATGTACATAGCTAAATTCACAAATACAAAAATATTAAAATATTTACAAAATACAAAACTAGGACCTATACGCATAGCTTCACTTGTTAGCACTTTATACTATATATGTTATTTATCACTATGGTTTGATAGATAGTATATCTTTTCTATACACTCTTTACACATTTGCATTTATGATGTATATTGAGCTTGATACAAGACACACGGATTGTTAGAAAATGATAGGGGCTAGTTTGGTTCCTTGCATAACTCTCTTGGGGGAATCCCTCCACATTATACATGTGTTAGTATCTTATTATAGTTATTTTCTAATTCCTCATTACATTTGATTACATATATTGTGTACATGTTATCTTTTAAGCTAACAGGACTAGCACATGTCTTATGTAGCATTGACACATCTTACTTTATGTGCTTCTTTACTAGTTGCTATGATGTTTTTATCATTGATTGTTATACATGTTTGCTACTTTTTTTTATTATTACCTGTTTACTTCATTGTATATGACCTAAGTTTCTTGATTATCTTCTAACAACATGGGTGTCCCATGTTTGTGGCTTTCGTAGACACTCAAATTAGGTAATTTACTCTTTCATGTTATTGGTTTTGACAATGCAATCTTACTAAGATAAACACACTCTTTCTATACCCACTTGGTACATCCCAACATCTCTTATCTAGCTTGCTTAGTCATACAAATTAATATGTCAATAGGAGTATGAGATTCCAATGCATATAATCCATAGAAAAATCCCAACTGACAAGATGCAAACTCCAGTTTTCATCTTTCTCATTCTTGGGAAAAACCATACAATTTGGTTAGGAGTTTATATCCAGTCTTGGCCTATTTGTATGATTTTTCACCTGTATATCCTCCATATTTTCTTTTAGTTTCACATTTTGTGATGGGTCCTTTACTTCCTTTAGTTCAGCATTTCTTTGATAATTTACCTTTAGAACCCTATATAAGAAAGTATAGACTCTCTCATTTACACACCTAGAAATAATATAACATGACATTGATACACTCACTTCCTACTCTAACAAAAGGCACCTAAAGCTCCCTAAATCTCAAAAAAAACATCCAAAATCATTAGGGAAATAATTACCACATGTTTAAAGCATCATATCAGGTGAATAAGTTAGGCCATCCCAATTGTAAGCACTCAAACATTCCTTCTCTAAGTATTTTAGCAAGAGCCAAAATCAATTCAAGCATTGTTAAATAAGTTTCCAAATCATAGTTACACTCATTCAAACATCACATGTTAGGTGGAGAATAAGGCCTCTTTAGAGTAGTAACAATATCAGTAGTGCACGGCAGTGCCCATAACCCAGCCAAGGTTTTTTACATTGTCTCTCACTCATGGCTAGTGTTTGAGATCTTATTTAGAATGTTTAGAGGGCTTTACAATATGACTAATATTTAATATTTTATAGTAACATATATTTCCAGACAGGTGACACTCCCAGAAATTTGTAAATATAGAAACCAAGCAGTTCTAAGACCATACATTAGGGTCAAGACCGTAAAGATGGTCCTGGTAGAGTTATACATCCCTGCACCAAGTTAATTTCTAGTTACATTTCTAGGAATGATGCATTATTAGTTTAGATCTCTTGGTTCCCACATTCCTCTCACCTATAACTTCCAATAGTCATTTGCAATCAACTAATTACACGTATTCCCTTGTGTTTTCAAGTTTGTAGCATATTATATATGCATTGAATGCATTGCTCTAATATTGTATGATTAATGTTAGAAGTTAATTAATCAGAATAACCTCATGTATCTACCCTTACATCCTTAGTCTACTTAATGTTAATGTAATTTTCTCGCTCTTGTTTCATATTAGTGGAAAATAATAAAATAAAATAAGTAACTCCAATTATGAGAGGGTTTAAGGATATCTCTTGATATGATAACAATGGTGAATATGTGAGTGTAAAATAACCTCCTCGTGAGCTAGATGACCTGCATAAAAAAAAGAAACTAAACACAAAAACGGTTAGTAGATAGGATGGTGGGTTGCCTGACAACATCAATCCCAAGAAGTTATGACTTCCTAGTGATGGATGTCAACCCACTGTGATAAAATATTGATAAATGATGGATGACATGATGCAACAGATAACTGAACTGAAACAGAAATCCAAGATATGCTAGAAGAGATTAAAAAATAGATATGATAATAGTAAATGATAAAATAAACCAAACTTGTTTGGTTCAATGGCGACTCGAGACTGATTGACACACTCGACGACGACTGCATCAAAGTAGGTAGAAAAGGCATATCTGAAGCAAATTCTGAAAGACTGATATGAGATGTTGATATGGTATTGGGATATTGTAGAAGGCCTAGATTCGATATTGGGATAATGGAGGGACATAAAGGATGTAAGAAAAATGGAAGATTTGATAATAAAATGTTAACTATGGAATGAATCGATGACGACTGAGCTAGATCGATGGTGACCGAGACTCAAAAGTAGAATTTGAGCTCTTAAACAAGCAAATCAGAGAGGGAGAGGGATCTGAACATTGAAGAAGAAACAATGAATATGGAAGATGAATGAAAAGAGAGAAAAAAGGAAGGTGAGGACAAGTTCGACGGTGACTGGGTTGGATCGACGGTGACTGTTGATAATGCAGATGATAGTTGAAGCAGTATGTGTGCAAAAAAGTAAGATTGGAAGATTTGGGGTATGGTGTGGTTGGAAAATAGATATATGAAAGGATGAGAGGTAGAGAATGAAACAGATGTAGATTGGGTCAACAGAGACTATGTAGAGTTGATGGAAACCAGGAAGGTATCTAGGGTTTAATGGGGCAAAATGGATGGAAAAACAACATGTGAAGAAGGATTAATGACAACTAATATAATGACAGAGCTCAAAGATGACTAGTGAACCTGCAAGGATGATGCACAATGGTGATGAGATGAAAATGGGGGCTCCAAGTAAGCTCTAACTTTCCAAAATCTCCAAGGGTGACGTGCAAGATCATAAAAATAGCTACAAGTTAATAGTAGTTGTTCAAAAGAAGAGAAATAAACGTAGCAAAACTTGCAAGAAGGCTCGAGATCTCAAAAATGCATCTTGAGGAGGGGGTATGTGTGTATTTATAGGGTTGACGGTGACCCGCATGGGTCGATAGCAACCCACATAGGTCACCGGTGACAATGGAAAACCGTTGATTTGGGTGGTGGATATTTGATTAGCTCGATGCAAGGGGCCCAAAAGGGGTTAAATTAGGGGTTTAGATGATTAAGGCGGGTTAAGGTTGGTTTGAGAAGATAAAAGGTGGTTGGGAATAGGAATGCATTAAATGAGGGTAGATAGGAACCTTAAGATGGTAAATGGGGTGTTTAGGGAAGATAAAAGGATTAATTTATGAGTTTAGGGATAATTAAGGGTTATTAGGGATGATTAGGGAAGACAAATTAATGATATGATTAAGATGGGATTCAGATGGGAAGAATAATAATTAGAAGGATAAATGGGATTTTAGGAGGGAAAGGTGGATTTGAATGGGAAGAGAGGTATGTATGTGAGAAATGATGATGCATGGGAGCGAACACGGGGTGAGGGACAGACGATACTAAAAATTGGTATCTACATTTGCCCCTTTTTGTCAAGTGGTTTACATTAAGAAAATTGCAAGACAAAAACAAAAAATGATGAAAGATGATGGTTGAGTTGCTCCCCCTCAAACTTAGCATCGAGGATGCAAACATGAATCAATCATGAGTTTGAAAGAGATAGATGATAAAAGAGATGTGATGGAAAGCATGAGAAAAGAGAAGATGATAGAAAATTCCCCAAATGGAAAGTGATGAAAGCAAAAAAAAAGGCAAAAACAAAAACAAAACTATGGTGGTGATTTTGGAATCACTTCAGTAGGGAACAAAGTACGGCCTCAACGGAGATGAAAAAAATGTCTTATGAGTGTATGAGTTGGTGAAAACCATTGTAAGATGGAGGGAATCCAATGGGAATCCACTCAGATGGATGTGCAAACTATGGGACCAATGGGTCCAAAGCAAACATCAAAATATGCGCAAATAAATGCAAGGATGATCAGAACAATAGTTTGACAAGTTGCAGGGGCAAAACATGTTATATCCTTCATACATGAGAAATAAAAAATATGCATCTAAGTAGGAAGAGTATTAAAGATGGCCACAGTGGTGTGTGTGTGAAGAAACAAATGGTTCCCTAAGAGGGACACGAAGATGGCCGCAGATTGGGTAGTTAGATGTGATGAAGGAAGCGTGAGGAGATAAGATGGGCCAAAAATAGCTAGATGATTCCAATGGGACAAATAAATTTGTGGTACGAGTAACACGCAAGGAAAAACTGGAAGAAAAGAGTAGTTGATGAGGAATTTGGATGAGATGAGCAAAGATTAAAATTAGGGTTGGGTCAATGGCAAATGAGTGGGGTCGACAACAATTTTGTTGAGGTCAACGGCGACTTGATAGGTCATCATCGACTGGGTTGGCGTGTCTATATAAGCAATGTGGTTGGTTAACTAAGCTCATTTGTACCGCATGATTGTGACAATCAAGATCTCTAAGTGATATAAGAGTGTGAGATTCAATCACAATGGAGTATGGTGGAGGAGGGAGGAAGTGCCAGAGGTCACAAAGAGTGATTTGTCCAAAATCTTAGTGTCTGATTTTTTTTTTAATTTTTTAGAAATTGATGGGCTCGAAGGTCTAGTTAGCGGTGACCAAATGGGTCACCATCGACTGAGGTTAGTCAGCGTTGACCCAACTAAAGTTGGTGTCAACATGATTAGGGTCGACATCGACCGGGTAGATATGGATAATTTTTGATAGAAAATGATGATTTTGGTCGACTTGATGCTAATGATAGCTTTGTTTGGTTTATTTTTGTAGGCTTGAGACATGTTATATTTGAGAGACAGATCCCCAGCCTTGTTGGGGACTATGAGGGGTGATGTTAGTGATGTAGAGTGGGATCATTTAGATGCAATGTGATTGTGTGGATTTCATCATTATCAGAGGGTGCCAAGAGATAGAAGTCTCATCATTGCATTGATTGATAGATGGGATCTGAGGACCAATACCAGAGAGATGACGATCACGTTGGAGGACATGTATCATATTTTGAGATTATCAATCTTGGGGGCACCATAGTGCCTATCATAGTAAAGGGTAGGTTGGTTTCACTAACCTGACTATTTGGAGCAAACGCACCACAAATTGCATTTGTATTCAAGGCATTCCATATTGAGACCCAGTATCATCCAACGATGTCAAGGATCTAGTTGATTTATTTGATGATGATGGAAATATCATGTTATGCATATCCAAACTCAATTAGAGTTCGGTTTCCATGGGCATTAGCAGGTGCAGTAGCAAATATAGTTGAGCATGTGATAATTTTCACTTTTGGAGCAACTATGCTAGCTCAAGTTTATTATGAGCTATGGTCATATGTATCAGGGAGAAGGACATGTATGGATGTAGGCTTCCTACTACAGTGTTGTACCTATGAGGACAATTGTGGTGAGGCTGTTAGGGCTTCCATGGGTGACAAAAGACCACATTGAGCTTTTGGTTGGATTTTTGAGATGGTGATCCAACTAATTTAACAAAAATAAGTTTTTTTTGTAAAACCCTAATAAGATATTTCAGAGTCACATGTAATAAATAAAACAGGAAAGCACATACATGACACAAGAAATAAGCAAGATAATTTAGAACCCTAAGAGCAAGAAAGAGGATAAAATAATTATTTGATTCACAATAAATCTAGAGGTGTGTGAAGCTAGAAAATTGTTATAATTAGAACACAGAGTTTCGTAACCGAACCCAGAAAATTATAGGATATCTAGATCAGGATGGACCAGGGTTCCTAGACTGGTACTGAGGCGCCTATGCACCAGAGACCCTAGTTGGGTGTCAAGGTCTGCGTAAAACCTCAGAAATTGGCTTTTCCCAGGGTCGCTAGATGTTCACTAACCCTCACATTTGATTACCTTTGTGTTGCACTAATCTCGTAGATGTCACCTATAACCTATAATGAAAGAGATATCCTACATGTTGGGCCCTGAAAAGTGACTAAGTCCTGCAGCAGAGGAAGATCGCGTGCTTGCAAGGCAAGAACAAGAAAAGGTGCTCAAAGAATGGCGTGTAGGAGAAAAGGTTGGCATGCGAAATAAGGATAGGGTTCGAGGACTTAGCCATTTCATCGAATATCATATCGCATAAAAAAAAGGTCAAGGGTTGAGTAGGCGTGACAAGTGGATAAGGTTCCAGCCTAGAGCCTTGGAGCTCAAGAAAATAATATTCCATGAAAGGAATATTCCAGGGGAGGACCAATATAGTTAGTGGGGTTTTTTTCAAGCTGGTATAAGCACTCAAGTATGGAGAAGCACATTTCCACTTGGCATGCGACCTGATCATGGATAAGGTTATGGCAGTAAAGGGGAGCCCCGAATTTTATATAAGGAGGCATTTAGATGAAAAGAAGAAGAGGTTGACACTAGAAGAGAGGCTAGGAAGGGATGATGTTATGAATGAATGCACCCAGGTCTGAAACAGGGGTTGTGATGAATGAACATAGCAAGGTTTCTTTGTGCATAGTCATTGTGTAGGGTTAGATTGTCATTCTTTTATGTATTCGGTTTGATATGACCCGTTTTGAGGTAATATGGCTACTATAAAAAATTATAATCAATAGTTGATGCGTTGTTTTGGGTATCTATGTCTATAGATCAACCCTAGTGTGTTCTTCTTATTTTTATGGTTCAGATCTGATTCTATTATGTTGTTGTAGTGTTTACATTTACATCATGGTGCATTTGTGCTTAGAGCTAGTTCCTCTACCTTTGTATTAGATTGAATCCATGTGTTTCTAGTTCTGCAACCATTCCTCCATTAATGGAAAAACATTATTACAAGGATCACATAAAAGAGGGGCTCGAAGCCCACTCGTGCCTTGGGTGAGCACCCGACTTATGTTGGGTGATAGGCCAGTGAATTTGGGATTTAAAGGGAGAAGGGAAACAAGACTACATTTTGGTTCCATTTCCAAGACCTCTTTTGAAGATGTTGTGAGAATGGTGTGTGATGATAGAACACTTGACCTTAGACAACATCGAGACTTGGCTTAAGAGCACAGAGGATGAGTTTGCTCACTAATTTAACACTAGATCTGAGTTTGATGCACATAAATGGGTAGAGGAGCACCTGTATCATGAGCTCTATGAGACATTCTTTTGTTGTTTTCCAGTAGAGTTGTATGATTGGTTATCAGCATATGCATCAAGGTAGAGTTGGTACTATAGACCTCATGTTTGGACACAGGAAGAGTATCGGAGTCTGCATGATGCTAATTTGACCTGGAATCATGTCGTTGATCATTGGTGGAGTGGAGTGTTGACTAGTTATACCTTGGAATACATGGTTTCTACGTATTCCTGCCCGTAGATTGTTGAGTTTGAGTTCTTACAGGAGCCAAGAGGATCATTATTACATGCTATGACATTAGCCATTAAGATTTTTATCATCACTCTAAGTATGGAGGCACTTCCTATAGTTGGCTAACTTCACACTAGGCACAGGGTGCGGGAGCTGGTTTGATGAAGGATGGCAGAACTTACGGCGAAAATGGAGAGAGAGGAGAGGCGGCTCAAGTATATTGAAGCATGAGAAAGGGAGTTGGAGAGACACCGAAAAGGTGTGGGAGTGATGGAATTATGGAGGCAGACGTTGTGGGAAGGGTTTGAGGTTCATGTGGAGGATGTGGAACATGCACAGTCTAAGCTACCCCATCTTCATAAGTATAGAAGAGAAATCCCCTCAACTTTCTGGAGAGATCTCATCATATGAAGGAAGGAGAAGAACCATAGGTGCTCATCTTAACCCACATGGTGACCAGACCCTTACGCTTAGTTTTATAGTTCCTGACATAAGTTTTTTTAATCCAATTGGTATTGGTATTGTAGTTGAGCGACACCTAGTTGATATAATTATTCATTTAGTGCATCTATGATAGCATAAACATTTCTGATGTTTGTAGGTATCTTGTTTGATACACAATTTGGGTAAGGTGTGGGTATACAAAGTTTGGGTGTCACATCTAGAATTGGCTCAACATCACAGACTATTAGCACGTAGTTTAGTACAACGATGGGAATGTAGAGCGCAACTGCATTAGGCCCCTTATCTATGATGGGAGGAGGATCTGGTGGATCAGGAGGAATAGGAACTAGTGGATCTAGTGGATATAGTTGTGGAGGCAATAGAGGAGGGAACCAAGGCTCAGGATCTGGTGGACAAGGACCTCAACCACCTCAGTAAGTGTTTTTTGAGATGTCTCTACATTTTCCTAATTATAAGGGTTTGGAGGATGTTACAGAGCATGTGCACATATGTGAGTTTCTATGGCATGCTAAGGGTATCATTGCTCCAAAGTAAAAGGTAAGTCAGTTTTTAACTACATTACAGGGGTGCATGCATAGCTGGTACCGTAAGTATGACCCACATTATACGATGTTGGATTATAATGCACTATGTGATGCCTTTTTGGCGGAGTTCCAAATTCTTGAGTTTGAGCAAAAGAGCATCAGTGCGCTGTTATCCTGTAAAATTGACAAGGGAAATTTTGCAGGTAACCATACTAAAATTTTGTTTTGGTTCCCCATTAAGGTCCCCTAGCGTTCGGATTGGCATAAAATCCCTTTCCAGAAAATCTAGTTTTTCGAACTTAGTCATTTGGTCCTTTTTTGGCTGGGCGTAGATTTTATTCATGCAACATCAAATGCATATGTGCCCCCTTCTATTCCTTTGGCACATCCTTTGGACTGTCGACATTCCAAATGTTGTGCCTTCCCATGATGTGCCATTCAAATCTACACCGAGGCGCATGCGCCACCCTGTCGACACTAAAATTGTTGCGCCCTTGAATGGTGTGCCAAGGCGCTGAAAATGCAATGTCGACATTCTTGAATCCGTACCAATGGCACAAATAATTTCATGTTGGCATATGTTTTGGTGCGCCCTTTGAAAAAGTTGGTGGTGCATTTATTACGATTTTTGCTATATATAGACGCATCCAACCTATCATTTTCACGATTGAAAACACGTGAAAAAGCTTTTTCCTCTGCACCTGTCAGCGCTCCTGTCATCCCCATGTCACTTTACGTCACATTCGTGGACCCCGTATCGTTTCTTCCATTCTATATATTCCTGGTAAGTGGTCTTTGCTTTTCTTATGGTGATTGTTTATGGGTTTTCTATATTGTTTTTCAGAGGTTGTTATTAAAAAACAAAGAAATGAATCTAAAGAAATAAAACACAACCTCCAACCCATTTTGCAATCTTCTCTCCCCCCAAACTAGTTTTACCCTCCTTCCAGATCTGCTGGCCTGGAGGGCTTTGTCTCAGAAATGAATCCAGGATCCTCTTTGCTTTGTTCCCCTCTCTGTCTAAATCTATGTTGAAAGAGGCCGAAAACCACAAACCTGTGAGAGAGAGAGAAAATCTAAAGTTAATATATCCAAAAGCCGCGGCTTTTTCTTTGGCACAAACAACCATGCGTTGTTGCAAAAAACACAGTCATGCCATTGGGTGCACTGTCCCTGCCTGCAACACACATTTCCCCCACGCCCTATAAAAATCCTCAAAACCCTAATGTAGGCGTAGGTGCAAATCCGAGCTACACCAGCATTTATGCCATGTAGACTCTCCCTGCGCCGCACCAAAGCTAAGAACGGGTGCATCTTAACTTAGTGCTACACCATTTA
This sequence comes from Taxus chinensis, assembly GCA_019776745.2. Lineage (NCBI taxonomy): Eukaryota > Viridiplantae > Streptophyta > Pinopsida > Cupressales > Taxaceae > Taxus > Taxus chinensis. The sequence continues at coordinate 223,249,848 of CM034155.1, read as the reverse complement.
AACATGTGCCCTTTGGCGCATAAAAATGTTCTACAACATGTTCCATATCTGTGCCATTGGCGCACCCTGTAGCCTTGCAACACCAAGATAATCTGTGCCTGTTTAAAACCCTTCATATGGCACAGGCGCACATCCTTTACATCAACATCTGAGTGTTTTGTGTAATATTTATGTGCCCTATGCCCCTTTGCATTGTTTTTATCCATGCAACACTCCCTAGCATTGTGCCTTGCTTTTCTGACCCTGCAGCCTGTAGTATAGCTGCGCCCTATGCCCAGAAGCTTCTAAATTACTAACTCTTCATTCTGTAAAGATTTGATGGACGATCTGATAGCTAACATGGATCTTCTACGGTGGACTTCTTTGCTTCTTCTTGCAAATCAACAACTGAACTCAGATTCACACATGTCTTCATCAAGTAAGAGGCCAACCAAGTCAAAGGGTAAGGCCAAACTCACAGAAGAAGAAATGAAGTACAAATACCAAAGGGTCAGGATGCCCGAATCCCTTGCAGAATGTGACTTAGACATCAGGGATTCAGAACTCAGCCACATTGATATGGAGGATTTCTGGGCCAGAACCAGAAGGGTCACAAGCAGTCCATGGATGGACAAATTGGTCAGAAGTGGTCTACACTTCATTGGGGGAATTCCCGTGAGCATGGTGAACAATGAATTCATGATGGTGGTGGCCCGCTGCTACAATAAGGACACAAGGTGTGTCGAGAATGAAAAGGGTGAGGTTATAATCAACCTCACTATCCAACACTTTGAAATCATGTTGGGTATCCCCCACCACTGGCACTTCGTAGCAATAAGCCAAGAAGACTGCATAAAGGCATGGGATGAAAATGAAGACAAATGCATGCAGCTCATGAACGAAGTGTATTTGAAGAACAAGAAGGTGATAACCAGGTGGCCACAGGTTATTCATCACAGTGACTTCTCGGAGGAGCTGAGTGACACTATAACCTTCCTGAGTAGGGTGTTTGGGCTTCCTGATGCCCATTACTTCCACAAATGGATGCTCAGGTATCTGGAGACTATGAGAAAAATGTCCTAGATCAACGTTTTTAATGGGTAGAAATCATCAGTAGCACCATCTCTGAGCAACTCCAACAACTCTCAACAACAGGGAGATTCTACATGAACTCCTACAGTGGTATACGCTGCTACTTCCGAAAGAGATTACCCAGCACTGAGCCGATGCGGGGTATGGCCCCAAGTAAAATATATGAATATTATCCAGAGTTGAGACTGGAAAACAACATCCCATAGTTCAGCAAGATCAACGATGCCTTCTTCTACAACATCATCTACCTATTGAGGCCCAATATGACTCACGATCAGATGACCAAGAGCATATTAACTGCCACAGAGAAGTGGGGAGTGTTATTTATGCAATTCCCCACTTTCACCTATCTCAGGGCCACCAACTTCTTAGGGGAGCCCACCAAGCTGCCAAGGTATGCGGGGCCTAAGCTGATCCTATTGGAGATGTCCAGGCAGCTTATCACATATCATGAGAAGTGCCTGAAAAGAAAGAAGGGTGGAACTCCATTCCCCCTCACGGTGGGTAGGTACACCTGCACTTCTCACACCAAAGCCCGGGAAATGTTTGCAGAATTGGAGTTGCTTAACTTAAAACACAATTTCCCGACAAGGCCAACCTTCGATCCTCGTAATTGCCTCTCAAAGGAAAAGCTCGATCTAATCCACGTCCCATAGATCGAGGATATCTACATTGATCTATATCATGAGGTCGAGCTCAGAAGGAAGGATCACTCCCGCCTGGCCCTAGCAGAAATCATCCAGTATGGTGTGGCCATTGTCCCGAAAGGTTACCAAACGGCTGATCAAGAAGTTGATCAGGTCTATCTAGATACAGATGGGGACAATTGGCCATTTGCTAAGATTGACAGAGTAAAGGCACCTCAAACTATTGAGGAAAGATTCAAAGGCACTTTGCAGCGCACAGAACATTGGTGCAGGTATAACGGTCTCATCTACCTTGGGGTAGACTTCACCATGTCTCCCTTAGGTAATGCACCTGCTAGGCCAAAGCACTTGCCAAAGGGAAAAGGGAAAGACAAAGAAGGGGAATCAAGTGCTACTCAAGAGCAAGCTCCCGAGAGTCCTCCTTCTGCCGCCCAAGAGCAGGTCGTACGCCCTATCTCCCCAAAAAAAGAAGCAGTGGTAAGTGTTCCAACAGGTACATCCACTTAGGATGTCACCACTACTGTAACTATTGAACTTCCTAACATCTCATCTCCTGTTCCTCCTTCCCCTTCTCGTGTCACTCAAGCAACCACTCCTTTAGTTGTGTCTTCTCCCTCGTCTTCTACTGTTCCCCCTTCCTCTTCCTCCATCTTCTCTTCCCTCGCGGAGCTGTCCCTAGTATTTCTTCCCTCATCTCTCATATCCCTTCCACCCCCACGGTTTCCTCTCCTACAGTGACTCCTACCCCTGTGAGCGTTGGAGATTTGGCTTCTTTATCAATGCCGCCGCCAAGCGTCTCTACCCATTTCCCCAAGTTCATTGTAGTTGTTGCTTCTTCTTCCTCCATTCCCTCTTCTCCCTCTGGTCCCACTCCCTTAAGTCTAGAATGGATCTCCAAGCACCTGAGCCAGCATAAGAGGAAATTCCCCATTGCACCTATGGACTTCTCCATCATCCCAACAAAAGGAGCTAAGAATTAAAAGCTGATAACCCGCTTCTCTCAGAGTGCTTTAGGTGAAAGGGTAATGGATATCGCATATCCTAATCCCATAAAGGAAAAAAAGGATCTGTCTCCTACAGATTATACAGTGACATAGGTCACGATGGGAATGTCCTCAAAAAGCCTACAGGGAGAGGCCCTATCTGCAGTGGATGCCCTTTGCAAAAAGCTTCAGGAAGCAAAGGAAGAGAAGAGGATACTGAAAGAGTAGAATAGACATCTTCTCCAAGCCCTGCAGAAAATGGGCAGTGCACCTCCTACAACTACCACTGAAACTTCTGAGGCCCTTAGCTAGGAAAAGATAAACGAATACGCCAAGATTGGTGAACAAGGTATGGCAGTATCCACCTGGAGAGACCAGATCCTCAAAGATAGTGAGGAAGTAATCGTAAAGTTCACAGAGCTATATCAAAATATTGGTCAGGCTAACAAGGACCTCCAGGCGATTGCGGGACCTATCTCCCAAGAGTTGGACCATGCTAGGTTACAACATGAGACGTTCCAGAAGATGCTTGACTACCCAGTCAATGACTTAGTGAAATTTGGCGTCTTCGATCACCCCAGAGCACCCAACAAAGTTGTTGCTGCTTTAGACTATCAGTTCGATTAGATGGATTTCGTCCTCGAAAAATTTGATAAAATCAAGGAGGAAGCCTTGGATGCAATGCATCAAATGGAGCAGATTGTCCTAAGAATGTCTCCAGGGTTTACTCACCCCATCATACACCTTGAGGAAGGAAGATGATACTATTCAGATCTTTAAGGAGATCACGTCGCAAGGGTTAGGGTCAGAAGTGACTTTTGACGCAGAATCTATCAACAACCTTCTGGCCTGCCACGATTTTGTTGGATACCTGATGGAGGCAGGTAATGAATACTTCAAGCTCCCAGAGAGACTCAGAGATGAACGAGAGACTTGTGAAGTCATCGGTGATCACACCAAGGGTCCTACTCAGGATCAACTTCAACCGATGGTTAGCAAATTCATGGAGTATCAGGCTCAATTCCACATTTCCTCTCCTGAGCAAAAGCATGATACTCCCTTCCAGCTGCATGACGACGACGAATAGGCTCCTTCCTCCTAGGATGTTCTCTTTTTGTAATATTTAAAAGTTTGTTGGCACAAATGATGACATCATCCATGTTGCACCATGAGATGTTGTCATCCACCAAATTACCCAAAGTCAATAGTTGAATTTTAGATATTTTGTAATTAGTTGTTGGTTTCTTTTTGCCTTCTCTCTCCTTCTCCTTCTATATATACTTGGATATTTGTCATATTTAAGGGGTGGACAATTTTTTAGATGAAAAATAGAAGTGAGAAGAAAAGGCTTTGTACTTTTTGTAACAGAAGAAAACATTAATACAAATATTGAGACTTTGTGCTGAATACATGTGTTATGTGCATCAGACCTTTCTTATGTCAGATATGTGTGTTTATTCTGTTAGATCTATCTCTACTTTTTTGTCATTTTCTCATCAGTATTGCTTTGTTTGTTTATGCAAGTAGGTTTGGCTCCGTTTATTACCAATCCCAAAACATAAACCTTCTGACCTTTCTGCTTTGGAATTCATTTCTTTTCTCCCTTCAGAACTATCCTATCTCCTCTCTTCCCTTCATCCCTTTCTACTCACAGTCGGAAATACCCCAACTGGGATGAGATCCCAAACCCCTGAAGGTAGAATACTGTAGGACTTGTGTAGATTCCTACTGGTAGAATAGCAATAAACCAGTTTCACTTTGCTGTCTCAAAGAGGGGCTATGCCCTGCACACTGTTGGCTCGTCTATCCATAGATCTGCCCAACTGACAGATTTTTGGACCAACATGCGCTCAATAAAATTCAACAAGATATGGTAGAGAGTGTGCGGGAGTATGATGTGCACTTTAAAATCTTATTTCAAACTTGTCTTATGATATCCATCCTTCTCAGCCTGCTCAGTGCTTCATTGGAGGATTGATAACACCTTTCAGACAAGCACTCTCACATAATACTTTCACGGATCTAGACAAAGCCTTGGAGGCTGTTTTGCATGCTAAAGCCATCGGAAGCATTAACACTAGGGTAAGCCCATTTTTGAAAGTGAAGATTGTTGACATGGAAAAGAAGCTTGAAAAACTATCTTCGAATTTGGATCATGAAACACGCAGTGGAATTCAATGTACAGACTGTGAGATAGAAGGAAATACCAAGGATAGTTTCCCTTGAAATTTGGTGCACGCTATATTAGTAGATTATGAAATTTTCCATGGAGATCATGATGCAAGTACATGGTCATTGTTGCAATGTGTGATCCATAAGAATGTGTCATGTTATTGTAAGATTTGTACATCTACGACCCATGATATGAAGGACTGTTGTTTGATAGAACAAATCCATGATGTCATTGATACTAGTGTGCACCAAACCAGCATTGGGAGTGGTTCAAAGAATGAAGGACATCAATTTGAAGGGTGCGGAGATAAAGGAAGTAGAGGAAGAGGGTTTTGTGGAGGTTTCAGATGTCATGACAGTTAAGGAGATAGGAGTGAATTTTCCTATGGAACATGTTACAATTATGTATCTACTGAACACTACAAGCGTGAGTGTCTGAATTCACTGCAATGCTCATGGTGTAGGAAGAATCATAAGTATGAGGAGTGCCCTGAGTTATTTGAGCACATAAGCTAGAACCAAAGGAAGGACAAGGGCACATGGATGGTGAGTGTGAAGTAAGATGATCAGCAATAGATGCCTAGGGTAGTGCATGACTCTAAGTTGGAACCTGTCTTAGTAACCACGTGGGCAGAGGCCGCACGCGCCAGGGAAGAACCAAAGCAAATGCCCCTCATTACAAGAGAAGAGGTATTAAATGGTAAATACCCTAATCCAACTCATCAGAAATAGATTTACCAAGAGTCGATGGAGGTGATTAGGAGTTTGCAAGGGGAGATTTAATGTCTGAAGGAGAAGTCACGAAAGATGGGACAAAAAAAGAGTGTTGAGGTCCCTCATAAGGACATAGATGAGGTCAGAGAAGTGTGTAATATTTTGCGCCAGGAGAATATTATCCCTTTATTAGGGGAGTGGCTAAGAGAAAAAAATTCACACAGTGGAGGTGAGTGCGAGAGGCAAGTATTACATGTTAATATACTCCCTCATAGTATTGATTATGACAAAGAAATCACATTAAATGCAGTTGTGGATGAATGGCTCTTGAGAAACATTCTGATTGACATGGGTGTTGAGGTCAATGTTCTCACTTTAAATGCATGGAATCAGATGGGGAGGCCCCCATTACATCCATCTTCAAATGTGGTATATATGGCTAATAGACCAAAGGCTATGCCCACCAGGGTTTTGAAGGATGCATCCATAACCATTCAAGGGGAGAATTTTACTGGGGATTTTGAGGTTCTAGAACTCGCCGAGGTAGACAATTTCCCAGCATTACTTGGACGCCCCTAGTGTTACATGAATAACACTGACTTTTGCTTCAATAAGGGATACATTAGTTTTGAGAACAATAAGGAGCGCATGATTATCCCACTGAAAAATGAAAGATCTGCACCTTATGCGGAACCCTTAGGAGAAGATGATCTGGAAAGAATATATGTGGTCACCATCAAGGACCCTGAAGTTATGCATCCATCGAGAGAAGGATTCATTCACTGTAAATATTCTTAGCCCATGAGTGACACAACCAACATTGTATTTGAAAATTGGGCACATGGGACCTATGAGTTGATTGGAAGACAGGTGAAGGGCTCTGCAACTTGAGTTACCAGAGCACACATAGTTAGGCACCTGAGAGGAAGGTAGTTACCAAGTTATATTGGGGAGGGAAACCCTAATGTGTTTTTATGAGCGAAGGAATTCTAGTGGACATGTCAAGTAGAGAGGAGGAATATGCTTACTTATACCTTGTGCAGGACAACATCGAGTTAGTGGGTGACATATCGAGACAATCTTCTAGAGTGGCATGAAGTGAGAATTGTGCTATCTATTAGGTTTCTCTGAAGTAATGCACCATCTAAGATATGTGACTACCATAGGAAGGAACCCGCCTCATTCCATGTCCAGGAGTGTGAGAAATCCTAAAGCCTTGCCTCCTTCACTATGGGTGCATAATTTTTATTCCACCTTGCAGGGTTGTGCATGCACATGGTATATCCATTCATAGCTACTTCACTAGATGGGAAATTGGCAAGAGATGACCGCGGATATTATTCAAAAATTTTAGTATCAATCTCCTAAGCCATTAGTGAATGAGGTGTTGCAAATAGTCAAGCGCATTACCTTGGGATATAGTGTCATGACTAAGGATAAAATCCTTGATTTATGAGGAGAACCTGAGTTGGGGGCACACTTTGTGGAAGAGGAGGTAGAAGACGTAAAGCTTTAGCGTGCTTTCCTAGAAAGAGAAGAAGGTAAGTTAGTGTACATGATAGATGGCGAGGAAGTAGAAAATTTGGATGTTGATCACACAGAAGGTATGCGCGAAGTATTGGACAAAGTGAATGAGAAAGCACACTCCTACCATGAGCCCTTGAAAACAAAGAAGGTAAACATTAGCACTAAAGTTGTCATTGGAGATTGCTGGACAGACCAGGAGGTTTCAAAAATGGTTGAGCTACTGCACGACTTCCAACATTTGTTCCTGCACGGATACCATGAATTGAAGGGAGTTTATCATTCCTTAGGGAAAATGCAAATTAAGTTAAAGGAAGGTGTGTGCCCTATCAGGAAGAGGCCATATAGGATGAACTCGAATTTGAGCATAAAGGTTAAGGAGGAGATTTATAAGATGATACAATTTGGAATCATTGAGGCAATTGAGGAATCTAAATGGGTGAGCCCAATGGTGATTAGTATCAAGAAGGATGGAAGGATAAGGGCATGTGTAGACTATAGAGACTTGAATGTTGCATGTGTCATAGATCCTTTCTCAACCTCATTTACTGAGGAGATCATGGAGGGTGTAGCAGGGCAAGAAATCTATTATTTTACAGATGGATTCTCAGGTTATCATCAAGTAAGAATTGCAAAGTAATACCGGGAGAAGACTACTTTCACCACTGAATGGGGGAATTTTTGCTTATACAGTCATTCCTTTTGGATTGAAGAATGCACCTACAATATTTTCATGCATTGTGGTGCAGGCATTTCAAGACTTCGTCCATAAGTTTCTACAAGTTTACTGGGATGATTTGTAGTATATGGATTAGTAAGAGATCATAGTGACAATTTGAGATTGATTTTTAAGAGGTGCGGGTGGCTAAGTATCTCTCTAAACATTAACAAATGTGTCTTTGCTACTCCATTTGGCACACTACTGGGTAGCATTATTTGCAAGGAAGGCTTATTGGGAGACCCTGCCAAAGTTTTCGTTATCTCAAGATTGGAGGATCCTACCAATCAAAGTTCATTACGTGGATTCTTAGGGCACATGGGTTATGACAAGAAATTTATCAAAGGATATGCCAAGATTTCCATGCCATTGGAGGAGTTCTTAAATTATAAAAATAAATTTCATTGAGGAGAGGCACAGCAGGTGGCTTTTGACACCTAGAAGGAGAAACTTACTACTACGCCCATTTTTTGCTTTCCCTCTTGGGATAATCCCTTTCATGTAATTGTTGATGCATCGGGTATGGCCATAGGAGCAGTGTTAGCACAACCTAGAGAGGGAATTTTTGATCACCCCTTGTGTTTTGCAAGTAGAAAGTTAACGCAAGTAGAGCATAATTATACTACCATGGAGCGTGAAGCATTATCTAAGATTTATGTGCTACATAAGTTCAGGAAATACTTATTGGTTTCTTCGTTCATCTTTTACACAGATCATATGGCACTCAAGTACTTGGTAAACAAGCATGTTCTGTAATGGCGCATATGTTAGTGGATATTATTGTTTTAAGAGTTTGAATTTTTGATCGTCGTGAAACCAGGAAAAAGAAATTTGGGACTGGACCATTTGTCACGAATTAACTCAGGCGAGGACGTGCAGAGAATTGAGGACACAATGCCATATGTGCAATTGTTCAAATTACAATGCAAGCCCTCTGACTTGGAAGATATTGTTTTTTTCTTACGAATGGGAGTGGCGCCAGAGGGAATGAATGCTTTAGAGAAGAAACAATTAGTAATAAAAGCCTCATCCTATATGTTGATTAACGAAGACCTATATAAGCTAGATCAGGATGAGGTTTTGTGTATTGGGGACTGATCACCCCCAAACCTTCACAAGTTCAAAAATCCAAATCTCTAAGCATAAGCAAAGAATGAAATTTCCTCTATAAAATAAACAGGTGTAGTCCTTCCACATTTTTCCACCTCTTTCTTTTCACTTTATGCAAAATGCAATTTTAACATATTACACTTTATACTTGAGTTAAATTTCAGTTTTCTCTCATAGATGTTGACTACACTTTGTTTTATAGGTTTCATCATGGAGTATGACAACACCAAGAACAATAGGACAACTGCAAAACAAACTCCAAGTGAATAAAAAGTGTGTCTACACACTTAGGTATCTTTCCTTTAAGCATGTAATTTTCATTTTATATTTAAAGTGGGGAAAATATAGACACTCAAATTTAGCAATTTACTCTTTGAAATGTTTCGTTTTGACAATACACTCTTAATAAGATAAACACACTCTTTCTATCCCTATGTAGTACATCTCGAGATCTCTTATACAACTTGATTAGTTATACATATTGATATGCCGATAAAATTCTAAGAGTCTAATGTATGAAATACCTAGAAAAATCCCAATTGACAAGATGCAAAATCCAGTTTTCACGTGTCTCATTTGTAGGAAAAACAATACAATTTGGTCAAGATTTTATATCCGATCTTGACCTATTTGTATGATTTTTCACCTGCATATCCTCCATTTTGCTTTTAGTTTCACATTTTTCAACAAGTCCTTTACTCCCTTTGGGTCATCCTTTCTTCAAAAATTTACCTTTGGAACCCTATATAAGAAAGTATAGACTCTCTCATTTACACACTTGGAAATCATATGGAACTACATTGATACACTCACTTCCTACTCTTAAAAAAGGCACCCAAGGCTTCTTAAATATCATAAAATCATATCCACACTCATTAGGGCATTACTCACTATAGGAATGAAGCATCATAATAGGTCAAGAAGTCATGTCATTCCACTTGTAAGCATTCAAACATCCCTTCTCCAAGTATTTTAACAACTACCAAACTCAATTCTAACATTGTTAAAGAAGTTTCCAAATCATAGTTACACTCATTTAGATATCACATGTTAGGTGGAGAATGATGTGTGGTTTGAGGCCTCTTCAGAGTACTATCAACATCGATGATGCAAGGGGTTCCCATAACCCAACTAATGTTTATTTTGCAATGTATCACAGCCATGGCTAGGGTTTAATTTCTTATTCATAATGTTCAGAGGGATTTGTAGCATGACTAAGAATTATGGTTTGATAGTGATAATTATTTCCAAATAGTTAATACTCCTAGAAAGTTACAATGCTAGAAATCAAGCAAGTCTTTGTTTTTTTGACTTAGGTGTTTGGGTTTTTTGAAAGTGACACACTTGTGCAAAATTGATTGTTTATCATGTTTAAGGGTGCAAATGGTAATGGTTACTTAAAACATGGTGAATCCCTTCCATTTAGGGTAATCACCTATGATTGTAGGTAGAAACATCGGTGATTGAATCGTGATAAAAGTGGGGTATATAACTACCCAACCCAATTATTATTTTTTTATTTTAACCGTAGGGTAAAACGGCCTGACAAATAATTTCCAAGCATTTTCCATCAATTTTGAGTGATTTGATCGTGATGGCATCCTCCAGTAGACAAAAAACCACCAACGACCCAGGTAAGTCGATTTCATTTTGTTTCTGTGTGATTTTGGGTAGAGTTAGGTTTTTGCTTCCATTTTTGGGGCGTACGGGTGCCCTAGCCAAAATCGTTGGTGATTGATGCAATCATCAGCGATTAAAAGAAGAATAGTTGGCGATTGAGATGAATTGCTGGCGATTCACCTGTATTTTTTACAGTTTCTATTTTTGATAAAGGGAATATGAGTCATAGATGTTTTTAGATGTTGTTGGTGTAAAAACAAGGATTAATGTGTGTGTTTTTGTTGATTTTTGATATGTTGTTGATATATTTATTGATGATACTAATTGTGGGTTTGTTTATTTTTGTAGGTGGATGCAAAATTGAATATTCATGATCACATCCCATTTATTTTGGAGGAGGTGAGGATTGATATGTCAGATGATGATTGGGCACATGTAGAGGCTATTTGTTTTGGTGCTATGAGACATTAAAGATGGATCCATAGATGGTTGGACTTGATACTTACATTGTTAGAGAGGTGGAACTCTTCCACCAAAACCTTTTGGTTGCTCATAGGAGAGATCACCATTACTCTCGAGGATGCTCACCACATCTTGAGATTGTGATTCATGGGGTAGTCATGTAAACCATTACTGAGGCAAAGAGAGATGGTGTGATGATGAGATTATGTGGGGAGGATGTTGCAGACATCAGATATGAGTCAGGGGGTTTTGACTATGGCTGTGTCTATTCACCTGAGATAGAGGGTTGTATACAAATGACTATGATTATGATGGTCATCATGTGTTATGTCTTGTCAGATTCTGGTATTGGTCACTTTCCATGGATGATGACAGGGGTTATGGTTGAGATGATAGAGCAACGTATTGTTTTTGAGTGGTGGCCTACACTTCTTGCTCAGACATTCAAAGATTTTTGGGCCTGGACGACTCACAAATGTTACGGGATTGATGTTGGTTTTCTCTTACATGTTTAGGCTCTAGAGCATATTACCATTGCTCGACCAACAAGGTTGTTATGGGGCATTGGTGATCAGCACCCTGGTTTCATGAGGTGGAGGTTAGATAGGGGCCGTTTAGGGAAAAGGAGATGGATAGGATTTTATAGAGACTTATTGTCTGGACTACAGGTGGGAGATGTTGTATGGAGGCTCTACTTGGATTTACTTGTTTGGCCTGAGTATCCTTAGGAGTTACTCAGTTTAAAGTAGCCCATGTGGCTTCAAACACGTAGAGCGGGTGAGCATGAGCTACTTCATTTTGACCGTGTTCGAAGATACTTTGGACTAGTGCAAGGATTTCCCAGTGAGCCCATTCAGTATAGGTAGGAGGATACAAATATAGATACTCTGCAGGCATCAGTGACGAGACCTACCGTTATTGTTGAGTTGTCAGGGGCTACAGGACCTAATGAAGATGTAGTGATTGTACCGATCAATGATGCGGGGGTTACCCCAGAGTATACTACATGGTGGGTTCTAAATTTAAGGAGCTTTGATAGAGCTCGAGTAGCATAGAGGGTTGCGCATTGGGTGAGATGAGTACATGCTCAGACAGAGGAAGGAGCACAGGTAGGGGCGGAAGAGCTAGATTCTAAGGATGAGGAGGAGGAGGGCAATGATGACTTAGCTGTTGTTATTGCAGTGATGATGGCCAAGAACGTCATAGTGGAGGGAGGGAGAGACATGGATTAGAGAGATAAAGATGATCTACTTGGTTTTCAGGATACCCTCATTGCAGATAGAGATGGACTGATTATTGAGAAGGATACGGCAATAGGGGAGTGAGATAGTCTCTATGTATAGATTGTATAGTTCTCTACAAATAGAGAAAAGTACAAGGGGCATAGGGATTAATTGAGGAAGGCCTTGGGGATCATATGACCTTATTTATCTAGTGTGGATCTATCAATGATGGCTCATTCTGGTAGACAGAGGGGATCACATATAACACCACCTCCATCTGGGATGATTTCGGTGGCTCACTATGATGTTGTGTGGGCAGAGCGGGACTACTATATTGATTTGATCATCAAGAACTACCCAGATGCCATTTTGTATGTAGATTATGTGGCTGCCAAAGGGGTGGCCATAATAGCAGCGAGGCCCAGGGCGAGTGCAACGAGTGTGGGATAACCACCTCAGAGGCCGGAGAGAGTGGATGGTGGCGAGGACAGAGTTGGAGGTGAGATAGTGGTTACGAGTGCTCCTAGAGGGGGTGGAGACACAGGTGTTATTGGAGGCACACATGCTCCAAGAGGAGAGGGTGGTGCTAGTACAGTACTAGCAGATGTAGATTTTACTACCTCACTTCGACTAATATGATGACATAGGCTTATAAAAGCCCATTTTTGTATGATGACGACATATATTGATTTTTTGGACATTGATTACGATGTATATCAAACTTTGATATATATATATATATATATATATATATATATATATATGACTATGATGATGGGTTTTATGGCTTGTATTTATTTTTAAATTAAATGTGTTATGTGTTATATGTTTTCATTTGAAATGCATTAATGTTTAGATGGATTTTGATGGATATAAAGAAGAAAAACATGTTTAGTTATATATGATCAGGTTTGGTTGGATGTTTAATTGATCCAAATGGATTGTGACCCTAAAATATGGTATATAAAAAATGTAACTAAATAAAATGAGGTAAAAATGAAATGATTTCCCCATTATGGAGTTTATCTATATGTGACCAGTTTTGAGAAACACTTGGACTCGTAGCCTTATCATATGTTAAATAATGTTATCAATCAGTAGTTACACAAATCATGATAGAAATGTGGGTTTGAGTGAAGGTGCTTTACTAGGATGATGGAAGGGATTTTGTGTATGTAGGCCAATGTGGGGAAAAGGATCTCCTCTTCAATAGGTTCATAGGGAAGATGCCCCAACTTTACATATTATTTTGAAGAAAACTGATTGCGACGAGAAGCTTGTTATAATGGTAAAGTTGATCGATGTGGTAAGCTTTCCTGGATGCTTTTGATATTGATGTATTTTTGAAGGTTGATCAATGCGAGAAGCCTTTTTACATGAGTAGCCATCCTTGAAGGGTATGGTCTATATTTTTGACTTTTGACTTTTACAAGATGGTCATCCTTCAAGGGATCGGTTCATAATTTTGACGAGAAGCTGTCCTTCGAGGGATTAGTCTAATTTTTTATATTTTTTATAATTATTTATACTTGTTAATAAATGTCCTTCAAGGGATCAGTCTATTATATTTTGATATTCTGATAAAAGGAGTATCCAAATGATCTTTTCATACCTTTTTGAGTTGAGGGCAAAACCGTAATAAACCATTTCAGGGAGGGGAATAAAACATGTACTTGACCTGCAGACACATACCTCGTGTGATATTTTTGCTTAGTACAGGATGAATAGGTGTAATGATTTTCAAGAGGTTCCTGCAAAGGAAGGAACTTGAAATGAAAGATGCAATGAACTGAGCCGTGGTGCTCATATTTAAGGTATATTTAGGATGTTGATGGATGACCACATAATTTAAAATAATTACAATGATATGATGAAGTGACAAGATTTATATATAACTATTACCATGACGATCAATTATTTAACAACAAGTGTAAGGCATTCAGAGGTTCCCCTTCAGGTTCCCCAGCAAGAGAAGCAATACGATACGCTTCTGACTCATAATTGTGAGTAACAATGTATGGAACAATCCAATTGGGGGAAAAATTTCCATGTTTAATCCATTCTAATGTAGTGACATTTTGATTTTCTTTAAGTACAACATCACCAATTTTAAAGTCACGCTCTTTGACATGTTTGTTATATGCTCTAGTTATACATTCTTGATAGACTTAATGATGTTCAAGGGCTGTTAAAATATTTTCATCTAATATTTCAAGTTAGGATAAGTGGTCTTAAGGATATTCTTCATCAGGGAAAAAATATTTGAGAGATACACGAAGTGATGAAATTTGGACTTCAAGAGGTTGGACGGCTTCTGAGCCATAAACGAGTGAATAAGGCATAGCACTGGTAGGTGTGCGGATGCTAGTTTGATAAGCCCATAGAGCAAAGGGGATTTGGAGATATCGACTCCTACCTGGGTCGTCTACTATTTTCATAAGGATTTTGTTAAGTGTTTTTTTAGAGGCTTTAACCTATCCTTTTTCTTAAGGATAATATGGCTATGAAAAATTGAGCTTGATGTTGAATGTATCATAGATCTTTTTAACTTCTTCTTTTTTTAAGGATTTTTTATTATCTGTGACAAGTTTATGCGGGATACCAAAACAACATATGATATTTGATATATAAAGTTGACAATATGTCCTTTTTTGAGGTTAAAGGGATGGATTCAACCCACTTAGTAAAGTATTTAGTTGTTGCAATAATGGAATGATGTTGTTGGGATGACTTAGGATTGATTGCACCAATGAGGTCTAACCCCCATTAAGAAAAGGGTCATAAGGCCTGAGCAGGTTGTAGTGCTTGAATAGGGACATAGATGAGATCTGAGTGGATTTGGAATTTAACACATTTCTTTAGGTATGCACAATAATCTTTGGTGACATTAGGTGTTTTCATGCAAATGTGCAATAAGAAAATTGACAATTTTCGAGGATGAAAAATATACCCATGTGACGAAACTTTCAAGTTTTACCCTTCTAAGACACACCAGGTATACCCAATCAGTCCAGTGACCTCTCAATTAATGTTAACTTAATCCCCTAGGTGATTTTAGGAATTCTTGAAAATTTCAGTTTTTCAGGCAGTTGTGGGAAGGGCTATCATTGACTTTCCTAGGATTGGAGAAACCCTCCTGGAAAGGAAAAAAGGAGAAAAATGAAACATGAAGTTAAATTGAAGGCCTAGGAACATCATGGAATTGATCTAGGAATATTCAAGAAGGATTTGGAGGAGTTGAAGCAGTTCGATCAAAAATAGGATTCACAGGTCTAAGTAGATTACAAGGTCAAAAGAGTTGCTAAGCTTCGGGAAGTGAATCCAGGAGCTCTAGATGGAGTTAAGAGCCAAATGAGACATCTTAAGAAGTTTAATTCCAAGACCTACAATATGGTGAAATCATATCTTTCACAACACTTTGGCACAATAGGTTTATAACTGGTGTTTTCCATGCACACGTAAAAGACCAGATCCAAAATCCACCTTTTAGGGATAAAATGAAGGAATAAAGACCTGAGACCCCCACCATTAGATTCATAATTCCATTTTCAGTCAATATAATATACAATTTCATAAAAAAATTCCATCACGAGTTCAAGATATTACCGTTTCAAGTTGCCCTCTAGGAGCGAGTTCGGGAAGTTAGTCAAAATTTGATGAGGACACATGTCAACTCTAGGAGCCTGGCACAATTTCATGTCCCTTTCATCCCTCAAGAAAAGGGAAATAAGGGACTTAAAAATTATCACATCCCCTATAATCCCTCTAGTAACCCATACAACCTCCAAGATCGCCATTTCAGCCCCCACGTGCTTACGGGAGCTCAAACCCTCAATCGTCGGATCGTTGACAAGTGGCATCTTCTGGCGCACCATGTAAATTGATGATGCTCACGTACATTTATGTCGAGGGACATGAGGGATATAAAAAATTCTCCCATCCCCAAGGGATTCTTCTAGTCACCCATATGACCCTCTCCAGTGCATTTTCTCAGCCCTCAGGAGCTAATGGAGCCAAAACAGAGGACCGTCAGATTATTGCCAAGTGTCAAGTTGAGGCACGTTGTGCAAAATAATTTCCCTCATGTCCCTTTTTGTTGATGGAAACTAGGTATATAAAAATTTTCCTAGCGCAAGGAATGGCTCCTAGTCCCTCATACAACCTCTTTCCAGTCCCCAAGTGCTTCCAGCCTGCTTTTTAGCTCAAACCCTACGCCGTTGGATTCTCACCATGTGTCACAACTAGATGCCACATGAAAATTGATGTCCCTCTCATCCCTTAATTATTAAGGGACATGAGGGACATGAAAGTGCACCTCACTCCCTGCTTTGTATTTTTTTGAACTTTTTTAAAATCCTCATGTCGTTTTCTTTCCCGCTTCTAACTTCTAACCTTTTCACAACTTAACATTGCCATTGCTCTGTAACTTGCTCTTATCTATGCACTGTTCACCATTGTTGTACCTTGAAAAATCTCCACCATAGAAACAATACCCTCCACTCCATGATAGCATGGAGGTTTCAGAGAGAGGGTTGATCAGAAGAGCTTAAAGAACGAAGAACGAGGGAAAAAACATCTGAAGACTTTCATGGCCATGAAACGAAAATTCCAACATATCTAACAAACCGGTGCATGGATCAAGATGAAGTTTTTTGCTGTGTTCATAATTTTTAGATACCATTAAAAATCCTATAATATATCTTCCATCCGCAACAAGGAGTGTTCCTAGCGAAGAAGTCTCTTTCTTAGCATAATTGAGAAAAAAGCTCGATTTCCCGTCAAACTGGCAGTCGGATAGAAGAGAGATTTCATCGGAAGCACAAGAAGTAAAAACCCATATCAAAAATGTGATTTTCATTGTGAAAAAAATGAGAAAACAAGACCTATAACTTTTGAGGTCTATCAATGGCTACGGGGTTCATAAGTGTTGTCAGGTCAAAAACTTGAAGTTTTAACATCTCCCAAACTACTGATCGGGCAGGTCCAAGATTTCTGAGGAACAATATTGGGAAAAACCCATATCATAAAACTGTTATCCACATCAATTCGACCTCCAAAATCCCACTTTCTAAAAATAGCAGGTCTTCTACATAGGGGACTACCATTTCGGGAAAATCATCAACCAAAGAACATGCGAATGAAACACCGAACACAGAGGTTGTATTGTAGGGAGAGATCATTGAAATAGTTGCCTTGGTCCAAAATTGATGCTTAATAAAAATAGTATGTGGTCTTGTGAGCACCTGTAGAAAATAGAGAATTGGTCCAGAGGGTGTGAAGAATGGATTCAAGCTACCATAATCATTTGAAGTATGGAAAAGATAATTTGTGCAATTACCAAAAATAGTAAGTTGCCTTATGGGAACTTACTAAAAATAGCAGGTTATTCCAAAGGGTGGATTTCACAGAGGGAGCACACTGGGAGTTGAACATCCAAGTTGACATCACCATTTAAAGACCAAAGAGGGAAATTTCTTGACACTTACTAAAAATAGCTGCATTTTCCAAATATAGTAAGTGTCAAGGAAAATGAATTTCAGATTCGTAGGGGTGAAAATAGTATAGTCTCATTCATCAGACTATGTGGGAGTAGATGATAGTGAGGTGAATTACATGGATCTCAATAGTGTCTTTAGATACTCATTTCATGCTTCAATTGGTATGTGTGAGGTGGAATTCGCAGTCAACGCTGTCAGACTATTCACGATGTGTTTCATCAGGATCTTTTGAAACCAACTAAGCAATGTCACATTGTTACAAGGAGTCAAGGTGGGATTTGTTCCAAAGCTTCAGTCTCTTCAGAAATGATCTTCATGAGTGATGCTCATGGTCACCAATGGAATCATTTGATAATTTTTTAACATTTGATTTGCGGTGTTCGAGTGTCATCTGAAGGAAGCCTCTCATGGTATGAGACATTCCAAGATCCAAATTTCACTACATTGGAGCATTGCATCAGATCGGTCAAGTAGAACAGTGGATCATCGAGGATTTTTCTTCATCAGCATTGTTCTCCCTCGTTCTTTGTTCTCCTTCTCTCTCCTCTCATCCTCCCAACTTTTTCTTTCATCAATATTCTACTCTTGCGTTGGGGTTGCACTTTTTCACATCCCTTAATGTTTTCAATGTAATAAGTCACCCTTCGGTTATAAAAAGGGGACTTAATGTTTTCCTAGGAATGTGAAAAGTTTCGAGGCATATGAAGCGCCATTGGGGGGTATATGAAGAATCACTAGGAAGATGAAGAGTTGTTATTCTTCTATAAATTGTAATTCACTCCTCATTTGATGGTCTTCTTAGCTATTCTTGTGAATTCAGGAGAGATAAATCCTTGTGAAAGATCAAAGAGATTGCAAAATTATTCCATTAACCTCACTCTCAAATTTCTTCTATTTATCATTCTATGTACAATTTCTACTTGAGCATCAATACAAGGAGTTTCCATCCTTTTTTACTAAGGAATCTACTGATACTTTGTGTTCATTAAATTCTATTTAGTCTTGTTGTTTGCAGTATTGATTCTTCCAAATTTCAATGCATGTGATGAAATTTCTAACTGGTGTATTCAAGAATATGATTTTCTACTTGGAACATTAGTTTCCCTTGTCTAACATTCTCACTCCCTTTCCCACTCTCCTAGAAAATTCCTTGCTTACAGGTATCTGCAAGATTTAGCACAAGGTCAGTGGAGTGCCCCTATTAGATCCCCGGCTGCAAGGCCAACTCAAAGAAAACTCACTTCACTCGTGCATGCATATATGGAAGATGCACTAGTTAATTAGAGGGACTTATATTCCTAGAGCATTAGCAATAAACCCACCAAATTTTCCCCCAAAAATTTTTCTCGCTAATAGTAGGCCAATAATACCCTAGGACATGTTTAGTGATGGCATTGCCACTGAAGTGACCACCACATATGACATCATGGACCTCTTTGATTGTTTTGATTGATTCATGTGATTTAAGACATCGTAATAATATACTATTAAAGTTACATTTATAAAGGATACTGTTTATGATGACGAAGTGAGTAACACATTAAAGAAATTACCATTTAGCACTGTGTGATAAGTCTAATGGTAGTTTACATTCAGTGAAATAGTCATATATTTGTGGGTACCATAGATTGGGTGGATTATTGTCAATGGCATTAATAGAAGGTGGCTCATTTTGATGTGAAGGTTGATCTAAGCGTTGAACGACTGCGAACATTTTAGTTTTATCCTTAGATTTTTTTGTTTTAAAAGGGATGAGGGATCTGAGAGATGTCATAGTGTCTGTAAACCTGTTAGAAGATCATGGAATTTCCTGAATGCTATAATGATCAAATACACCAAGGAGGAAGTTGATAAGAGCTTTATATTTATGAAGTATTTCATTTTTACATTGGTATTCTCCTTTAACTTGACTGATGACAAGTTAGGAGTCTCCGTGGATTTCTAGAATGTGGACACCTAAGAAAATGGCGGTATTTAGACCCATGAATTAAGGCTTCATATTCTACCATGTTCTTAGTACATTTGAAATTAAGTTTGAATGATATCAGAAGTGGAATATTCAAGGGAGATATGATAATGACTCGAGTGCCTCCCCTATTTTGGCATTTACAACCATCGAAGAAGAGAATCATTTAATGGGGATAAAATCATATTCATCTATGTTGTTGATGGATTCATCAAGAAATAACTCGTGAGGGAGTTGATTATCTAGAAGGGGTGCATCAATAATTTGAGCTGCAATGGACTAACCTTTAATAGATTTTTATGATATAATTTTTAGGTCAAATTCAGTCATAAGGATAAGCCATCGAGTTATGCAATCATTATGATAAGGTTTAGAGTACATATTTTTAAGCGTATAAAACAGATTAAAACTAGTGATGACATATGTCTTGTGATTGAGGAGATAATGTTGAAGTTTGAAGGTGGCGAAATATAATGCACAAAATAGTTTTTCAGCTTCAGTGTAGCATGTTTCATACTCATGGAGTGTATTGCTAATGTAATATATGGCATGTTCATGACCTTGATTATCACTATGGGCGAGGATAGCTCCTAGAGCATGTTCTGAAGTGGATATGTATAGATAAAATGGCTCTCCTTCATGAGATTGAGTAAGCACAGACAGTGATAATAAATACTATTTGATTTCGTCGAAGGCCTTCTAATAATCAGAATCCCAATGAAAATTTACATATTTACAGAGCATATGGTGAAACGGTTGATAGTGGTCAGAAAGTTGTGATATGAAATGTCGAATTGACTACAATTTACCTTGGAGGCTATGAAATTGTTTAATATTAGATGGTGGAGGCATTTCAATGATTTCTCTAACCTATGTTGGGTTAACTTCAATGCCTTGGATAGATATGATGAATCTTATAAGATTTTTGGTTAGAACACAAAAAACACACTTTGCAGGATTAAGAGGAAGACAAAACTGGATGAGACGAGTGAAAATTGATTCAAGGATGTAAAGATGGCCTTTTTCGTGGTTTGGATTTTCCTAGAAGGTCATCGATGTAGTCTTCGATAGTTTTGTGGATGAGGTCATGAAAAATGTATGTCATAGTGTTTATAAGTAGCCCCTGGATTTTTAAGACCAAATGGTATGATTTGGTAACATAAGGTTCCCCAAGGGGTGATGAAAGAAGTTTTGTGTTGATCATCGTGGGCAATGAGGATCTTGTTATAACCCTAAAATCCATTTATGAGGGAAAGCATCTCATGGCCAGCTATTAAGTCTAGGAGTTGATCTATGTTTGGAAGAGGGAAATCATCTTTAGAAAAGGTGAGATTGAGATCCCTGAAGTCTATGCAGATGCGTATCTTACCTGAAGCTTTAGTTACAAGGATGATGTTAGATACCCATTGTGGATAGTCAATGGATATAATAAAGTTAGCAAATAAAAGATGGTGCAACTCTTTCTTAACAAGGAGAGCTATACGAAGATGTATTTTACAGATTTTTTGTTTAACCTGCTTAACATTGGGATGCGTGACTATGTTGTGTACAAAAATGTTGGGATCAATTCTGGACATATCACCTTATGACCAGGTGAAATCTTGGTAATATTTTTCTAGGAACGAAGTGAAATCGTCTAGTTCTTATGGATTTAAAGATTAACCAACCTTAACTATGCTATCATCCTGAGAGGTGCCTAAGTTAATGTTGAGGGTGGATTCGTTAAGGAGAGTTAATGTGTCAGATGGAAGGGATTTCTAAAGAAAGTGGTCTTCATCTCCCATATGGGAAAGGATATCCTGGTCATCCTAACACTGGAGGATATTTACAATAGGTGAATCTTCATTAACCATTTCTAGCCAAATAAGGGGTAAAGATTTAGTAGCATGATTCGATTGATAATTAAGTGTCCCTAAAGATACAACATTTATTTTTAAAAAATTAGGTCGGATGGTTACAGTGTCATCTGTGTCCATAGGATCTTTAGGGATTATCGGTGTTGATGGTTCTAGTTTGAAATAGACATGGACGTAGCAAGTTCAGATGTAGTGGCTTTACATATTCCAAAACTAGAATTTTTATAACCTAAACCACTTTTCTCATAGAATTTAAGAGTATGTAGGATAGCCAAGTTATGGATTCCCTATTCATAACAACCAAGGCCAAAACCTCTCCATGCACATCGATGAAGATAAAAATGAGCAAAGTTTGGATTATCAAGGGATTTGAAGTTTAATGTGAATGGCATGGCATGACGTGGATTGATAACATGTGATGGAGGATTATCGAGTCCTCCATAAACGAGGTTTGTTTTGAGATAAGCCAGACCACGAGATATAATATCTCCTACATTTGGTTCATACATGGGTTATTTGTTAGGGCGGCCATATGTTTTGGGTGAAGGGATGAAGTTGAGCATGAGGAGATAGTATTCCCTGAGTGTAATATGTTTTACAGCCTCACTGAGAAAGGAATCATCTGGTAGCTTGTAAAAAGGGATAAATGTGCTAGTAGATGCTTCATCAAATGACTCAGGTATGGATTTAGGTACAAGGACATCATTTGGGTGGTACATCATGTAATAATCAGCAAATGGATTTGGATCAGTAGGGACAATGAAAGTTTGATCCTTATGTTCGTATTTGAGAAAATGATGGAGGGTGGAAGGATTGCAGTGTATGGTACATATCCAATGGCATCCTAACAACATATTGTATTGAAACTCTCCTTCTATAATGTAGAAGAACTCTGGTATGGTTTTAACATCGACTTTGAGTGGTAGAATAACAGTGCCTAACATGGGTGCAATGAAGGATTGTAATAGGACTGGAATTTGAGCAATAAAAATGTTGGGTAACTTAAGTTGATCAAAGGTGAGGGAGGATATGATGTTAATGGCGGCACTACTATCAATCATGACCCTCTTGATGGAGATGCCATTGATCTGAGCGGTAATGAAGAATGGTATATCGCAGTCCTCTGGTTTGAGAGAGGGAATTTCAAATGGTTCGAATGATATAGAGGCAGATGCTATAAGAGTACCCACAAAGATTATGAAGGGAACCAACTCATTGGTTGCTATGGTTATGGATTGGAGGGCTTCTATCATAGCCTATTTGTGAAAATGTGATGTTTGAACTATATCATAAAGTGACATCCTGACGGGGAATTGGTGCAATTTCTTGACAACAACCTTCTGGACCATAGTGAAAGGGGATGTTGCTGCTTGTATTAAGATATTTGCTTTGGATGATGGTGTTTTATTGAAATATTTGGGAGCTAAGGAAATAGATATCTTAGGTTTATCAGATGAAGCTGATAATTTGGGAGGTGGAGGTATAACAATGAAAAATTTACTTTTCTTAGGTTCAGAGGGTTCGTTTTCATAATTTTATGAACCAATAGTGATGTGTATGTCGTTGAATCAATGAGCAGGTGTTTTAGGGATGGATTCTTTAGGTTTTGATGATGACAATGTTGATGTGGGTGTTGTGTTTTGGGGTTAATCACACCAGTTGTACAAACACATATTCAAATCTAAGCATAAAAGAAATAAACCAGAAGAAACAATACACACGATATAACGTGGTTCACCCATTGTGGGCTACGTCCACCAAGAAACAACCAATATATTATTCAAATCTTTATAGAGGATATATAGCGAAGATTTGCAATCTTCCACACACCTCTCAGATGTACAGTACTTTTTTCCTCATAAGCTTTTCTTTTTCTCTCTCTAAGAATTCTCTCTTTTTCTTAATGAGTTCTCTCTACCTAACCCTAGCTTTCTAGCTTATATAGGCATATACAAACTTAGGGAACTTTAGAAATGCAGTTACAACTATTAGATCAACTTTATATCAAAGGTTATATCTAATTCTCATGACTTAAATAAAATAATCCCGCACATGAAACCAATGTCGGTTCCTCCTTGCTTTGACTGATACTGGTCCCTAGGTGACCGACACCAGTCTACTGACAGACGCCAGTTACTGGGTATTCTAGTAAGTTAATAAAGCATGCTAATGTGAAGTAATTAAGGTCCAAAACTCAACAATCTCCCACTTGGAGATAAATTTCTACACTATACTGTACAACTCCATTCTTGGATCCTTTGTTTGGCCTATTTCTCCCTCTTCAAGTCTCAAACTTGAAGACCAACAAAAGTGGAGTGTAGCTCCAACTTCTCCTTTGTCAATGGATTCATTAGCATATCCACAAGGTTCTCCTTTGTATGAATTTTCTCCAATTTAATCTGCCCATCCTCCAACACCTACCATATGAAGTGATATCTCAACTGAATGTGTATCATTCTTGAATGAAACACTAAGTTCTTTGCTAGATGAATTGCACTTTTACTATCACTGTATAATTTGCAATCCTCTTGCTCCTTTCCCAACTCTTCCATGAACCTGTTCATCCATATCATCTCTTCGCTAGCCTTTGTAGCTACAACATACTCAACCTATATAGTAGACAGGACCACAACCTTCTACGATCTCAAACTCCAGCTAACTTTTATCCTACCTACTATGAATACATATCTAGTGGTGCTTCTCCTACCATCCAAATCACCAACCATATCTGAATAAACATAGCCACATAAAGAAATATCTGACCCTCCATAGCATAACTACATTTTGGATGTCGCTCTCAAATACCTAAGAATCCATTAGACTGCTTTCTAATGCTCTTTACCGAGATTGGCCATAAATATGCTCAAAACTCTCAATGCCTGTGAAATCTCTAGTATGGTACTGTACGTACCCAAAATTGTAAGGTACTGTACTGCGGAACGGTGTAATAAATGCCCCAATGATGATACAAGTCTCCTCGTAAGGTGTTCGGGATCCAGAAAAGCCCTCGGAGTATGCGTTAACATCCCGCATGCCCCGCTTAGCCCCCGCACCCTTTTTTTTCCCCTCTTTTCCCTCTTTCCTCGGCCTCTAAACCTTCAGTGATGAAACCGCCGCCCTTAAGGGTGGTGGTCTCGTGACCGCCACCCTGAACAGGGCGGCGGTCCTGTAACCGCCGCCCTGCTCAGAGCGGCGGTCCTGGGCGCGTTTTCCAGAACGCCCTTTTGACGTGACCCGCATGAAATATCACATTTCACCAGCTTTTCTTTGCCGACTTGAGCATGCATTAATGTTTTTGGTCCCCTGGAATAGTGTTTTTCCTTTGTTTATTGTTTAGGAGGTTCAATTTGGTTTTGATTCTTCGGTGTTTGAATTCCTATAAATGCATGGTTTGTGTACATGCAAATGGTCTGATTTTGGTCTGAATTTTGGCTGAGTTTGTGTGAAGAATTTGAGCTGGAGTTTTGATCACCATTTTTCCTTCTTAGAGTCTTCTGGTTTTTAGTATTTTGGTTAGCTTGCTTAGGATTGATAGCATAGTTTACTTCATACTTGGTTTAGCATTGCTCAGCTGTTGGTAAGCCACAGACCCATCTTGTGCAGGCAGTGCTGTTGCTCCATCCAATCCGGTTAGAAGCTTGCCTCTGAATTCCTTTTGCTGTAAATTTGTTTTACTGTGACTTAGAGTTCTTAATTCAATTCATTGTATACCTGGTTAGCTTTATTCAGTTGTTAGTAAGCCACATATCTAACTTGTGCAAGCAGTGTCTTTATTTTGGAATAGAATAGATTAGGAAGCCATTAAAGTTGCAGGTTTTGCTCTTCGTATAGGATAGTTACAGGTTCTGGTCACTTCACGTTGCATGACTCGCAGTAAAATCCCGTTAGGAATCGCATAAGCCAAGCTCTGTACTCTTGCGCTATCCCTCTCCTACTCGCATTCTCGGTCTGCATTCTAAGCTGTCCTTGTCCCAAAATCTACTCCTATCGGTGCTAGCGATTACACGCTTTTCTGGATCCACGTGAACAACGAAAGAACGAAGAGACCATACTGAGGGGACGAGATCACATACACACCATCGGATTCGCCACTGTTCTGCGGAATCCAGGTTTTAAATTTCAAAGTTCTAGTCAGAATCATATTAAATAGAGTAGTTAATCATTTTATTTCATTTCATTCTATTCTCGATATTGCCAGGTAAGCTGTGGGGATTGATAGTTTCCGAGAAACTATGATTCACTCCTCACTTCTGAGGTAGGATCGAGAATCTTGCAGATAGATTAGACCTATTTAGAATTCTATCAATTCGCACAGACAAATAACTACACTCGGTTATCTTGTCTGTTTTAATTACTGTTTAGTTATTATTTCTAGATACGTTTAAAATAGTTTTCTTCCCTTAAAATTGTTAAATATTTCATAGAAGAATAAATGTTATATGCAGTTAGATTTACTTCACGTAGCTATAATTTGTTTCATTACAGTTAGATCGCATTTTGTTTCGTATGACAATCACGGGACCTCAAGAGCCCAGGGAATATATATTTGAGCCAATCGTGCCTCAACCAAACCTCGTCACAACAATAGTTGACATAGACCAAAATCTTAGGATACAAGTATTCCAAACAATCACAGATTTACAACTGATCAGTTCACAGTTAAGAGGATTAAACATAGAAGACGACCAAGCACATGCATTTTGGTCAAGTCAGCCAAACTACAGATTACCCTAGAAAACATCCACATGATTGTAGAAGGGCTCGAAAGAGAACAAATATTCGGGTGTGATCCTTTAGTTCCATAGCCAGATGCTGGAGACACCCTCGTAGATATAGATACCAGCTTAAGAATCCAGGTTGCGAGAACACCTGTAAGGTATTTTGAGAAGATTGTACAACTGTTGGTTCTAAATATAGAAGCTGAGAAAGCATACGATTATTGGATACTAGGGATTAGAACTTGATCTCGCGTATGACCATAACAGGACCACAACAACCGAGAGTTTATGGTTGTGATCCACAGATCCCACAGCCTAACGAATCCATAAGAGAATTGGATATAGACACTGGGTCTACGCACACTAGTATTTCAGTCTACTCCAATTCCACCTATCATCATCCAACAGTTATCCCTACTGGACATAACAGCTAACGAAGCTAGAGAATTCTGGACTAGGCCAGAGAATCGTCCATAGAGTTGACTATATTCACCATATGACCCTATCAGGAGAAATACACGAAACCATCCCGGGTCATTTCCCACGCATTCCACAACCCATAGATCGAATCACGCCAGAGCTCGATATTGATTGGAGCCTTCAAGCAGTCATCCTTGCTGATCGATCTATGACACCGGTCCAGGTTAGAAGGGCCTTCTTTTCCTTAGATTCACAGATTCCATTAGTGCGTGTCGAAGATATTAGATTGCCTAACTAGTCTATCCATATACTACCTGTATTCCATCTCCACCGGCTGTCTCGGCATGACCTCAGGAGGTCGGGTACGTGGAAGAGTCACTTGTAGATTCTCACCCTCGCTTGTCGCTTTTCCGACGTACAAAATTGGTGAACCCGACGTGAATATTACAATTGCTTCACCTTCTCTCTGAGAAGTTTCATCTTATCCAAATCACCTTCGCTCCTTCCCATTATTCTACGGGTATTCATATACCCCCCGAATATGTCGGGATTCGATGCATATGGCAGACCCCTCCTGGGTCTTGAGGCATATTATGCCCAACAGAATAGACAGTCATCACCCTCACTCTCAATGTGGGGCGACCACTATTCAACTAGTCAGTTGTCAACGCAAACTCCAAGGACTAGATATAACTCGTCCTTCCAAGCAGAGGGGTTGGAACAACTCGCTCAAACACAAACAGAGCATTCAGGCTCAAACAATATGACATTTACTGGAGAATCTGTTTCATCTCCTCAGATGCTACTTAGACCACATATTAGTAGACAATCAGACCCATACTCAGTTCTAGATGACGAGTACTCAATACGTTATCCTAGGAGTGAACAACGCTCCCTGGGTATGTACCCACCTGTAGGAGGTTTGCAAATACAGCCCGAGAGATCTCCTCAAGAAAATACCTCTATGCCATCACGTACAGAAAATACTCTCAGAGATGCTTGGTAAGATAATGATCAGTTCATAGCAGGATATTACATACCTCCGCAAAACCATAGCATACAACAAACGCCACCAAGGCACGCTATCGTGACTTCACCAAACGAAGTCATTTTAACTCTAATAGAGAAGGTTAGAGGATTAGAACTTGCCCAAGCAAGTCAAAATTCAAGATTCATACAAACAGGGAGTTCCAATCCTCCACACCATCCTAGCCAAGTAGATCTCCTCACAGGAGCAGGCACATTAGGTATGACTCCTCAGTATTCACAACAAGTGCCAACTAGACCCACTATCGCTAGCACTGTTCCTCCAGGTCTAGTACAGAGCAATCCATTCCTGGATAATACCCCCTTCGTACTTAAACATGTATTCAAAATCGCCACAAGGGGATATGTTCTCCTCTCCCGGCATGTTTTCCCAAATACAGGTGTTGCCTTATGCCCCTGCCAACGCGTATGTTATGCCATATCAACAACCCATTCCGCCACCGCCTCCTCAACAGACACCATCAATGGTTGAAACATATGCGATAGGGACTTATTCAGAATATTTGAAGGAGCCCTTAGATTTCACCATACGAAGCGTTATGCTTCCAAGGCCTCTTCCCGATTTTCCCAAGTTCAAGGGTGAGGGAGATCCAAATGCGTATATCAAAGCTTACGCTACAGCCATTCGAGAATTACTCCCATGGGATGGGGTTGTTGCTAAAATATTCCCCAAAACGCTGGAAGGCATTGCTCTCGATTGGTATTACAGAATACCCGAAGCTTCCATACATTCATTCAAACAACTCGTGTCTGAGTTCATCAAAGCCTTCGACATGAACAAGCTATTAAGGACAGGAAATCAGGGAGTTCTTACACATCAAGCAAGAACATAACGAATCTGTCGCCCATTTCATCCAAAGGTGGCGCACAGTCCTTTATTCCTCGGCAAGCGCTCCAAACATGGATCAGATGGAACTATGCGATTTATTCCTTCATTCTCTCAGCAGAGAATTGAAGGAAGAAGTCCAGAAGTTCCCACTAAGGACTTATGATGAAGTACTTGAGAGCGCTCTACGAATAGACCAGGCAGTAATAGATAGTGGTCATAAAACGTATGGAGCAAACGGGAGGTTAATCACCTCTACTCAAAATACTACAACTACCACAAACGTCAATCAAAGACCTAAAATCCTTAACAAAAATCATGGGGTAACAACGGATGGGGTAACCGACCAACCCAAGAGGGTAAATGTTGTTAATACTCCGTCACAAACAAACAATCAACGAAACAATAATTTTACCCCAACGGTCAATATAATGGATTTTAATCATCCACAACAACAACAACAACGGCGAAATCCCATGCAAGGACCAAGCCAAAACTCATTTGGTTATCAAAACCAAAATCAAAACCAGAAACAACAAAACTTTAGTCCTAATAGGCAACAATTTGATCGGAATTTTAGGCCACAATACACACCAAACCAACAAAAACAACGAATTACAATCCCAATTCTTATTGTGGTTTCCATAAAATTCAGGGTCATGACACTAGAACGTGTCGTGACTACAACAAGTTCATGCAACGTTTACCGGAAGAACAAAGACAATTCTTCACATATTTGTTTTTGGCAGATCCTGCGCCATCGCCACCCAATACATTCGCAGGGGCAGTTTCCCCTCAAAATGCTCCTCTCAAGATCTTTAACGATCCACTCCCAAATCACGATAATAATAGACTAAATTCAACGGGAGTAAACAAGGGTGCAATAATAGGAAACAATGACCATGAAGCCTCGACTTCGCTAAATCCATCAGTTGCGCCACAGTTGGGAGCTCAACCAAGACCTAAGATAGTTAGTTTGGTAGAATTAGACACTGAACTACCTATCGAAGCTATAACAAGAACACGAGAGTATTTCTCTCAACCGAGCCCAAGTCATCTGCCAGAGACAGATAGGAGTCAGCAAATAATTGAAAAACCCATCGGTGCCTATGATTTAATTAGTGACCTAACAAAGACCTTTTCACACATTTCATTTTTGGACTTGCTAAAGAACTCTCCCCCTCACAGAGCTGCTCTTTTAGAAGCATTAGGTCTAGGCCATCTAATTAACATCACTCCACCTCCTGAAACACAAGTAAATCACGTAGATTTTGATATCCATCCTCCGGGGCAGCTGGACAAGGATGTCGAATTAATCTTCGAAATAAGTAAAATGCCTACAGATGCTGAGATCGCACGCCGAGGTGATCCAGCCTTACACTTGCAAGTGTGGGTTTACAATAATTACGTAAAACAAGCAATGGTTGATGATGGGGCTGCGGTTAACATAGTCCCTTTCTCTTTCCTCCAAAAACTTGGATATGGAGAAACGAACTGTTCCACTACACGAAACACCTTGAGAGGCTATGATAGCCTTAAAGCCACTTCAATAGGAACTATAATACTGCCGGTCACCTTAGGGCCCAAAACCATCTTGACTGAATTTTATATTATAGATCGGGAAACTAACTATAATATGATCCTCGGTCGACCTTGGATACATCGAATGAAGGCAATCCCTTCCACGCTATTTCAGGAAGTAAGATTCTTGCATATGGGGAAAGGTATTTGTAGCCAAAGGCGACCCAAAACCTTTCGATTTGCACCTAGCTGATTTAAAGAAAAGACCAGGGGTGCACTCAGAATTTGAACTGCCAACAAATCAACTTAATAAACCCTCTGACCCAAAGCCAGAGGAAAAGTTGATACCTACGACAGATCTCGAAACAACCAGCATAGCCAAAACAACTCCAACCCCTAAAGGTAAAACTAAAGAAACAGTATCATTAGGGACTACTGCAAAAATCGTTGAGTTGATAGAACAAGATTCACCAATGTTCTTACCATTCGATTCAGTAGGCATGGGATTTTCCCTAGGTGTTGGTTCCTTGCCAGCAGAAGACCTCTGTATGGTAGAAGTAGAGTGTGCAAACGCAGCAGATGCCCCAACATCTATACTCCCGGCTAAGTATTGGACTCTCCATTTCGATGGAGCTAAATGCCGCTATGGAGCGGGGGCAGGTATAATTCTTACCTCGCCCGAGGAGAAGGTCCTCCCATTCTCTTTTAAGTTAAACTTTGAATGCACAAACAACGGCGCTGAGTACGAAGCTCTCCTCCTTGGCCTTACCTTAGCCAAAAGAATTGGTATTGATAACATCAGAGTCCTCGGAGACTCGTAATTAGTAACAAACCAAGTTTCTGAAATATATGAAACTAAAGCCGAACATTTACAACTCTACAAAAACGTTGTATTAGATTTAAGCAAGGCGTTCAACTTCATATCCATTGAAGCAATCCCGCGAGAAAAAAATCTTCTCGCCGATTCAATAGCAACCTCAGCATCACATTTCACTCCAAACAATGAGCTAGAAGATACTCACTTCACAGTATCCATTCGTAACGAACCATTGATAAAAACAATGACAAATCCTCTTTCAAGCGGAAGTGAATCTACCGTCCTAGACCATGTTGGAAATGATGCGGCTACTTTGGATTACTTAAATACCTATGCAGCACTACATCTCTCCTATCACACGCTAGATTTATCTCTGATTCCGCATTCATCTTCCTACTTCGGAAATCCCGTAACGGGTCTTCCCTCACAAAGGGAACCTGGCATATACGCAATAGAAAATGGGGATGATATAGATCTACCTCCAGCACCACCTGAGTTCGAAGAGGGTAACACCTCTTTAATCGAAGAAACAATCGATGTCAACATTGGGACAGAGAATGAACCAAGAATATTGAAACTAGGTTCTTCATTAACCCCAGAAGAAGTGGAAATACATACTCAGGTTCTCAAAGAACATCAAAAGGCATTCGCATTTAATTACAAAGAGATGACAGGAGTCGCACCCCACATTGTGGTGCACAACCTCGTCACTAGATCAGATGCAAAGCCAATTAAACAAAAATCAAGACCCATGAAGCCCAAAGTAGCTCTCATGGTAAAAGAGGAGGTAATAAAACTCCTTCAGGTAGGATTCATCAAGCCAGTTGACTACTCCCAATGGGTACCTAATATCGTTCCCGTTCTCAAAAAGAATGGAAAGATACGCATCTGCATATATTTTCGAGATATCAACAAAGCTTGCCCTAAGGACGACTTCCCATTACCATCTATAGACGTTATTGTTGATGCAACAGCTGGTTTTGAACTCTTGTCTCTCATGGATGGATTCTCGGGATATAATCAAATCAGAATATCCGAGCAAGATCAAGCTAAAACCACCTTTATAACTCCTTGGGGAACCTATTGCTACGTTGTTATGCCATTCGGTCTCAAGAACGCTGGTGCTACGTACCAGCGGGCCATGACATACATATTTCACGATTTAATTCATAAAATCGTGGAATCCTACGTAGATGACTTGTTGGCTAAGGCCAAGAAGCGTCGTGACCATCCCGAAGTACTCCGCATCATTCTTTCACGTCTAATAGAATACGGAGTCACGCTAAATCCAGAGAAATGCGTATTTGGTGTAACAGGAGGAAAACTCCTAGGTTACATCATATCATCACGAGGGATCGATGTTGATCCAACCAAAATTCGGGCTGTCCTCGAAATGGTCCCACCTTCGAGTGAATCTGGAATCAGATCATTTCTCGGAAAACTGGGTGCAATCCGGAGATTTATCCCGGATCTAAGCTTCGCCGTTCATCCAATCAACAATTTACTCAAGAAGGACTATAGCATTGATTGGACTAAAGATTGCAATGAAGCTTTTGAAGCGGTCAAGCGTTTCCTGTTATCACCGCCTACGCTAATGCCACCTAAGCTAGATCGCCCGTTAATTCTATACTCACGGGCTACCGATGTCTCGCTGGCCTGTATGTTGGCCCAAGAAGACGATGACAAGAGAGAGCGTGCGATTTATTTCATTAGCCGAACATTGCTCGACTATGAAACACGCTATACATAGGCAGAACGAGAATGCCTTGCCATAGTCTTTGCTACTAAACGTCTAAGACATTACATGCTGAATCAAGAAATAAAGGTCATGGTAAAAATAGACCATTTACGGACTTTTCTCACACAAGGGTCCTTGTCCAAAAAAGCTGGACGTTTTATAACCTTAATGGGAGAGTTCGAATTAACATTTGTAAACCAGAAGTCAGTTAAAGGACAAATCATCGCGGATTGGTTAGCTGA
Organism: Taxus chinensis; assembly: GCA_019776745.2. NCBI lineage: Eukaryota > Viridiplantae > Streptophyta > Pinopsida > Cupressales > Taxaceae > Taxus > Taxus chinensis. Next base: position 223,216,955 of record CM034155.1, on the reverse strand, counting down.
CAACCCATTAGACGGAGGCGATCTAGTAGATTTAAACTTTCCAGATGAATGCGTATACTACATCGAAACTCGACCTTCTATCTCTAAGTGCCCTTGGTACACTGATATCATTAATTATATCATGGACCATACGTACCCGGAGGCAGTTACACCGCAACAAAGAAGGCGGTTACGCATAATCGTATCTAAATATGTCATCATAGAGCAGGTGCTCTATCGAAAAGCATTCGATGGAATGCTCTTGAGATGTGTCGACACAGAAGAGTCCAAGAGGATTCTCCATGAATCCCACAGCGGTATATGTGGAGGCCACTTCGGTGGTCATGCCACTGCTTGAAAAATACATCGAATGGGCTATTTCTGGCCCACTCTAGAACATGACGCGATAGAGTTTGCACGCAGGTGTCATAAGTGCCAAGAATTCTCTCACGAGATCCACATGCCAGCACAGGCTCTGCAACCAATCGCTACTCCATGGCCCTTTTCTACATGGGGCCTAGATTTAATAGGGAAATTCTCTCCCTCATCCACAGACGGCCACAATTTTATAATCACGGCCACTGAGTATTTTACCAAATGGGTAGAGGCTATGCCTCTTACTACCGTACCTGGCTCGGTGATCGCTAAGTTCATCTTGAATCAAATCATTTATAGGTACGGTATCCCGCAAATCATTATCTCTGATAATGGAACTTCTTTCAAAAATGAAGAAGTTCGCGAACTATGCGGTAAGTTCAAAATAAGCCATCATACGGCTTCCTTGTATTATCCCCAAGCTAACGGACAGGCTGAAGCAACAAACAAAACGCTGAAAGCCATTCTCCTTAAAACAGTGAAAGAAAACAAGCGGGATTGGCATTTGAAGTTATATCCGGCCTTGTGGGCCCACCGAACCTCAATAAGAACACCAACGGGAGCAACTCCTTTCTCGCTAGTATTTGGGGCAGAAGCAGTTCTCCCGCTTGAGGTCGAAATACCCAGTCTCCGCATTTCACTACAAGGGATTCTGGATGAAGACGCTTATAGAGAAGCACGTCTCTCCCAACTAGAAAGCCTAGATGAAACTAGGTTAGATGCTGAGCAGCGGCATAGAGCTTATGCTGACCAGAATGTGCCGGCAGTATAACAAGAAGGTCTATGAACGCGACATATATGAAGGTGATCTAGTTCTAAGACTAGACAGCCGGATCGACAAGAAGACCGGCGAAGGAAGGAAATTCCGGCCCAAATGGTTGGGCCCATACCGAGTCACGAAGGACTACGGAAATGGTGCATACCTCTTATGCACGCTAGAAGGTGAGGAGTTTGGCGAAACAGTCAATTCCCTCCACCTCAAATGTTTCTATGCATAAGCAGCAAGCGCTGCCTATATAACTATCTACATTGCATTTCCATATAGATTAGGATCATTTTGTCCACTTGTTCTTACACAAATTGTGATCAAGGAATCTATTCTCAAAGTAATTCATTACAAACTCATGATGTTGTTGGCACAAAACTTTCTAATCATACCTCTCCATCTTCGGTATCATCAAGTCATCTTGGAATCTTTTATCAATAAAATCAAACATGACGAAGTCCTAACGGTAACCATACCAAGATCTGCAAGTTTGTTCTCGCTTTGATTTCTTCTTAGGATAGGTGTCTTGCCTATGGTCTGCTCTAGAAGCTTCATGGTGTCACATCTATCCCATATACACATCTCTTTGGAAACAAGCATATACTGATATTTTACTCAAAAAGACAAGTCAAAAAGTGATTAAACAGAAAATTTTATTTTTACACATTTCCTTGCCCCACCAACCTTCGGTGATGAGCTTGCGTCTCTTACTAGTGACGTAGGGTTGGGAAAGGATGGAAATGCCCTTACTCGCCTATGCCTTGCCCACGGTGATAAACCCATGCTTCTTACTAGTAGCATGGGGCAAAGTGTAGGGGGTCCTCTAGACAATGCAAACGTTAAAAGGTCATAAACAAACTATTCAAACTTTGAGTCAAAAACGAATGAATCAGATGCTCAAAATTCCAAGAGAGTTAAAAATCCTAAAACCCAGATTTTGTCTACTATGTGGCCATCTACGGGTCTAAGTCTGGATAAACCGCAAAGCAAGTTGCACCCAAAACTATGAAGTCATTCAGGTAGAGTAAGCTTGTAGCTTCCAATTTGGTTCCACCAAAGCTTCGTCTGTCTTTCATCACTATCATTTCACCATTTTCATAACTTGCGCCCTTCTTGGCTCTTGGTGATGAGCCCTCGCATCTTACTAGTTGCGTGGAGTTAGGAGTGGGGCAAGTTAATCTGTTCATCATACTGGTTATTTTCATCACTTTGCCAAAACAAACATGAGGTATCCAAATTGCTAACAAAAGTTAAGATTCAAGATCACAGTATATCTACAATATCATGTATCAGCATCATGAAACACAAAAAGAAAGCAAACATTTGCATCATCTGTTTTCCATTGCATACATTCTAGAAAGCATATAAAACATACATCGTAGTATACACAAAGCAGTTGGAAATAGAAAGGACACACATGAGTGACAAGCTTTTGATCCAAAAATCGACGCATATATATAAATAATCAATGTTTGTATACAATGCCATCATGCACTAGGCATGGTCAAAACACTCAAAGAGCCCGTAATACACAAAAGAATCTATAATACAAAAAGTGCATAGGAGCCAAGTGGCCTCTCAACCCCTACGCGATCCCGCTGAAGGTGCGCGCCCTCGCCTAGGACTCCGGCTACGCCGGCGCTCTGAATGGACGGAGGGCTCAGGGTCTCGAGGAGCAGCCGTGGTCTCACCACGAGAATGGCTCCTCATAAGACGCTCGGCTGTCCTATAGCCCGCCAACTCTGTACGGAGAGTCGACACCATCCTAGCCACGTGCCAAACAGGAGCAAAGACGTCAGTATGCCTACCGGCTGCTGAAGGCTCCCCGACATCTACAGATAGCTCCGCACGGGTCTTATCCATAGGGATCATCAGAGAATCAGTGCATACCCTATGGATTAGATCCCGCCACTCGTCGACGGTCTCTGCAAAACAAAGAAGAAAGACGAATTAGAAACTAGGCAAGAGGCTAAAATATACAAGATACAAATATAAGGAGAGATAGCAGTTAAAACAAGTCCTAAATCAAACTAGCATTGAAAGGGAGAAAGGATAACTTACTCGGATCACCGGGCCTCCAAGATGGGTCACTAGGGCCAGCACCTGCCACTGATGCCGCTGCTGACTGGGGGGCTACTCCTGTAGTCAGAGCAACATGACACCCCGCAACGGACTCGTCTTCTCCACCACGGCCCTGAGAGAGTGGCTCCTCTGAAACTAGAGTCTCTCTCTCTGCACTCTGCTCCTCCCTCTCTGCCTGCATGATATCTTGGGTGTCATGCCACTCAGGATCGCTATCATCCGTCTGCTCCTCCGACCCTCCCTCTGTGGACTCCTCAGAATCAGAGTCAATATCTATAGGGTCATCGCTGCTATGAGCAGGACCCGCAGTAATCTGAAGTAAAGGTGCCCGAGGCGCACCCGCTCTCCCTCTGGCCCGAACAATCCCCCTGGCTGCAATAGGAATACCAGGGGTGACCACTGTCCAACCACGGCCTCTAGGCCCCCCTCTAGCCTCCCGGACTGATCTATAGACTGGTGCCACTGGAGGAAGCATGCCCACATATGGGAGGCCGAACTGCTGAGGGACCCTGCCGAAAGGATGTACCTCCACCCGTCCCACACGGTCAATAAGCTGCCCTGTGGTGGAGCAAGAGATCAATGTGAGAGTCTCCTCTCCCCAAATGCTGGCCATGAGCTGGTACGGTCTGGCCTCCATATCTGCTGTGGTGAGGGAAGCTACTGGTTGGTGAGGTGCTCTAAGCACCGACATATCTGACCACCTGGCTGCCCTCACAGCCCCAGGATCTGCCACCTCCACGCCTCTGCCATAAGGAATAAAATGCTCATACACCCAACTCATGACTAGAGTTGGGTGGCTCAATGACTGTCCCTGTAAATGGACCACCCTATATAAGTTGTGATAGGTGGTCCCCAAAATGTCTGCCCCCCAGGTGTATATCTGGCCATGCCCCTCTATCTGTGCAATGATGGGGGCCCAGCAGTATAACAATGTATCCCCTCCCTTGTCCCCGATCAGTCTCGAGGCAAGGATCCCCATGATGGCCTGTCGAAATACGGGGATGGGCAAAGAAGGAATGGATCTAACTCTCACTCCCTTCTTCGGCCCCGTGGAAATAGCTGCATCCCCCATATAACCTGCCCACTGTGCAATCTATGCTCTGGACCCAGCTGTCTCCAGTGTGAGTCTCCTCCCGATGATCGGGACCCCCAAGATACGGTAGACATCCTCCAGAGTAATAGTCCACTCACCGCGGACACCTGGCAGTCGGAAAGTGTTCCGATCTGCATCCCAATAAGAAAATAAGTCACAAAGGATGTGACTCGATGGCGTAACATGGGGCACACGCGATATACGCAATATGCCGGCCCTCTGCAACGTGTCCTCCTCGTCTGGCGAAAGGGCATCCAATACCCCCGGGCAACCAATCACACTCTCTCTCCCGGCTCCATCTAATGTACTCCTCCCTCGCCTGCATACACCCAAAAACACACAAAACAGAGCAAGTTAGTATCTAATCAATGCCGGGAGAGTCATAAAAATGTACAGAAATGCAAGAAAATATAAGTATAAGTCTCCAAAACAAGCTCTTTTGCATTCTGTGCAAAACCGCCGCCCTGAGCAGGGAGGCGGTTTTGTAACCGCCGCCTTAAAGGCGGCGGTCTCGTAACCGCCACCCTGATCAGGGCGGCGGTCGTGTAACCCGCCGCCCTCCGGGGCGGCGGGTCGGCGAAAACCCGCACGGGTTTTTAACCCTAAAAAGTCCAAAAAACGCAAAAAATAGACCATTTTAGCTAAAAAAAGAGCCTACCCAGTAGGCGCCCCCCCTAGATGGACCTTTTGAACCAAACATTTTCAAAAATAACCCCCCCATTACAAATAATTTGCCATTTCAAATTTGAAGGGGGAAAAATGCAAAATTGAAGAAAACCAACCTGTGATCTCGCGGGGTGGCGTTCCGCACGTGGAGGCATGATCATGATCTCACTGCGGACGTTTCGACTATACTCACGTGAGAAACCATCACCGTGGGTCCCAGAGCTCAAAATCGATCAAATCAACTCGCGCAAATGAATAGGAAAATGGGCCCACTTTCATATATATATTGTTCTATTTCGTCTTAAAATGACTTTTTCACAGGTTTGGAGCGCTGACGGAGGTAAGTTCCTATCCCCGCACAAATGGTACGTCCTCTTTCCCTGTTATTTTAGCGTTTATTTTTCAAATTATTGTATCTATCTGCACTTGAGATCTCTTTTCATTTTGCAGGTAGCGGGAATTTCGGATGGCGCCATTTCGACACACGGACGTGTAAGGTATAACTTCTAAACCCCCCATTTCGGGACTGCCATACTCGGACCCACCGTTTTATGCCCTTTCATGGCTAAAACGCTTCTCCGAGGGGGCAATATGTACGTACCCAAAATTGTAAGGTACTGTACTGCGGAACGGTGTAATAAATGCCCCAATGATGATACAGGTCTCCTCGCAAGGTGTTCGGGATCCAGAAAGAGCTCTTCGGATATGTGTTAACATCCCGCATACCCCACTTAGCCCCCATGTCCTTTGTTTTCCCCTTTTTCCCTCTTTTCTTGCCCCTTTTGATCTTCAGTGACGAAACCGCCACCCTGAACAGGGCGGCAGTCTTGTAACCGCCACCCTGAGCAGGGTGGCGGTCCTGGGCGTATTTTCCAAAACACCCTTTTGGCGTGACCCACGTGAAATATCATGTTTCACCAGCTTTTCTTTTCCGACTTGAGCATGCATTAATGTTTTTGGTCCCCTGGAACAGTGTTTTTCCTTTGTTTATTGTTTAGGAGTTCAATTTGGTTTTGATTCTTGGGTGTTTGAATTCCTATAAATGCATGGTTTGTGTACATGCAAATGGTCTGATTTTGGTCTGAATTTTGGCTGAGTTTGTGTGAAGAATTTGAGCTGGAGTTTTGATCACCATTTTTCCTTGTTAGAGTCTTCTGGTTTTTAGTATTTTGGTTAGCTTGCTTAGGATTGATAGCATAGTTTACTTCATACTTGGTTTAGCATTGCTCAGCTATTGGTAAGCCACAGACCCATCTTGTGCAGGCAGTGCTGTTGCTCCATCCAATCCGGTTAGAAGCTTGCCTCTGAATTCCTTTTGCTGTAAATTTGTTTTACTGTGACTTAGAGTTCTTAGTTTAATTCATTGTATACCTGGTTAGCTTTATTCAGTTGTTAGTAAGCCACATATCCAACTTGTGCAAGCAGTGTCTTTATTTTGGAACAAAATAGCTTAGGAAGCCATTAAAGTTGCAGGTCTTGCTCTTCGTATAGGATAGTCAAAGGTTCTGGTCGCTTCACGTTGCATGACTCGCAGTAAAATCCCACTAGGAATCACATAAGCCAAGCTCTGTACTCTTGCGCTATCCCTCTCCTACTCGCATTCTCGGTCTGCATTCTGAGCTGTCCTTGTCCCAAAATCTACTCCTATCGGTGCTAGCATTACACGCTTTTCTGGATCCAAGTGAACACGAAAGAACGAAGAGACCATACTGAGGGGACGAGATCACATACACACCATCGGATTCGCCACTGTTCTGCGGAATCCAGGTTTTAAATTTCAAAGTTCTAGTCAGAATCATATTAAATAGAGTAGTTAATCGCTTTATTTCATTTCATTCTATTCTCGATATTGCCAGGGAAGCTGTGGGGATTGATAGTTTCTGAGAAACTATGATTCACTCCTCACTTCTGAGGTAGGATCGAGAATCTTGCAGATAGATTAGACAGGCTATTTAGAATTCTATCAATTCGCACAGACAAATAACTACACTCGGTTATCTTGTCTGTTTTAATTACTGTTTAGTTATTATTTCTAGATACGTTTAAAATAGTTTGCTTCCCTTAAAATTGTTAAATATTTCATAGAAGAATAAAGGTTATATGCAGTTAGATTTACTTCACGTAGCTAGAATTTGTTTCATTACAGTTAGATCGCATTTTGTTTCGTATGACAATCACGGGACCTCAAGAGCCTAGGGAATATATATTTGAGCCAATCGTGCCTCAACCAAACCTCGTCACAGCAATAGTTGACATAGACCAAAATCTCAGGATACAAGTATTCCAAACAACCACAGATTTACAACTGATCAGTTCACAGTTAAGAGGATTAAACATAGAAGACGACCAAGCACATGCGTTTTGGTCAAGTCAGCCAAACTACAGATTACCCTAGAAAAACATCCACATGACTGTAGAAGGGCTCGAAAGAGAACAAATATTCGGGTGTGATCCTTTAGTTCCACAGCCAGACGCTGGAGACACCCTCGTAGATATAGATACCAGCTTAAGAATCCAGGTTGCGAGAACGCCTGTAAGGTATTCTGAGAAGATTGCACAACTGTTGGTTCTAAATATAGAAGCTGAGAAAGCATACGATTATTGGATACTAGGGATTAGAACTTGATCTCGCGTATGACCATAACAGGACCACAACAACCGAGAGTTTATGGTTGTGATCCACAGATCCCACAACCTAACGAATCCATAAGAGAATTGGATATAGACACTGGTCTACACACACTAGTATTTCAGTCTACTCCAATTCCACCTATCATCATCCAACAGTTATCCCTACTGGACATAACAGCTAACGAAGCTAGAGAATTCTGGACTAGGCCAGAGAATCATCCATAGAGTTGACTATATTCACCATATGACCCTATCAGGAGAAATACACGAAACCATCCCGGGTCATTTCCCACGCATTCCACAACCCATAGATCGAATCACGCCAGAGCTCGATATTGATTGGAGCCTTCGAGCAGTCATCCTTGCTGATCAATCTATCACACCGGTCCAGGTTAGAAGGGCCTTCTTTGCCTTAGATTCACAGATTCCATTAGTGCGTGTCGAAGATATTAGATTGCCTAACTAGTCTATCCGTATACTACCTGTATTCCATCTCCACCGGCTGTCTCGGCATGACCTCGGGAGGTCGGGTACGCAGAAGAGTCACTTGTAGATTCTCACGCGCGCTTGTCGCTTTTCCGACGTACAGGTACAAACCATAGCATACATAAGACTTCTATCTAATGAGGAATATGGAACTCGTGTCATGTACTCAACCTCCTCATGTTATGTAGGACACTGATCTTTGCTCAATTTAAAGTGTCCAGCCATAGGTGTACTTACAAGTTTTGAATTCTACATATTAAACCTTTCCAACACCTTATTCATATAATGTTCCTTAGACAAATACAATTTCCTATTTTTCCTGTGTCTAGGAATTAGCATGCTAAGGATTTTATTTGACAGATCTTAAATCCTTCATTGCAAATGTATGAGATAACTTTTCTTTAAGCTCAGCAATGTCCTACGTATACTAGATCTTGCAATAAGCATATCATCTGCATACAGTAACAAAATAATATAGCTTTCATTTTCAAGCTTCTTGATATAAACAAAATGATCAAATTTGCATCTCATATAACCATGATTATGCATAAAATTATCCAAACCTCATATATTATTTCCTTGAGGCTTGTTTGAGCCCATACAAATCTCTTTTTCAACTTGCACACAAGTTTCTCCTTACCCATGACTTCATAACCAAGGAGTTGTTGCATATATATCTCTTCCTCCAAATCGTCGTGAAGGAAAGTCGTCTTAACATCAATTTGTCTCTAAGTGCAAATCTTACTACTGCAACTAAACTCAAAACAGTATACGAATGGAAGTCATTTTTACTATAGGAGAAAATAATCTCACTAAAATCAATACCTTTTTTATGTGCAAACCCTTTTACCACAAGTTTTGTCTTATATCTTTTTTGTCCACCTTCTTCTTCCTTGATCCTGTAAACCCATTTGTTCTGCAATGTTCTCTTACATGTTAGATAACTTAACAAAATTCCATGTCTAGATTCTATTCCAAGGAGTCTATCTCCTCATCCATGTCATGCTCCCACTTCATGTGGGTATCCTCCTGCATTGCATATTCAAAACTTTTGGGCTCACCACTATCAATCAATAACAGATAAAATAAGGAAGGTGAAAAATTTTCTGGAGGTCTACTTACCCGGTGTGACCTTCTCACAGAAATCTGGGGTCTTTGAGGCTCATTTTGTATGTGTTTCATATTTGTATCAACCTCTTGCAGAGACTGACATTGGTCATTTGTTGCCGACATCGGTCCTAGCTAACTGACGCTAGTCTATCTTCTTCTGTAACTAACATCGGTTCTAACTGACCGATGCTGGTCTGATGTTTACCTATACCAGTTACTGTGTAGACCTATAAATGTCACTTTTAAATCTAAGAATATATTTTCCTCCAAAAAATTCGTTTAACCAATTCATCCTTTGGTACATCAAAATTTGATCCCTATACATTCTCTTTTCATTCCACTCAATATCACGACTCCTAACAATTTTAGCATCATCCAAATCCCAAAAACGGAATCTGAAATCACCAGAGTCATAACCAATAAAAGTGCATCTCTTGCATTTATTATTCAACTTCTTCCTATTTTCTTTATCAACATGCACAAAAGCTTCTAAACCAAATACTCTAAGAAAAGAAATATCTACCTCTTTTCCCGTCTAAGCTTCTTTTGGTATTCCACAATTCAGTGCACTTGAAGTCCCACTGGTTGATTAAATATATTGCCATGCCTACTGCTTCTGCCCTAAACTACAAGGATAATACAATGCATGTATTCTCATGCTTCCTACACAGTTCCATGATAGTTTCCTGTTCATTATTTCAGCCACATCATTCCCCTATGGTGTTCTAGGAACCGTTCTTTCTCTGTTTATTCCATTCACTAAACGAGTAATCATTGAAAGTAATTGTTGCAGTACTCACCACCATTGTCAAATCAAAGGCATTTTAACTTTAAACTATTGATTCATTTTCCACAAGGACTTTCCATCTTTTAAAAGTCTCAAAAACATCATATTTACGTTTTATATAATAAACTCGTACCTTTCTTGTGGTATCATTAATGAAATTCACATAATATTGGGATCCTCCATGAGAAGCTACCTGGGCTGGTCCCCACACATCTGAATCCACAAGCTCTAATTTTTTCTCATTATTTTTTGCCCCAACTTTAATAAATATCACTCTCTTTTGCTTTCCAAATATGCAATGCTCACAGAAATCAAGGTCTAAATGTTTTCAAATCTAATAACTTTACCCTTTGCCTTTAATATTTGCATTCTCATTTTTACACATATGGCCTAGCCAGTTATGCCACATGCTTGTATCTGAATTTGAAGTGGATAGAATAGAAAAGGAATCAATAATGCAAGTAGACAAATACAATGTTCCTACCTTCTTGCCTCTTGCCACAACAAGATCTCCCTTGGTAACTTTCCAAGAGTCGGTTGTGAATGTAACCATGTAACTAACTTCAATTAGTTGTCCTACAAAAATTAGATTTCTCTTGAGTTTTGGCACATGTCTCACATCTTTCAATACCCATGAATTTTCATTATGCAATTTTAGAGAAAATTCCCCTTTACCAGTAATATTGCATGTTTCATCATCTCCTAAATGAACATGCCCAAAATTACACTGGACACAATTTCTGAAATAACCCTTATTAGGGGTAGCATGAAAAGAAGCTCTTGAATCTAAAACCCAAGATTCTATTTTCTTATCCAAGGAGAGAATAAGGGCTTCTTGCATTACCTCAGTTGCAACATTTTCCTCTTTACCCTTATCTGGTAGATTCTCTTTGTTTTCCTTAAACCAACAATCCTTCTTTGCATGTCCTTTCCACAATTCTAGCAAGTTATTCCTTTACCTCTGGATTTGGATCTACCCATCTTTGACTTTGATCTCCCATTATTCTTGCTTTTGGATCTCTTTTTTTTTCTTCCTCTGCTTTCTACATTCAAAGCATTTCCAAATGATGACTCTCGTGTACTTTTCCTGCATATTTCTTCATTCAACATTATAATAACCACATCATCAATCTTCAAAATATTATTAGTAGATGTTGTATTACTTACAGTCATTACCAAGTTATCCCAACTATTTGGCAAAGAGCATAAGAATTAAAGTTCTTTCACTTCATAATCAAATGGAGTATTAACTGATTTTAACTGATTTACAATGGAACAGAAATCATTCAAGTGGCTTGATACAGATCCACCTTCTTGCATTTTTGAAATAAATAATTTTTCATCAAATAAACTTTATTTGAAACACTTTGTTTTTCATATAAATTAGCTAAATATTTCATCAACTCTACCATGGTTGTTACTTCAGTAATATTCGAAACTACAAATGTTTCCAAGCTCATTCTTATAGATCTCAGAGTCTTTCTATCAAGAATCTTTCATTCTTCATCAGTCATTTTTGTAGGCTTCGCATTCACATCCAACAGTAAATATAGATCTTTCTGATACAGATAATATTCTACCTACATCTTCCATAATTGATAATTACGGCCGTCAAATTTCTCCACTTTATATTTGTAATATTTTTCTATTTTTTTGCTCTCACTCAATCAGAAATCCCTCTATGAGTAAATCTGTCAACACACAAAACCCTTAAAAAAATATTTGATGTCAGTTGTTGGGGTTATGACACATTGATATTGTACATATATATATATATATATATATATATATATATATATATTCAATTTAAGCATGCAAGCAATAAACATGGAAATTAAACTAGAAGAAAAATAAACAATATGAGAATGAGTAACATAAGATATAACGTGGTTCACCCAATGTGGTCTTCATCCACCAAGATACAATCAATCTATTATTCTTTCTTCACAGAGGAAATACAATGAAGATGGATGTAAAGTACTTTTTCCTAACAAGCTTCTCTGAGCATTCTCTAAGAAAACCTTCTTTCAATAATAATCAATTCTAACACTTCTAACCCTAGTTTTCTAGCTTATAAGCATATACAAACTTCAGGGAAACTTAGAAATGCTTTTACAACACTTCGATCACATTTATAACAAAGGGTCGGATTTAATCCATGTCTAATATAAAATTTTGGGGTTAGCACATAGATTGTACAGATATAATTTTAATATCCAAGCATATAAGTAATAAACACAGAAATAACCAAAAGAAATAATATACATCATTTAACTTGGTTCACCCAGTGTGGGCTACGTCTACCAAGAAACAACTAATCTATTATCAAAGAGGAAATATAATGAAGATCTGAAATCTTCCACACATTTTTGGATGTACAGTAATTTCTTCCTTACAAGTTTCTTTTTTCTCTCTCTAAAGGAAACTTCTTTACAATTCTTCTAATTGTCTCTTAATTCTACCTTCTAACCCTAGCTTTCTAGCTTATATAGGCATATGCAAACTTAGGAAACTTTAGCTATGCAATTACAATCATTAGATCAACTTTATACCAATGGTTAGATCTAATTCCCGTGACTTAAATAAAACCAATCACACACAGGCAACGACATTGGTTACCCTAAACCGATGTCAGTTCCTCCTTGCCTGACCAATACCGGTCCCCAGGTGACCAACGTCGGTTAGCTGACCAACGTCAGATACTGTGTATTCCAGAAAATTAATAAAGCATGCTAATGTGAAGCAATTAAGCTCCACAACCCAACAATCTCCCACTTGGAGATGAATTGATGCATTGTACCATACAACTTTTTCCTCTGATCTTTTCCTTGGCATGTTTCTCCCTCTTCAAGTGTCAAACTCGAAGACTTTAACAGATTAGTAGCAGACGTTGTAGCGCTAACAACCATCTACCATTGTTAATGGCAACTATCTAGAAAAGCAGCATTCACGGGATTCTTATTTGTTTTCACTTCATCATCAAACAGAATATGTCACTGATTTTAATTGATTTACAATAGAACGGAAATCATTCAAATGACTTGATGCAAATGCACCTTCTTGTATCTTAGAATTAAATAATTTTTTCATCAAATAAACTTTATTCGAAGCACTAGGGTTTTTCATATAAATTAGCTAAAGAATCCATCAACTCTACTGTAGATGTTAGCTTCAGTAATATTTGAAGCCACAGATGTTGTTAGGCTCAATCTTATAGATCCCAGAGCCTTTCTGTCAAGAAATATTCCACTCTTCATAAGTCATCTTTGTAGTTCTTGCCCTTCACATCCCACGGTAAATATAGATCCTTCTGATACAAATAATCTACCACCTGCATCTTCCATAATTGATAATTATGGTTGTCAAACTTCTCTACTTTGTATTTGATATCATTCTTCTCCCATTGTTATAGCTCCTCACTCAACTAGAAATCCCTCTATGAATAAATCTATCAACACAAAAAATCCTCAAACAAGAAAGCTCTGATACCAGTTGTTAGGGTTAATCACACCAGGTTGTATAGATATACATATATCATATCTAAGCATATAAGCAATAAACATGGAAACAATATCTAGAAGAAATGATACACAAGATTTAACGTTGTTCACCTAGTGTGGGCTATGTCCACGAAGAAACAACCAATCTATTATTCAAATCTTTACAGAGGAAATACAATGAAGATCTGCAATCTTCCACACCTCTCTTGGATGTACAGTACTTTTTTCTTTACAAGTTTCTCTTTTTCTCTCTCCAAAGGAAACGTTCTGACAATTCTTCTTAATGAGTTCTCTTAATTCTACCTTCTAACCCTAGATTTTTAGCTTATAAAGGCATATACAAACTTAAGACACTTTAGCTATACAATTATAATCATTAGATCAACTTTATATCAATGGTTAGATCTAATTCTCGTGACTTAAATAAAAAAATCACACACAAGCAATCAATGTTGGTTACTCTAACCGATGTCGGTTCCTCCTTACTTTGACCGATACCAAACCCTGGGTGACTGACATCGTTCTGCCGACTGACACCATTTACTGTGTATTCTAGCAAGTTAATAAAGCATGCTAATGTGAAATAATTAAGCTCCACAACTCAACATTATGTTTGATTGGGAAGGAAGGAAGAACGGACTACCAATTTCTTGAACTTTTAAGTGAAAGGCCCTACAGTCTTCTATGGAATGGCCTCATGTTCTTTGATAATCACAAAAAACATTGAAGTAATACCAAGAAATTTTCCATCCTCGATGGTTAGAAATACTTAAGAGGAGCTAATGTAATAAGTGACCACTAAATAAGGTCATCTGAGATGGTGGCATAACGCCCCTTAGGTGCATACAGTGGATGGTAATGAAGCTTTTTTCCTATATTTTCCTTGGGAGGAGGTAAAAATTTAGCTATAGGTTAGTTTATTTTTTGGTCGTGGAGGATTTATAGGCACTGCCATAACGGATGGATGATGAAGAACATATATGAGTGGCCATTGGTGAGGATAATTATACTTTGTGATGGGTAGAGGGTGAGAATCTAGTATATATGTCTATTATGGAACAGTTGGTGTAGGATAGTTGGATTTTGTGATAGGTGCATGATATGGACTTAATGTAGGGGCTTAGTAGGTGGAATTTGACCCTAAAAGGATAAGGGAATGAGGTCCATGAAAAGGGATTTGATATGGAAAAAAATATTGAGGGCTTTTGAAGACCTGAAAAATACCTTTTTTATGAGGCCCTTTTGTGGTTTTGGAGAGACTGGGTGTGGTTAATGAGGATGCAATAGAGTTAGATTTCCCTGAAGGTAAAAGGTGTTTTGGGTTTTTTATCAGATGTGGCTTCATGTGTAGTTTTGGGAGGCATATAGGATACATGTACGGATTCAATAATGGTATGTAACATAAACATGGGAATAGTGTTAGTAATATTCACATTAGATGAAGATTCAATAGGCTCGTTGGATACTAGTGTTGATTCTGCAGGTTTCAATTCCAAAAGCAACAAGGTGGGTTTAGGGATAGGTTATATCTGTGTTATTGTATTAATGGTGTGAACGACATTTTTTTGTGGTTTACCTAAAGGTGAGGGGTGATTCAGAAAAGGATGCTTAAATATGTCAATATTTTGATTTGGGGGTGCATTTGGATTATCTAAGTGGAGTTCACCCTTGTCGATCAAGTCTTGGAGTACATTACGGAACATTTGACACCTTTTGATGTCATATCCATTAACCCTATGGTATTTTTAATAGTCATTATCTCAGTACCAAATGGGTTTAGATACTGATGTGTCGATGGGTCGAATAGGTGGGAGAGACATCATATTGGAGGCAAACAATTTGTCAAAAACTACACTATAAGTCTCTCCTATAGGTATATAGTTACATTATTGACGGGAGCTCTCTGTAGTAGGTTTTTCCTTGGGAGCATATTTAACTACAATGACGAAATTGGTATATTTTTTCGACTTATTAGGGTTGGATGTTGACTTAGATGGAAACTCAACTTTTGGTTTTTAGGATGAAGCTTAACCCAACCATCTTCTAGAGATCTCGCAATTCCAATTTATGGGCCATGGTGAAAGCCTCATCAAAAGTTTGAAATGATTAGATTTGTAATGTGGATGAGATATGTTTGGTGCATGCACAGAAAAAAAATCGATTAACTCTATCTACGGTAATGAAAAGGATAGTTGATTAATTACACCCCTCCAGCGAGCGACAAAATCAGCAATAGATTCCTCTTCAAATTGTTTGATGACATGTAGGTCATTGATAGTGACTTTGCAGGCTATGTTTATGGAAAAGTATTCTAAGAAAAGTTGAACAATTTATGCAAAGGAGAATAAGGAATGTTGCAGAATGCTATTGTACAAATCCAAGGAAAGCCCAACAAGGCACATGGGAAAGGTCCTCAACATAAGGTCTTGGTCATGATCTATTAGATAACAGGTGTGATGAAAGGCATGGATGTGTTGTTGGGGATCTTCCTTGCTATAAAATTTGATGAAATTTGGAAGTTCCCAGTGAGGCGGATATGATTTATACAGGACTGAAGGGTGAATGGGCTCATTAAAAATTTGGTCATAGGAGAGCACATTCTTGGATGAAGATGAAGTAACTTTGAGACTGGATATGTGGTTCAAAAGGGCTTGGAGAGGATCGGGTTGAGTTTGTTGTTGTGAAGATGAGCCAAGGTTGGAATAAAGATTGGCTAGGTTGTGAGTATGCCAGATACTGTTGAGGAATGCCTTACTGGTAGGGAATGTTTTGTTGGGGGGTGTTCTATTGAGGAACACTCTATTGGTAAGGAACATTTTGTTGCAAGATTTTATATTGTGGAATGTTTTGTTGAGGCATGTATTGTCGAGGTATATGGTATTACGGGATGTTTTGTTTTTGTAAACTTTGTTGATAAGGGATGTTTTGTTGTGGGATATTTTGATGAGATGGAATACTTTGCTGAGAAGTTTAGGGTTGTATGTAGTGGTATTGTAATGGCATTGATGTATAAGTGAGTGGTTGTGAGTATGTAAGTGACTGCTGGAAGGATATAACGGAAGCGACAGAAGAAGTTGTTGGTTACGGAATGTTTTGCTGTTGGATACTGTGTTATGGAATGTTTTGAAGAGGTATAGATTGTGGCATGGATATTAGTGGTTATGATGGTTATGGTATGTATTGTGAAATAGGGTGAGTACTAGCAATGACACTGGTATTGACTAGAGGTGTAGTTGTAGGGATAGACATGGTGATGTTTTGAATAGGACTAGTGACTGGTTGTGAAGATACAATAGTGCAAAAGGCTACTGAACTAGATGGAGGTGTTTGTACCTGTGAAGACATCATGGGGTAGATGAGGAAGTTGCAATATTGCTTAGGGGAGGTGTAGAACCTATGGAAGGGCTTGGTGAAGATGTAAATTGTTGATCAAATGTGTTTTGTGATGAAATCATATGAAGGTCATAAATAGGGATTGAAGAGACATCAAATGTCTTGGGTTTACTGGTATAAGGATAATCATTTAATGCTTCAGATTAGTTGATATGAATAGGGGAGTTGATGTTTGAGATTTATGGTTGACTTGTTGAAGTATATGGATATAATTGTTGATGATTGGTTCTCAATTTTTATTGATGAGACATACAATGGCAGATGAAGGATTTCAAATGTATGGAATTGGTTGGGGTGTAAATGGTTATGGTTGAACATTCCTAGCTACTAAATAAGTGTTGAGAGTAATAGGATTTGAATCTAACATTTCTTCAAAAATAGGGTCTCCCCTATTATAGAAAGGAGGTTCAGACGCCTCTGATTGAGAACTAGGAGAAAAGGGGTGTTTTGTTTCTTATAGTCTAGATGTATGAAGGATTTGACTATGATATTGATGTGGGGAATTCAAGAGTGGTTGCCTCATTTCTTCATTATAGTTAACCCCTAATTCATTCCAAGTTTTTTGGGTGTTAGAAAGGGGAGAGGATGTAATTGTTTGATGAAATGGGATTTTTTGTTGCATTGGTGTAGAAAATGTTGTAGGAAATGGTGTAGTGTAAAGTGGAACATGTTGCTGAAATGATATAGGTAGTGGGGTGGACATGTTTTCAAAATTTTGAGTATGATCTTGTTGTCTGGTAAGTACCATGGTAAAAAAACACACAAACACTTAAAAAATGAAAAAATAACTAATTGGGTTGATTTACAAACAATAGGAAAAAGTAAGCAGAAATATTATTTTATAATTATCTTGATTAATTATGAAAGGGTGAAATGTGTAAGATGGTTAACGAAGGTCCTAGGAAATGGTAATCTATGGTTGCTTTCAAGAATGTTTAATGATGGAGTCCTCGATATACCCAAAGGTACGTGAGGCCCAAATCTATATAGTTGTCAGTACGGGCATGGTATTGGGTCCTACCCCCTCACTTCACGGTCCCATTGTGATAAGGGATTCAAGTGCTGAGCCAATATATACCAACAGATAGGAGATTATACTCAGTAAGAACATTGAGTCGGTTTCCCTGTTAGGTGATGAAATCCCAATCAGTTATCACCTAGGTGGGATTTGTTTGAATGTGTTTTTGATTTTGCTCAGTGACTCCCTTGGTCATGTGTGGGGGGTAGAAATAATGCCTGTAATGCAACAAATTTAGATTTCCTAATTAGACTATGTAAAGCAAGAAGACTCTTGATGCAAATGATTTAGATTTAAGACCCAGAATGAAGATGTTTCTCTTTGGGTGAGGAAATCCCAATCAGTTATCACAAGTTGTTTGAATGCAAAACTTGATGTTGAAAATTTGGTTGTGTGTGGGGGAAGAACTTACCGTGAATGCTCCCTATTTTTTAGATTTTAAACAAATTTTGCAAAGATGGTTTATTTTGAAAATCCAACAAACGAGCTTTTCGATGAGGATAATAGTACAAATATGCAAAACTGAAAGGAAAAGTAAGGATTTCAGAAAGAAGAGAGCTCCAAGATTTTAGAAAATTATGAAAGCAAGCAATATATATAAGAAAAACATTTTCAGAAAAAACGCATGTGATTTTCCCAATCCAAGACTATTATTCTAATCGTAGGTGATTATCACACAATGAATTAGAAAAAAAAATACTATTCTATTGATGAAATGAAGCAAAAGAAGAAGGGACAGGGTCCCACCGGGCGTGCCAAAATGTTGATAACAATTTCACCTTTACAGTTGGATTGATAGTACAATGAGGTAAAACTAGATCAACCTCAAATATGATGTGGTTTCCAAGATACCTGTGGATGATGGTAATGGATGTTTGATTTTTGTGCCCCGTGGAAGAATGGACCAAGCTCCTTTCCTGTGAATAAATCTGCAATCACAAACACTACACAAGATGGGATTAGTAATATGGATAGGCGGGTTGCCTGACAAAGGCCAGTTCCTAGAAGTCAAAGAATTTCCTTACATGGATGTCAACCCACTTTTAAAACACTTAAGTTTATTTATGAAAATGAGATATAGCATATGATATATGAAAAGTATGTGATCAAATGTTTATGATTTATTTAGTTTATTACAGATATTCAGTCGATGATGATAACATAGAAAGAAATAAGTCTAGGGCTCAAAATAAGAATCTAGATTAGTATCCAGATTCTCAGAGAAATTGTAACCCATAGAGCAACTAGGTCCTCCTCCTCAGAGAAGTAAAAATCAGGCTCCTCAATGTAGTCATCCATGAAGAAGTTTGAATACTCCTCGTCGGTGTCAAACTGATGTGCACAATTTGAGTCAAAGTCTTCAAAGCTGACTTCACTTCCCAATTATGATTCAGGTTTGGTATCAGAATCTTCAGGGATGTTGAATCCCACTTTGTGTTGATACTCAAACCAAGCTAGGTCATCTTGGATGCATTGCACTTCGTAGTAAGCCTCCGAGAACTCATCAATGGCCTCACGAATCTTATGAGTGGATTCAAAGATGGTCTCTAGTATGTCGATAGGAGTTGTATGGATAGTGCACAACTCTAGGTCATGCAGAAGATCATATTGTTCCCAATGAAGAGGATGTTGAACGATCGGTAGAGAGCTGATGTTGGTGATTGGGTGGTTAGGTTCACTTATGGCCATCTAACAAAATCCATGCTTGACAGAAGATTAGTAACACAATGGACTAAAGTAATTGATAATAACTTTTGAAATGAAATCTAACTACTAAAGAAATAGAAAACACAGGAAATGAAGGTGATCCTAGGAAATGCAAGTGATTATAGGGAATCGCAGGTGATTCTGCAAGATTTTGACAAGCTGATAAAATAAGAGATTTGATTGACTGATATGAAACTAAAGTCTTATAAAGGAAAAATTGAGATAAGAAATGATCAGAAAAGAAGGTTTAAGATGAAAAAATGGAGCTACAAGACAATAATGAACCTTGATTAACAGTGATGAATAATGAGAGGTTGATAGATGATTACGGTTAAACAATGAACAAGATTTAGAACAACTCCAAGAACCTTGATGGATCATGAATGCTTTAGCTAGATGTAAAACGACACTGAATAAGCTTGAATGAGACCTGAAATTCTTGATAAATGCTCCTGAATTCTTCCTGGATGGTCTTGAATGGTCCCAAAGAGAGGTAGAAAACTAGTATATATATATATATCATTGGCGACCGAGGAAATCATTGGCATTTTCGGTTAGTTTAAGTTTGGGAGAGATATGAAGGGATAAACTTGCTAATTATAACTTTGGTGTTATGGGATTTCAAGAGATTATGGTGTGACAACTTAGAGAGGTTGAGATGTGTAGTTTGATAGGTTAAGATAGGGATTAAATTGGTTAGGATAGATGAGGAGTATTTTTGGTAGGTTCCCTAGTTAAACTAGTCGTAACTAGTGTGAAGTAGGGGCTTGTCATAGGGATGAGTGGGGTGAGGTTAGATGAGGATAGAGGTGGTTAGGATAGGTATAGGGATACATTTAGAAGGTTTCCTAGATAACTTAGATTTAACTAGGGGGTCATGACGAGTTTGTGTGGTGAGGTGTAGGGGTGAAGTGGAATATGTGAATTAGTTAATTAATTAGCCATGGGAAGGGGGAATGTGACTTAGGAAATGAGAGGTGAGTGATTAATTTATTAATTTAAATGGTGTAAGGGCAATGACATAAGTTTAGGGATGTTTTTCAAATGGTGTGACGACGAGTTTAAGTAATTAAATGCACGACTTAGGCCATGAAATGGTATAAGGATGCAAAAGGATACATTTATTCGATTTTGTGTGAGAATGGGGTGTGCAGATTTTTGGTGTCTATAAACATATTAGTGAAATATTGTAAAAATCGGCCAGGACTTGATATAACATCTTGACCAAACTGTACAAACTTTCTTAGGGATGGAAAACATGTAATATGAATTTTGCAACTTGTCAACTGATGTTTTTCTATGGATTTTATGCATTTTACTCATAGAATTTGACAACATTTCAGTATGTAAGGATAAAAAATATAAACAAGAGACCTCAAAATGTGCTAATCAAGAATGGAAAGATTGTTGTAGTGCCCACATTTTTATAGCTCCAGTTATCTATTGGTTCCTTTATGCATAGACATGTTTGAATGAGACTCTGATATATTTGGACATTATGCTATGTTATTTATCCTCATTGACATTATGGTATTTTGGACGCGTAGCGCCAATTGGACTAGGTTCGTATATTGATATATTTCTCATGATGTTGATGACACTAACAGGGCTACATTATAGTGAGAATTATTGGATATATGTTGATTTCTTGTGGTCGATTTGATCAATGATATAGTTTTCTGGATTTAATAATGGTAATCTCATGCTAGCATAGGTGTATGTCGTTGTAATTTATATCTGTGGATGATTCATGGTGAACTAGGTGTATAATTATATGCATTGCACTATCAATTGAATAATGATGTTAGGATATTATAGGTTTGATTAATTTTGTGATGAGTAGATGATATTTACTGTATTGGACATATGTGGTTAATGTGTGCAATGAGTGTGCAGGTGACAGGTTATAGGAGAGCGTGGGTTTCAGGGCGGCTACACAATTGTGCACAAGCGGCCCATGGGCTAAGTCCTAACCATGCTAAATGTTTGAGGCCTTAGAATAGGTGTATTAATTGAGCACCATGAGTGAACCCTCAATTATAATGTATTTATGTCTTGTAAAATTAATTATGTATAGGGTGTGTTTCATTTATGTAAACTAGTTTAAGGGTTTAATAATCTCATCTTAATTTGAGTGATGGTTTTGCGTAAGTGTGTGTGTGTTGGTAGAATGGATTGGGGACACATGTGAACCTTGGGTGGACCCCACACCCTCTACCCTTGTGCCCAAGTATGCCAAACCCGAAATTGGGCTATTTTGGGCATTTTTAGTGACCCCTTTTTTGTTTGAGAGTTCACTTAGCATGAAAATGGGCCCTTGGACCCTACCTAATAGGTAGGGGGCTTATTTCCAAGGTTTGGAGGGAGTTTCCCTCCCATTTTTCCCTCCTTAGTCACCAACCATGTAAGATGGTTGGTTTGTGTGTATTTGTTAAAAGTTGCTCCACTTTGTTTTATTTTCATTTTTAGTATTTTGGGTGATAAGGGCTAAAAGGTGAGTTTCGTTTTACTTACTTGGTTTTGGAATCTTTGACTTATGGGAGGAGAGGGGGTGACACTTGTCACTTTCCTATTGGTGAGGAAACTTTTGGGTTCCTCTTGATATTCTTCCTCATGGTGAAGGAAGGGGACTTTTTCCTCTTTTTTTTTTGGAGAACTTGGAGAATTTTGGGGAGCTTGGAAGTTTGCTTGGACAAAGGGGAAAAGCTTAGAGTCTTGGAGAGCATTGTAGAGGTAGGATTCTTAATCCTTTTCTTTCGTTGTTGTTGCTTATCTTGGTAGCTATGTAATGGTCAATAAAATAATGTGTGTGAAATGATGTGTTGTAAAGTTGTATGAAGAATGTAGTTTGTTTGTTTTTTTGCTTTGTTGCTTTTTTTGTATTTTACTCTCCACCATCATTTGGCTTGATGGTTTTTGGAGAATGTAGGGGAAGAGAGAGGGATTTACCTCTCAAACCTCATGGTTGTTGGTCAAGCCATGAATGTTCCTTCTCATCCCCTCATATGGTTTGAGGTGGGAGAAATGTTCATATGGCTTGAACCTTTCCCCATTCTTGGTGAGGAAACCCTTTTGGGTTTGAAAATCCTCCGAAGAAAGATTTCTTTGACATAAAGGAGGAATAAGGAGGATGAATGATTAGGAGGAATAAGGAGGTTAGTAAACATGCTTTTGTTGGTGTGTCCTGTGGTTGGACACCTTTGTTTTGGGCATCCTATTTCTTCTCTTCCCCCTTTTTGTGAGGGTGGCCTTATTTCTCCTCATGTTGTTGTCTTACCATGTGTAGTTTGTCTAAGTGTTTAAATTTTTCTATGTATTCTTGTTGTGTTTATCCCCATTATACTTGTGCACATTATGGATGCTAGTTCCTCTCTCCCATGGGCTTGGGGGATGCTAGTATATTTTTCCAACCATGGAAAGGCATGTGATGATGCCTATTGGTTGGGTGGTAAACAAGCCATGTCTCTTGTTTCAGCACTCTTAGGAGAACATTCAAGGTTGGAGACTCAAGGATGAAGCTTTGTTGAAGTCGTGACTTGTTCTTTTATCCTCAAAAATTCATTGTAAATATTACACCTCCTTGTATCTATGTGATATGGCTGATTATGGATAGCCTGATCTTGTAAACTTATTTTTTTTTGTGATTTGGGAAAACTTGTGTTTTATGGATCTTTCTTATATAGCTTTTGTTCAACCTTGCAAAGAGGACTTGATTTATTGGACTTGGAT
The DNA here is from genome assembly GCA_019776745.2 of Taxus chinensis. NCBI lineage: Eukaryota > Viridiplantae > Streptophyta > Pinopsida > Cupressales > Taxaceae > Taxus > Taxus chinensis. Next base: position 223,193,633 of record CM034155.1, on the reverse strand, counting down.
GTGTTGAATGTTTTAAAATCCATTTTGGAAATTTGTAAACTAAACTATGTTGAAGAAAGAAATCTGGTATTAAAGGATCCCTTCTTATTTTTTTATGTTTTAATGGGTTTGGACAAGACAATGTTTTGTTTAAAAAAAATCTATGAAATGGCATATGTGTATTTTTTGAAAATAAATCTGAACTTTATAAGTTAAGCATTCTTTTAAATCTACATTTTTTTATGGCATTACAATTGTGTTTATCTTAGCAAGAGTGCATTGTCAAAAATAATAACGTCAAAGAGTAAATTTCTAAATTTGAGTGTTTACATTTTCCCCCTTTAAGTATGAAATAAAAATTAAATGCTTAAAGGAAAAGATACCTAAGTGTGTAGAAACATTTTGTTTTCACTCAGAGTTTGTTTTTTAAATTCCTGTTGTGCTTGGTTTTGGCATGCTTCGTGATGAAACCTACAACACAAAGTGTAGTCAATGTCCATGATGAATAATTAAAATGTAACTCAAATGTAAAGTGTAACATGAAATATCGACATTTTCATAAAAATGAAATGAAAAGATGTAAACAAGGAAGGAATACATGTTTATTTTGTAGAGGGAAAGTTTCTTTTTATTTCTCTATACTCAGAGATATACATTTATGAGATTGCTAAAGGATTGAGGATGATTAGTCTCTAATTGTGCCAAGTAAAAACTAAAGTTTTAGGTGAATGCAACCCAACACAAAGAGAGAATAAGAAGAATGAAGTGTCAAAACACCCCACTAAGAAAGAATACCAAGTATCAAAATCTTTCAAAAACTCTGATATCTTCCCATTTAGATGCAAGAGGAAAGGAAAGACTACCTACAAATAATTTTACTACCTTGACACCTTTCATAGTCCCACAGACCACACCATTGAAGATAGATCAAGGCATGATTCTGTAAATACGAACACATATTAGAAAAGATAATGAGTGCCACCATTTCCCTCTCAGGTGTCACACAACTAAATAGAAACCATATTGTACTAAAATATAGATGAAGGAAGGAGGCACATGCCCCTAATATTCCAAAAATTGTAGTAGAAAATAAATACCATGGTGAAATAGTGAAGTACTCCATGCCCCCAATAACTTATTTGGAATGGGTGAAGTGAATCTAAAACTATGTCAGAAACCTATACTTGAAGGTGAAATTAAGAGAAGTTGGTGTAATTTCCCCTATGCAAAATCATGTGAAAGGGGGAGGACCATACCATAAGTTTATGACCAAACTGTACATTTTTTAACATGTTCTTATTTTTCTAGATTTCTATTCTTGGGTATGTTTTTGATTACCTATACCCTCTTTGTATCTATATGTTACCCTAAAATTCTAGTTGTGTATGTTATAGGTGTAGAATATATTTGGATGAATGCCCCATCTTTTAAGGCATGTGCAAATAACCATGTTTAGCATGTGGCTCAAAATAATAGATGTGTGACCTTGTACTAAATGTGTGAGGTGTTATAAATTATGTAGGGTGCTAAAGAGGTGGTCACCTTGAAGAACTTGTTCCTACAAAAAGGAAGGTTATTTCATATGGTGGTAACCATAGTGTGCAAAAAATTAATGATAACAATAGATAGAAATAAGAGAGATGATAACAATAGTATTATGAATGCATGTAGAAGACGATAAGTACAACAATAATGAATTTAGATGTAAAAATTATGCAAACAATATCACACAAAAGGCATAGAGCCTCAAACACATGACAACCATGATGTCACAAGACAATCAAGGCCTGTAGGCCTTCAAAAAAGTACAAGTAAGATAAAATAAGATATGCATAAATCCAAAAACATGGGACACCCATAGTGTTGCAAGAAAATCAAGGAACGTAAGCCACAAATAGGGAAACAAGCAAGTAGTTCCACACACACAAGAAAATATGTATGAAAAATAAGTGTTAGAACATGATGATATGATATAGTAGTCAATATAAGTGAAGATATGTGAAATAATAAATGTCAACACTGCACAAGACACATGTGTTAGTCATGTTAGTTCAAAAGATAACATGCATACCATATATGTGATCAAGCGTAATGAAGAACCATAAATGAACTATAATAGAACAATAACATCTATATGTAGTGTAAAATAGATGCCCCAAATGCATAGGAAGTCTAGGTAAAGGGATTACCAATACCTATCATCGTGAACTACTCTGTGTATGTCTTGTATCAAGCTCGAAATACCATGAATACATGTGTGTAAACAATAAAGAATCATGATATTTATTAAATCGAAGTGACAACAACATGTATAATGTAAAGTGATAACAACTCAAATGAAGTGTAAAGGTCCTGATTTTGTATTTTTGTAAATATATGAATGTTTTTTTATGTTTTTAAAATTATTATCTATGTACATGAAGGATGTGTAGCATTGAGCTACTCAATGAGAAAATCTGGAAGAGGTGGAACAACTATCAAAATTGATGGAGTCTTCGGCCTTGATTGTGCCATAAAGGGTGACTTGAATACGAGTAGTATAATAATAGTGATGCATACCAAATAAGGCCTCATAACTTTATAGTCACTAAATCACGCACTTGTTATGTACATCTAGCCTCTAGATACTTCATTTATATGCATGATTCCTAAAAAAGAGAACTAGTCATTAATAACACTTGTTTTTCTTTGACATTGCTTTTATCTTTCTCTTATATATTTCTTGTTATTTATGGACTTACACCTTACATTTTTTCATACTAGCCGACATCTTTCTCAACTCTAATTTAATTATTTTACCTTTTTGAGTGCCCTATATAAAACCATCCATCAGGGACATGAGCGCCCAGGTGTTGTTGTCCCCTCTGGGTGCTTTTGTCCTCTAACTCCCTTTTTTAAAAAAACAAATGTTACATCTTTCATGTCTTTGTTTACTACCATGATTCATCCTTTCACTTATGACAAAACTTAAATGAAGGAATCATGTGTGTGTGTGTGTGTACAAGTCTTATTTAACCTCATTAGGGGGGAAAGTATTCAAAAGGCATATCCATCTAGAAGGAGCTAATACTTTCTAGCCAATAAATCAAGGAATAAATTTTGGTATTGCATACTACATTGTATAGGAGGGTCTATTTTGAATTTCATACCACAAATTTTGTATTGGGACAAGTAGTTTTAGCTCGCTATTAGTTATGCCACTGGAATGAGGGTAACCTAGCTCAAGGTACATTATTTCAATCAAACACACACTGGAACTACATTGAGTCTAAAATGTAGTGCATTACTCAGTGAAAGTCACATTTGAATGATCGTCAAGGACAATCTGACTCAATAATTTGCATTATTTATTCATATAATGTGCACTTGAGCATTATGCAGGTAGTTAGGTTTATTTTACAGGTATAGGTGTGATTGATAAGAATAGTAACAAACATGACGTAATCTACATCGTATAAGAAGTGAAAATAAGTGATAGAAATTACCAAGACCTAATCTATTCCGCAAACATTGATGCCCAAAATAGATGCTAGCACCTAGATGAGCATGTTCCATTCCATGTGATCTTGTCCCTGAGATCATCACATTCCAAAATCAGAGACACATCTTACATAGTCTAGAATACACCCTTTCATACAAGTCTCCAACCTAGAATTAGTTCATACCTACAGAGTCAAGTTGAGTCATAATAAAGACCCTATCTATCGCTCTTGCTTGTATTTCTATAGCTATATCTTTATTGAATATTGTTATATTTATATGATCAGTAGCATCCTTACTTTAGATTTATTTTTTGTTAAATCATTTGGTGAACCTTATCCTTACCTTCCCATTATCAAATCTTTCATGGCTTCATATACCTTTGATTTCAATGCTTCCCCATTCTATATCCCGGTTCAACTTTGTAATCTCCTTGTTAAGCATGTCATATTTGATCTTGGATGTAGTCTTAATGTATGCAATATTTCATGTCTATTAAATAGGAATTTTTATTACTCATCTCAATCCATCTACTCTTTGTATACATGGATTTGATAATTGAGCCAAGCAAGTATTGGGCACAATTTGTCTTCCACTTACTGTGGGATCTTGTACTCTTGATGTTTTATGTCACGTTATGCCTTATGATGTCCCTTATACTATCCTTCTAAGCCATCCTTGGTTACATATTATGCATAAAGTTCTTTCTACCCATGGCCTTGTTACACCTTCTTCTATGGATACTGCTACGGTAAATTCCACACCTCATGTTGCTACCCCTTATGATATTCCCCTCATACATGATGTTGATGACATTACCTACATTGCACATCCTTATCCTCTTGGGATGCACCCTAGTACTACTAATTTACAACATAAATTTTCTATTGGCACCCATTATACTCCTCCCATTATGTCTCATTCTCAATGCACTTCTATTTATCATTTGCTTAGTGATTCCAATGTTACATCTCTCATTGTACCTTCATCATCACAAGTTAGACTACCATATATTGATTTGACAATAATTATTAATGTTTTCACTTTCTAATATTCTATGCTTGATTCATTTACTATGGCTGCACCTTATCTTGTGACATCCATGAAGGAAATCAATTCCCCTCCTTCCACATTTGTATCTATGGTCATAGTGGCTAATTCATACTACTTTATTTCTTCCAATCTTCCCAAATTACACCTATTTCTTCATATGAGCCTTGTGTCTCTCCCTTCATTGCTTAACTTTGATACTGATGTTCCTCCTAACATTATATATGTTACATACCTTTTGAATCACATATTAATCCTTATGTTTGCACTTACTTTTTCCACTATTGTCATACGCCTAATGTTACACCTATTCAATTTTCTTCTAATGGGTACATTCTTATTGTTTATATACTTCCTACTAATCCAATTAGGATCTTGGACTCTATAGGGTTTTCGCCTCACCATGTTGACATCATTCTCTAGTATCCCTTGTGTTTACCAATGTTCTACCTATTCTAGTTTCTTTACATGCATGACACAATCCTACTCCACATGATATGATACATGCACTTTCACATGATACTAGGTACTTTCCATATGTTCATATTATTAAGCATATTGTGTGCTATTTCCCACTACTTCTATTATATTGGCATTCATATTTGGGGGCATCCTAATTCCCCCACACCACTCGATGATGCACGTTTGTTACTGGTTCATACTTGATTGTTAAGGGCATCCTTACATGGACCTCACTTTGCACACACCACACTAAGGAACATCCTTTTTCCTCCCTTATAGTTTTTCTCTTTCATATAGTTGTAATTAAAAAAAACAAAAACATGGTTTCTTAGATCTTGATTGGATGTACTCTTGCTTCCTTATACTACTATATGTTACACCTTTTCTTATCATGTTACTATGGTTCATAGTATGATTTATCATTTTCATACACATATGCACGTTCACATGGTATCTTGAGGTGAATTTAGGTCACTTACAGGTTGTTACATGATGTATGATGTTTGGCCCTATCCATTACCAGTCCCATGAGGTTCCTGGGGGCATCTACCTTTTCCCACTTACTATCAAGTTCTATCATTACAATATTTCACATTTTCATTCCTATATTTATATCTTACATTGTGGCATACTATTTATCTTTCCTAACATGCTAACAAGTGCTTCATGTGTAGCATTTTCCTTGTAGGACTCTTTCCAATCATGGTTATTTGATTTTCTTGTATATTGTTTCCTATTTTTTTTGGGTTATGCCCTATGTTTTCTTATTACCTTGTTTTCACAATCCTTGAAGGTTTCAATTATCTTGTGATATCCTGAGTGGTGTCCTATATCTCCAACCATCTCCTCACTATGTTATTGTTTGTTATTTTCCTATATGTTTTTACTAGTTGGTATTTCCATGTACATTACTTGTTTATCACTGACACTTGTATGCTAGCATTTTCCAATTGTTTTTCTTATGCCATGGTAACTACCATGCATAATCCCTATTCCCCTTGCAATAATCCCTATATTAAATATGCATATCAGTTTCATCCTTCCTCATTTGGGCTCCATTCACTTTTTTTCATCTCATGCACCCCAAACAAGTGGGGGAAAACATTGGGTGAACCTTTTCACCCTCCCAATAGTTACATACAACAGTTACAGAATCACAATCAACAGGAACAAAACAGTAATTAGTTATAGAATAGGGCCAAAAATAGACTTGGCCACAAAACTTCAAGCCTGGATAGATCCACCCAACTTACAAACATGAACAATATGCGCTAGTGTCCCACATGGGTGCTCCTGTCCTAGGGAAAAAATAGTTACAAAGTAGTTGTCAACAGTTACATAGTTACAATATCATCCAGTTTTAATAGTTACACAATCAATTTCAGATTGCAATCAATTACTAACATGAACTAAATAAGGACTTAACTACTTACTTAGTAACCAAGGCAGGAACCAAAGTAGGAACCAAATAAGGAAGTGACACCTAGGGCATATGCAAGACAATGATATGCCTAGAATAATGTGTCATGTGATGCAAGTTATAAATAATATTTGTGATCTCTGCAATGGCACATATTAGTGTGGAAGCATTAACGATTTGAGGGAAAAGCCTGTGAGCTCTCCCAAAGTACTTTCCTTTAGCGGCGATATGATGCCTAAATCTGAATTTTAGCACTTGGACGTTTAAATCCCTATTTTTTTGACAGGAAACCCGAATCCTTCATATTATTCCAACCAACTCTTAAGAAACAAGTCTATAAGTAGGAAAAAATGTCTATCCCTTTCTCTTTCATCATTTCAGGTGTACTCTAAACCCTTGCTTTAGATTTTTCCAATACACATTTCTAGTTTTATAATTTAAAGTTCAATTACATTTACCTTGAGCATTGACTACACTTGTTTTCTTTTGCAAGTCTTATCCCATCCCAATGAAGCAAAAGCACACAAGCAACCATGAAGCAAATCTCAAACACACTCTGACAAAGACAATATTCCAAAGAACTACATGCGCACATCATTATCACTCCACACAAGCAAAGGTCACCCATATGATCATTATCCTTCCCTTCCCTTATAATTCTATGGTACACATTTTTCACTATTCCATTTGAACCACTACAATACTCATTCAACATACTACTCGGCACAATCTTCTTTCGAATCCCCAAGGTACACTTTTCTTTTCTACTTTATGCTACTGAATCCTTATTCACTAGCATATTGTTGGTGTGTGTGACCTACCTTGTCATCATCCACATCACCTGGTGAGTCATCTCACCTTGCGAGAATCATAGGTCTTAGGTAGTCAAATGATAAGTGTCAGATTCTATCATAGAATATGTCATTGTCATTTGCGTCAGTACGTCATAGGAGTTACATTCCTTATTTGGAATTGTAACTCCTCCTTTAGTGGCATCATATGTGTCAGTCATGTCATATGCGTCAGTGGTGTCATAGGAGTTAATTTCCTTGTTTAGGCATGGGGGTTACAGAACACCCCTATTTGTACTTCCTTTTTTCGATCTATGAGGATGAGCAGACTTATTTTCTTATTTGCATATTCTTTCCATTATTTGAATCTTACTTATTACATTAGAGCTACGACGTTAACATCGGACTGCAACTTCATTATGGTGCATTGTTTCGACATTGGTTCTCACATATCCCTCTTTCATGGTATCAGAGCTGGTTTTGGTAAAACGTGCACTCTTCATTTATCAGTTGCTTATTACTTCTAGTTTCTTCGTATTTCCTCATGCAAGTTTTTTCAATTATTACTTTGGAATTGTATTGCTCACCTCACATTGAGGGTGCAAGTTTGAGGGTATTTTGGTTAGTTTCCTTTATCATGTAGCTGAGTTCGTGATTGCTTCTATTCTCATGAGCTCAGTTTCACTTTGGCGTGGACATGTGGTTCATTGTTTTCTCGAGGTCCCCTTTGTATGGACATTTTCTGCCTTTTAAATCATTTGCATTGGTGAACCCACTGCTTGAGTACTTTTTGGATTTGAAGGCTCATTTTTGGTTTGCTTTTTACATGCATTGGGTATTGATACCTCTTGCCTTGGATCTTTGTTCTTGGTTCAACACTCTCAACGTTGGTTTCACACGTTTGTGGGCTCAACTCACTAGGTGCCCCCACATGCTTAGATTCACCATTGGCTCTATGATTTTATCTTGACTCACCAGCTCTCTTGGCAACTCGGTGATCTACCCATCGAATCTTGTTTTGGATTAACTAGGGTCTCTTACATTGGTCATTGGTTCGCATTGGCTTGTGCACTAGTTTGAAAGGCCTTGTTGTTTGTGCTTTGTGTTTTTCACACTATCTCTGCATGCTCCAACTTGTTGTTTCACTACTGCTAAGTGTTCATGGTTGATTGAGCCTAATGGATCTCTATTGGTGGTTTTTGGAACTCCTTTGACGTTGTTATCTCTGCACAGAGCTCCCATGACCTTTTTCATCCTATCATTACTACACCAGCTCACTCCTTCCACCAACTCATGTCTGCACATACCTAACAGCTTGATCACTCCATGCTTGAGCCCACCTGTAACCCATTCATGTGACCGTTACACTATGGATTGACCGTTTGGTCAAGAAACATGGCAGCTCGGCCCTGATTCTCTCAGCTCGACCAACCCAGCACGTGGCCCCTCCTCACAACATTGACAGTCAACCAAGAGACGACTAACTCAACTCAGGGTACTAGCACTCAAATCATCAGCCTCAGTCAACAACTTATTTTTAAGGTGAAAAACATTTAATTCATTAGCATTGTAAATTTTTTTTTGGGTATTTTACTTTTTTATAGTCCTTCCTTTGAGTTTCGAAGATGGAGGGTGAGGTCTGGGGTTGGCATGAGGCTAATCCCCCCTCACAATAAAAACAAACCCTATCTAAAATTTGATGTCATTTCTAACGAGCATACATACGACACCCTTTGCATGCGTTTAGGACACATTTTTAATCCATTTGCAGGGCTTATTGGCATTTTCCATCAATTGTGGGAATAGTTTCTTTGCTATAACTTTTGACTAGTTGCTCAGTTTTGAGCACTTCTTTAGTCAAAGTTACATGTTTTTTCACACACTAGATGATGGGATTATAAATTTTATAAATCCACTATTTTATAAAGTGTTACATTCTGGGGGGCGTCATTATATTGCTTGTATTGGCTCATTTTGAATCATCTTGAGCATTGTTTTATCCCTTTTATTGCTTATGGACTTGTGAGCACATCCGCCATAGTATTACAGCAAAGGGATTATTTCATGTGAGGTGAGACACTAATTCTCACAATGCCTTCTCTTCCCCTTCTTGTTTTCACTCATTCTTGTGCTTACTTACGGTGTCGAACTGTTGCGCCCAACAAACCTTTATTGTTGTCTCCACTCTTGTGCGTTATTACGATGATTGCAAGGTGAGTGATAGACTGGTTCTTAGCACACAGTCACATCTGATTGTAATCAACGCACTAAACTATAAAGTGCCAAACTCAGGGGGTGTGATATTATTCTGGGGTGGTTGTTTCCTTTCTCTCTCCTTCCTTCTTCCTTCGTTGGTTCTATCTCTTCATTATGGATATTTCTAAAGTACTAGTGCTCACACCTTTTAATTTCTTCGAATGGAGATCTAAAATTATATTGGTTTTGTGAAGTAAAGGGTTATACCGTGTCACCATGGGGTTAGAGATCGAGCCTGATGATGAACCTGAAAGATCTAAATGGTTCAACCGCTGTGATGAAGCCTTAGGTCTTCTTTGTATGTCTGTATCTTCCTACTTTCTCTTCCACATCGAAACTTCCTTGACACCTGATGGAGCATGGAAAATACTCGACGAGATGTTTGGGAAGCAAGATGACATGAGAGTACATGATTTGGAGAAAGAACTACTAGGGTTAAATCCTAGTGACTTTGAAAACCTGTAGGCCTTCTTCTCAAAGTTTGTCCACACTAGACTACTTATAAAGGAATGTAAAGTGGAGAAGAAAGACTCTCAATTGATCTTTTCGATTCTTTCTAAGTTAGGTCTTGAATACTCTGCCTTCGTTTCAACTTTCCACGCCATGAAAGCCACCTTGGGTAGTGCTTAGAAAATGCCCTCATTTGACATTTTTTCGTCCCAACTCATTCGAGAATAGGACTAACTCATTCAAATGGGGACTCTAAAATCCAGGTCACATGCCCTTGTGGCAAATAATGGCAAGAAAAATGAAAAGAAGAAAGAAACAAAGGACCAACCTAAGAAAGAAACCAAGACCAACCAACTCCCAGCTAAGCCCAACACTAACACTTCGACTTATAAGCCTAAAGCGAAGAAGGAAAAGTGTATTTCTATAGCTAGATCTTACTTGAATATTGTTATATTTATCTGATCAACAATGTCCTTACTTTAGATTTAAATTTTATTAAATCAAACTACAACGGAAGCATTGGTAACGTGTGAAGGAGAAAGAGGGGATAATCTTATAGAATCCAAAATATCAATTGTATGAGGAGTAAGTGCAAGGGTTATAATTCTAAGAGTGTGCACATGATGAGAAACTAGAAGAGAAAAAATATATGTATAATTGTTAATAATGGCTAAAGCATATGTAGTAAGTTTGTAGTAAGTGTAAGGACAAGTAGTAACATGTGAAGTAAGATATGTGCAACATATGTAGTGTTATGAGGCTCCCTTGTATCAACCTCAAGAAATGGAGGGAGAGACATAAGGCTCAACATAAGAAATAGTTGAAAGATACAATTATTGAAAGCATTATAATCATATGTATGAGCACATAGAATTCTAACATAATCCATATCCATAATAGTGGTGGACAGAGGGGAATTGGATGCCCTCGTGGATGTAGTAAGACTAGGTGTAGCCATAATGTATGATTCACTCATGAAAGGTTGAAAAACAAATGAAGAAATATCATTATCAAATCAGCATACAGAGCACCCAATTATGGTGGACTAGACATAGTAGGTGATATGATATTGAAATCAATAATTGTAAGATCAATAAAATTGTATCTAGAGGTGTTCTCGGAAAAAAAAATTTGAAAGTTATGTGCATTATATCATTTTGAAGGGGGAAATGAGTTTCCCTAAACATCATAGGTAATGTAGATAGAATAATGGCCATATGAGGAAAATCACTAAATATAGGTGGAGGTATAGCATTAATTATTTAGGATCTAGCACCATTTGTAGGATAAAGATACACATTAACAAGAGGACCATGTATATTAGGAGAAATTGCATCATGTAAATCAATAACAATGCATCCCATGCCAATAACAAAAGGATGTTTAGTGTAAGTATAGTCCTCATGAGCATATGTATGTGTAGACACTGCCTTTTCACCCCTAGGCAACTTGACACACATTAACCACATTATCATAAACATCATTACTATCACTATATTAAGTACACTTCAAAAATCATTGTTGCAAAACATAAATCACCCACATAAAACATATTTACCCTTCCCTAACCACCCAAAACCAATTTAACCTATTTACCCTACCTATCCTAACCCCTTAACCTCTCATAACCCGACTCCCTAACCTCTCACCATTCACCTAACAACCTAAAACCTCATATGACAAGTGGTTTCAACCATTTTCCATATTTTCCCTTATTGGTTTGTAACCTCTACGGACAAATGGATGGCGATCCGTGATGGTTGGCGATCATTACGATCACCATCAATCCTATTTAACCAGCCTCTCCCTCCATTTCCCAAATAGTAAGAATATGCGTTTGAGGACAAATTGTTGTAGTTGTGACAACATCACTACACCCAGGATTATCAAAACTCTACTGCTAAAGCCTTCAGGGACCCTTTCATATCATTTCTCAATATTTTGGGAGCTTTACCATCTACACAAAAAATTATCAATGTTAGTACCTCCCTTTCTATCATTTTATCAGCTTGTTTTACATTAGTTATAATCCACAATCTGTCAGTAATACCATCCTGCAAAGTATTCTTAATCCTCGCTTCTTATTTAGTTATTAGCTAACCTTTTGAATACTTTAAAATTTCCACAGTGATCGTCGTCAATCCCCGATCATTATTGATCACTCCCTCAACCTTTATTTTCTTCATTAGCCTCTTAAACACTTCCAAATCTCCATTTTTGGAATCACACAGGTTCCTAGATTCCTTCTAGTTTACCTCATCATTGTCAAATATGTCTATCATCAACCAGTATCTGATTTATTAAGTCTTTTGTCAAAGTAAAAATTTTCTACCCGTTCATCATCAATCGGTATCCATAGCCTCTTTTTTTACCTTTTGTCTTATAAACACATCATAATGTTTCTCTTCTGAGTTTCATAGCCGTGTAGATTCTTTATATCTTTCCTTAGCATCATCAATCTCTTTCTAGTAATTATTATTGTCTATTTTATTCATCCTTTATCAAAACAAGAATTTTGTTTATGATCGTCATTAATCTCCGATCACCGTCGATCCCTGTCACTTCTAATCATTTCTAGCATTATCATATTTATATCAATCTATTTTTTTTCCTAATAAGTTATTTGTAAGATGGATCTTTTATAGATGAGTATTCCAGGTCTGTCACACCCAATTAATATTATATGCAACCTTTCGATCATCCAATACTCATTCATGTGGGAATAATTTGACATTGTTCACGAACTTAGCTTGTGTGCTAACACTCTCTCTCCCAATGTTGAGGATATCGAGAATCAAATAGAAATCATTCAGGGAGAGCGAGAAGTTGTTGATGTTCTGGTATAACTACTTCGAGGATTTTGAGCTTGTTACTGACCTAACCTGGGCTACTTATGAAGATGAACATGGCTTCACTATCCCTCTTGAGTTTTAAATCATTGATTATAATTTTACCTCATCATTATTAAAGCAACTTAATTGTATCAAATGATTTGACACCCTCTAAGGAAGTCCCCTTGGATTTTTAGGATTGGCATCCACCAAACAACTCGTTATCATCTTTATCTAATATATTTTTATTTAGTTGTCCTTGCATACATGTCTTCTTCATTTAGATTTTATTTATATCTTTCATTTCTTTTGTTTTCTATTTTATCTAAATTTTCAGTGTGGAACACCTTGTTTTTGTTGTTGCTTTAAAACTTAAACATCAAAAAATAAAAAGGAAAAGTGATTACAAGTACACTCTTCTCTTTCATCATTTTCTTTCAACATCAGATTTTATGTGTATGTTCTCATCGAACCAAACATCTCCTTTGGATTTTAAAACAAACACTCATACTTGTTTACTCACATAGCTTAATTAGGAGTTCAAATAATTACATTCACAAAAACTCCCTTCACACACAACCAACCCACATTAAACATAACTTGCATCTAAACACTCCTTCCCATGTGGACTTACTTAGATTTCATCACCAAGAGAATAAGATGACTCGGTGTTATGGCTGAGTATAAATAATCTGGTGGGCGGTATATCAGCTAAGCACTTGACACCCTTATCATTATAGGACCATGAAGTGAGGGGGAAGTGAGGGGGTAGACCCCAATACCATGCCTTGTATCAACACCAATACAAATTCACGCCTCACATACCTTTGGGTATATTGAGGACTTCATCCCTTAACTTATCTAAAACCAACTTTAGACTACCTTCTCTTAGTACCTATTTAACCATTTTTCACATTTAGCACCTTTATTAATTTAATCAAATTAATAAAAAAAATCTTGTGTGACTTGTTTACAGTTGTTATAATAAACCACTTAGCTATTTTTCTTTTTCTTTTGTGATTGTGTGTTAGTTCCTTTTTCTAACCAGACAACAATCCCATCTACAAGACTTCGAAAATATGACTAATCATCTCCAACAGTCACTGGATAACATCGAATCTCACCTTCATGATATTATAGGCGTGAGGGACCAACTTCGATCACCTTCTGCAACAAATTAGGAGCCCCGACATTATCCTAGAAGTCATTAAACCACGTCAAAAATTCCAGATCCATCCAGTCCCTAATTTTTCAATATTGGTAATCTAGTCTTCAACGAGATCTTGGATTGTAACCCATTGTTCATGAACACCTATCTTAATTATCGAGGTGTTTTCCTCCAACAACCCGGTGAGGAACATCGATCTCCGATCACTATTGTCACCTTCGATGCTTCCTGACTTATTGATCCTAATCATGAGCTAGTCATCCAACAAATTCATCCCTATTCCACTATTGGTGGGTCAGAAACATTAGTACTCTTGCGTCAATTCCCATTACGTCAATCCCTTTTATCATTTTTGATCCTAATGTTGTCTCATCACATGACACAACCAATTAATAGTCATCCTCCTCATCAGATCCTTCATCAGGCTTGTCATCTTCACAAAATCACACCAACACATGTCCTTCCACATCTAGTCTTGTAGCTTCCAGTGTCACTCCTATGCCTCCTTTGATCTTGCTAGCTATCCCTCTTAGTGTTTCTCAAACCATGCCTTCACAACAACCCACTTCCTCTATTCAAAACGTGGCCATGTCTCTCCCCATATCTATACCCCTCATCAATACTAGTTTTATTGCTAGCGCTCACCCTTCTTCACAACAAGCATGAACTTCCCCTATCTCTCAAGTCCATTCTCATTACATACCACAACCCTATCAACCTCTTATCCACACATTTATCCCCTCTCAGTATATACCACAACCATCTCATCCTCTTATCAATACTTCAATTCCTATCCAATATGAATATATTCAACCATCACAACCTTTATTTTCACAGCCTATGTTCAATATCCCCACGAACATTCCTCTTCAGCACAATGTCTCGTTACCTTATCACCTATACCAACAACAAAATCCACACGTCCATAAAAGACCTAACACATCATCATTAAATCCTCACAAAATTATCCTTTACAAGTGTTGATGAATAGGATTTAAATTCTTGAAGTTGCCTCCATGGGCCCTAAAAGTACCCTATCATATGAACAGATCTGTAATGAACCTATTCATCCATCAGTACCCTTACAAGCATATCCCCCACACTGAGAACTCCCTAATTTTATTAAATTCTACAGCAAGGAGGACCCTCAATAACACATTTGAGCTTTTTTCCACGCATGCTACCTTATCACACATGATCAAGACCTCATGTTAAGGATGTTTCCCATATCCTTAGCAGGGCCCGTACCGGATTGGTACAATAGTATCCCACAATATTCCCTCTTTTCCTTCGCATAGCCTACAAAAATATTCTTAGAACACTTCTCCGTCAACATCACTCATTAAGTATCCATTACAGATCTTTACGCTATTAAATAGGTCAAAGATGAATCTATTACAGACTTCATCACCCACTGGCACGAGATCATCAACCAATTATCCTTCCCACTCCCACAAACTAAATTGATTGAGTTGTTTTCTCAATTGTGTGCTGAACAAATATCATCCATGCTTAAAATTCAATCTTTCTAGACATTTGAAAAAGCCTTTACCATGGCCCAAAAATTATAACTTCGTGCCCTCGAAGATGGTAAAGTCAAATTCCGATTCAAGAAACCAAATCCTAGGTCTTCATTCAAACCTTCTTCTAGTAACGATAAGTCTAAAGGACCAACAAATGAAGTTGTCATAAAATCCACCTCTAAGGGTCATTTGAATTCTGAGCAGACTCGACCCAAATGTAACTATACACCCATCAGACAATCCTATAGTGTGGTCTTCAATAAGCTCCTAGCGCATGTAAGATCACACTCCCTCCTATCCACCCCATTGACACATCAGTTTCAAATCCCTCATGGTATTGATGAAATGACTATTGAAAAATACCATAGGGTTTAAGGCCATGATATCAAAAGGTGTCATTCATGTAGAAACATCCTCTAAGATCTTATTGACAAGGGTGACTTATAACTTGACATCCGGAATCCACCTCCTAATTGTAATTTGGATGTCTTTAAACAACCCTTTCCTAATCATGGCCCATCCACTACTCAACCCCAGTCCAATGTTATCAGATTTCATCAAACTATTAACATTTTCAAAGATCTCCCACCTACGCTTCCAACACCTAGTTCTTCTTCTGTGGAAGCACCAACTGAATCATCCAACTCTTCTAGTCTTACTATCTGCAAGACCATATATTGACATCTACCATATCTACTTCAATCATGTTTGTCACCTCTTCGCAAGCCTCGTAAAAGAAACCCATTGTGGAAATCACTAAGATCTCTTTTGACGACCACGTTACCCGACATCACCTATATGAACCTTAATAAATCCACCATATCACCCATCAATTCTTCATCTAGAAAAACAAAAACTATATCACAAAGTGGTTAAACAATGTCATTACACCATTTAAATCCCTTACCTTCCATCTTAGGGCCCCATACTTTATCAAAATTCACATTCACTATCACAGAATCCAAGTTCATCCCTCAACTGACACCTAAATGTGTCCCACAAAAATCTTCCTCACACACCTCAGATTTTAGTCCATTAATCAAAACACAAATCACCTTGACGTAAACTCCGATAAGGTATTATGTTAGAACCCTTTAAAGGCTCATCTAGCTATCTATCGTAACATTTCTTCCTCTCAAGCCATTTGGCTCTCGAGGGTGGAAACCCTCTTGGTATAACTTTGAAGCCTTCTCTAAATATCATCGTACTTCAGAACACTCTACCAAGGACTATAAATACCTACACACTACTATTCGAAGCCTTGCTAGTAAAGGGCTTCTCCCAACATATCTATGACATCCAAATCAAATAAAACAAACTCATCCAACCCCTAAATCCACACTCTCTAAACCATCATCTAACACTCCATCTGCATCCAACAAGGGTTAGGCCTCTTCCAGTAGGACCCCACTTCACCAAATCAATGTTATCCATATAACAACCAAAGCCCACACGTAAGACCCTAAGGCTTCATATCAAAATAGGATGAAGGTATCCATCTCTCTGGATCTTGAATCATCTAATTCTCCATCTTCTTCTAAGGTAAAGGTATCCATCCTTGCTTCTCCACATGCACAATCCACCTCCTTTGTATAAAATTCCATCATCAAATAAATTCATCAAGCACCCATAAAGATGTCCCTTTATGATCTTTTCCAAACCTCACCGCAACATCAACAAGCAATGATTGAAGCACTTCAATTGATATCGGTACCATCAGATGATCCCCATCTATTTGTAAATCTAGTCGGTACCTTAAAAATATTCCCCGATATCACTTTCGATGATTCTAAAATCCCATCCTTACACCAAAAGATCACAATCTCCCAATATTTTTCACTCCCTAAATCGACAATACTTTCATCAAGAGAGTAATGATTGACAATATAACTAGCATTACAATCATATCATCCCATGCTTTCAATTAGCTTTAGCTACCTAATACTATTTTTTCTCAATCACCTTAAGTACTATGTGCCTTTAACAACACCCGTGTTCCCTACACTAGGCACAATTATCCTAACTAGTAAAGTAGGTGTTAAGTTTTTCCACGAACTCTTCTATCTCATATAAGAAGATTTTCAATATAATATATTGTTAGGATGATCTTAAATACGCGTTATGCAATGTATCCCATCCACCTTACATCGCTATCTCAAATATGAACATGAGGATAAAAAATTTACTGTTCTCGTCAATCTGAATCCCTTTAAAGCATGTCATATGACTTATCATCCTAATGACATTCTCATCCCTAAAACAAACTTGGGCTCTTCTGATAAATCTTGTACCAGTTCTAGTGTCGCTACATCTGAACTGCCAGATGATAACTCTTTCTCCTTTCCAAACATAGTCAGGCCTTCACATGGTCATATCATGACATGCCTACTATTGACCCTAACATTATCGTTTACAACATTGTCACAATCCATAATGCTAAGCTTGTCAAACAAAAACTACGTAATATGTTCGCTCACATAACCCTCCTCATCAAATAAGAATTACAATCTCTTCTTTCTTATTACCCATTAACTATCCACAATGGGTTTCTAATATCATACTTGTAACCAAAGCTTCCAAAAAAGTATGCATCTGCACAGACTTATGAGATCTCAATCTCGCCTATCGTAAAGACGAATTCCCACTCCCTAACATTGATCAACTTATCGATCTTACCATCGGCCATGAAATGTTATCTCTTATGGATGGCTTCTTTGGCTACAATCAAATTCTTATCACAACAATCAACATAAAACTTCGTTCATTACTCCTTAGAGGACTTTTTGCTAACATGTCATGCCCTTCAGACTTAAACATTATGGGCCACCTATCAATAAGCCATGACATATATCTTCCATGATCTCATTCATAAAATAGTGGAAGATTATGTTGACAACCTCTTAGGAAAATATAAACAACGCAGAGACCATCTTGTCACCCTTGAGGTCATCTTTACTCATCTTATGCAATATTTCCTTTGCCTTAACCCCGTTAAGTTTGTATTTGGTGTTATCATCGGTAATATTTTAGGGTTCACCATTTCTATCAAGGGCATTGAAGTGGACCTTGCAAAAATCAAATCCATTATCAAAATAACTCCTTTAAACCTTAAACAGATTCGTAGTCTTCAAGGTAGACTTCAATCAGTCTATCACTTCATCTATCAGATTTCAAATCATTGTTAACCTTTTAACCATATGCTTCAAAAGGATGTCCATTGCAAATGGGATCACAACTGTCAAAAATCCTTCGAGGACCTCAAACAATACCTTCTATCACTTCATGTGCTCACACCTCCACGCGAGGGGGATCCATTTTACCTATACATATGTGCTACTAAATATGTCCTGCGTGTTATGCTAGCACATCGAGATGAGCAAGGTAGAGAATAGGTTGTTTATTACAAAATCCACACTCTTCATAATTATGAAACTTGTTACATTGAAGCAGAAAAGTTGTGTTGTGCCTTATATTTCACAACTTCCAAACTTTGTCACTATCTCCTAAATCATAAAAATATACGTTGTCACCAATTTCATTCCTCTCAAAGAAATGCACTCCAAAACATACCACAATGATTGTATCACTCATTTCATTCTCATGGCTGATTTTTATCTAAAATTCATATCACAAAAATCTATTAAGGGGTAAGCCATTGCTGATTAACTCTCTTAAGCTTCCCTTCCTGATAATCAACTACCTCATGAACAATTTCCCAATGAATCCATCAACACCATCGATCAAGAGTATACTCCCTTCAGAATGACACTTTTCTTTGACGGATCTAAGTATCGGCAAGGGGGAGGTTTCGTTATCATCTTCATACCTCCCTAGGGATTCCTATCCATCTATCCTTTAAATTAAATTTGGAATGCACTAATAATATGGCCAAATGTGAAGCTCTCATCTTGGGTCTTCAAAAAAAATTCATGTTTGGTGTTTAAATTATTGAGGTCTATGGAAACTCTCAACTTTTCATCAACCAAAGAAAAGGAATTTATCAATGGAAGAATGGAACTTTACAAAAATATAAGAATGTTGTTGAATTCCTCTTAGAGGCCTTCGATCAATATGCCATCCAAATAGTTCCATGATCTTCCAATAAGTTTGTGGACACCATGGTGTCTCTAACATACCTCATCCCACTATTAACCAAGGATTCCAAATTGTTCATTGTTGTGTATAGACTTGATCAACCATCTCACACCAATGAACTACCCTCTATCAATCTCATCGAAGACAATCAAACACACCTCTGCTACACTCATACCTATGATTATCTCTCTCAATCAAAAATACCATTTGAATTATCTAAAAATGATAAACGATCTTTTCTTCAACACTCTACCGGATATATGTTATTTTAGGTGGTGTTCTCTACAAACGCGGGTTTGATGGCCTCTTACTATGATACCTAAAATATCATGAATCCACTAAATTAATCCAAGAAGTCTACGATGGCATATGTGGTGGAAACTTCAATGGTATGGTTGTCATTAAAAACTTCATATGGATGGTCTATTATTGGCCTACCCTTAATCAAGATTGTTGCGCATATGTCAAGAAATGTGTTAAATGTCAACAACATTCTAATCTTACTCACATACCTAGTCAAGCTCTACAACCCGCTCAAGATCTATGGCCCTTATCATAATGGGGACTTGAACTAATTGGTCTCATCAACCCCCATTCATAAAAATGACACCGCTCTATCATCACAACTATGGAATATTTATCTAAATGGGTAGAGGGTATTCCCCTTGTCTCTACTAAAATAAACAAAATATTTTAATTCATTTACCAACACATCATATGTCACTTCAACATCCCTCACAAACTCGTCACTGAAAATGGAAATTCCTTTAAAAACAAGGGAGTTAAGAAATTATGCAACACATTTCAACATCAAACTAAGATTTTCATCACCTTATTATCTACAAGAAAATGGACAAGCCAAAGCTTCTAATAAGACACTTAACAACAATCCTTATGAAAACCGTCGATCCCTTAAGCAGGTATCGAATAAGTGTACCAAGGCTCTAAGGCATCTCATTTTTTAGTCTTGGATTGAAGGATGGGTGCACCTAAGATGCTATGTGTACTAATACCTCATTAGAATAAGGGCACGCAGGATTAGGCACCCAGACAGCACGCACAACTTTCTAGGTCCCTCCTTTGTGATGCTTTTGGCAGGGATATGTTAGGACCCATACCACGCATGTGACATGAATAAGGTGTCAGATTAACCAAGTGGGGCATTCAAAGGGAATATGCAAAGTAATGCAGTACATTCAATTGGAAACACATCATAATAAGGAAACATGCATAGATCATGCTAAAGATTTAAGATCACATAGGACACCATGTATGGCACCATATGTCAGAGCACATACCTGAAGGAACTATAATCCATTATAACAAAGTATTACACAACATGAAGATGAATAACATCACCGATAACTAAGGCACTGCAAAAGGAGGCATTGTGCAAAAATCAGGATGCCTATATCTATAAGCACTCATAGTAGAGCTAATCACGGATGGCTTAAGTGATTAAAGGATCATGAGATAGACCTATAGATGTGAGTGTCAAAGACAATGAGTTCATACAAATATATTGTAAGGACTCTATGGAATTGGGTAGGGGACTATACCCTTCATCGCCCAATGCATTAAGGGGCTGGGATGTAAATAGACTTTGCATGGATCAAAGATATGATCCCTGCTGTGATGTATGACTTCGGTTTGATCAAGCTATGGTAGTCTAAGTGGATAAACTGATCCTATAATGAGTAAGGATTTCTTTAATGAGGATACAATAGCATAAATCCATGCATGAATATAATTCATCTTCGTACTACATGAACTTTATCTAAAAAATAGACTTGTTCTTGGATGGTATGACACTCCATCTAATATCTTTTCCTATTTTCAGCTTCCTGTTATAGTCTAAATGTTATCTGGCTAAGTCCTAGAATATGTCCTCTTGGAATGCGAGCACATTTTTTTAGGGACCTCTTTACTAGTCCCATGCTTAAAGTGTACATGTGCCTCACATGTGCCACTTCATTATCTCATATGCGTTCTTCGATACTTAGCTGATTTTTTCAGTCTAACATTACCCCACACTAATTACATTGACTCGGGGCCTCGAAAATGGGGTTTCTCAACTGATCTCAATAGTTCCTTTCTTGGTTGACACTCCATCTGTGCATGGGATTCCCTATGTTCTTAACCCGTAACTGTTAAAATCAGCTAAGTCCTATAATTTTTCCTCTTGGGCATAAGCCTTCCATGCGAACCTTTACTAGTCCTTGGATGCAAACATCTACCCCACTCTACTAGGCTTATCAAACAAACAATCCATACTCCTACAAGTGTTACACCCTTTTCTTTAGTCTACGACTTCCAGGTGAGTTCTTATCCCTTGAAGTTCTAAATTTCTATCTCTCCACATGTATCCCTTAGATATTTTATCATCTAACAAATATTATCATCAAGAATGTATAACAAAACTTGAGTTATTAGATGAGCGTCACCTAACAATCCTTGAACATCATTATGTTTATCAAGAAGCATCATAACGAACGAGTATACAATAAACATGTCAAAGAATGTGACTTCAATATTGGTGATCTTTTCCTAAAAGAAAATGCAAAATGTCACTACTCTGTAAAGGAGTAAATGTGGAAATTTTTCCTCAGACTAGATTGGTCCATATGACATTGTTCACAAATATGGGTCAGGAGCCTATTGTTTAGCCTCCCTTGATGGTACACAAAAAAAAGAACCTTTGAATGCATTGCACTTGTGGGCCTTTCTACTGTTAACATATCTACTACCATGACATTAGTTACATCAAAGATCTCCATTCCATAACTAACCTATCATTCACATACCATAATGAATTGGAAGCATATGCAATCTATCGTCACTATCCTTATAATTAATGACCTTAAATATGAGCACCACCGAATCTATTCATCACATATTTTACATGGAAAAGTTCCTCTTGAGTAGGAACCCCACATTCATTACTCCCATCCTTCCCTTTTCTACCAACTGAAAACATGCTAAGGGGTATGCAAGTGTATTTTGTTGACGCATTTTTACCCCTCCTTAAAATGGTCTACTAGGCCTTCCCTCCACCTAAAAAAAACAAAAAAATCTATGGATGCATACTTATCAAAACTATAGACTGATCCCTCGAAGGACATCTATTAATCACATTAGCAAAAATATATATTGATCCCTCAAAGGACAACTATTAATCATATTAGAAAAATATAGATTGATCCCTCGAAGGACAACTACCAATCCAAATATAGACTGATCCCTTAAAGGACAACTATCTATCAAAAATAAAAAATCGTAGACCAATCCCATAAAGGATGACTACCCATATCATTATAAAAGTGTTTCCCACATTGATCAACCTTCAAAATTATTTAAAGAATCCTATGAAAGCTTCCCACATCGATCAGTTTTCATGAAAAAAATATAGCTAGGGCATAAGCCTACAAGCCTTAAAAGGTGAACCCACTTCCCCTGTACAAATTACATGTGTCAACCCTTCTTGTGTTATGGGAAGGTATACATAGTTCATTCCCATCCATATCCAAGATCCCACATGTGACTAATTATTTCTAGTTATATGTTAACACTTGTTACAAAGCCTTAAGTGCGTTGTCATATGCATTTAAAATACCATCATGTTACATATGTATCAAATCCAGTCTAAAAAGCAAACATGGTGTCTCTTAGATTTCACCCTGAAATTTGGGACTACCCCTTTTAAAAGTTTTGTTATTTTCAAAGTAATGGGTCGTTTTGTGTTTGTTTTGTCTACAGTTCTTTGGATTGCTGTAAGGTAACCCCAAAGATTCCTAAAAGCCAAATTTCACAAATATCCACATGCCAAAACTCACTCAAATCCTTCGCAAGACCTTGTATGCAAGTGTTTTATTTATTTATTTATTAAATAAATAAAGTATTTTTTAAAAAGATTGAGCTAAAATTGGAGGATTTAGGTTATATAAAGCACTTCACCTCGTCATTCAGAACATTCACCCAGGTGAGAGAATTTTTGCAGATCAGCTAAATGGAGAAAAATTTCTAGCAATTGCCCACAATTATTTTTGTTTTGTTTTATTTAATTTTGTTTGTGTTTTGGTTTGTTTTCTATGGAAATTGTTGTAGCCTATTCATTATTCCTGCTAGATCTTTCCCCACGCCTAGGGTTTTGAAAAACTATCCAGTATTTTTAATTACTAATATGTCTAAATGCTATCAGAGCTCGGGCATCTTTCAAAAGATTGCAAGAAATCTCTTGGTCCAAAAAGGTGCAAAAAATGATTTTATGAAAATAAGAAAAATATTGCCATCAATGCATAGAGCTCAAGAAAATATGCACTTTTAGAGAAAATGACACCTAAAACGGAGCCACAAAATGAAATTTATGGCACATGCAAGTTTTTGCTGCTACATCTTCCTAGAACCTTTCCAAAAATGGAAAATTTTATTCTATACGTGTGTTTTCTTCACCAAAAATCCAAAAAAGGAAAGAAATGCACTCTACATGCCAGTCACAATTTTCAAAACTGCCTTCCGCGTCTAATTTCCATGTTGCCTTCAATGATGAATTTTCACCCAATTTTAAAGG